>CM076576.1:612714930-613089574 GCA_034641835.2 Pinus albicaulis
TCCGTGAGCTTCTATGTCAGCTAGTTTCCAAACAAGTCTAGCTTTGTTTCTAATAACATCTCCAATTTCTTTTAACTTGTTTTTGAATATCCATTTTGTTCCAATAATATTTTTATCATGAGGTCTTGAAACAAATTCCCATGTATGATTCTTTTCAATCTGATAAAGTTCTTCATTCATAGCTTGAATCCAACATTCATCTTTACTAGCTTGATTCACATTCAGTGGTTCAATCGTGGATAATAATGCCAGATAGTTATGGGATCCTACAAGAGTTCTTCTTGTTTGGACACCTGATCCATTTTCTCCCTAAATTTTAGATTATGGATGATTATTTTGAACATACCTGGATGGAGCCTTTTCAGATAGATCTTCTTCTGATCCTTCATTGGGTTCACCTTCTATATTGTTTCTATTTGATGAGGGAAAATATACATCATCATAATATTCATTTGTTGTTGTTATTTCCCTTTTAGGAGCTGAGAGAGACTCGTCAATTACAACGTCAATAAATTCAACAATCTTCTGAAATATTTTATTGTAACATTTATATGATTTACTTCTTGAAGAGTAACCAACAAATATGCCATCATCTACTCTAGGTTCAAACATACCAAGTTTTCCATCATTGTTCTTGATAAAAAATTTGCTTCCAAAAACTCTAAAATGCCTTACAGTGGGAAGATTTCCATACTAGAGTTCATAAGGAGTTTTATCACTGTTTACTCGAACATGAGCCTTGTTAAGAATATTTACCTCAGTATGTGTTGCCCCTCCCCAAAAGGTATCGGGAGTTCCAAATTCATCAAGCATAGCCCGAGCCATTTGTTGAACAGTTCTATTCATTCTTTCTACCACACCATTTTGTTGTGGGATCCCAGCTACAGAAAACTGTCTTTTATGCCATGATGTTCACAGGAATCAAAGAATTCATCTGATATATATTCTCCTCCTTGGTCAGATCTAAGATATTTTATTTTTAGATCTAATTCATTTTCAACCAAAGCTTTGAAGATCTTAAAATTTTTAAATGCTTCATCTTTATGTTTTAGTAAACCGATCCACACATTCTATAGAAGTCATCAATAAATGAGATATAGTATTGTTCTCCATGAGGTGACTTTTTCCTTACATGACCACATAGATCAATGTGTATAAGCTCAAGAGGCTTACTTGTTGATCCTTCTTTAGCATTGAATTGCACCCTAGTTTTCTTCCCAAATTGACATGATTTTCATATGGTACTTTCAGGTAGATTGATGCTTGGAAGATCACAAATAACTTTGAGTTTGTTGGATTTTCTCATTTGAGAGAAGCTAAAATGTCCCAACCTTCTGTGCCATAACCAATTTTATGAAGATTTACCAAAGTAGCATTGTTCTTGGCCACCTTTCAATACATACATATTTCTTGGTGTTCTAGTTCCTTTTATTATAGTTTTTCCTGTGTCAAGTTCACGAACTACACATTCTTTTGAACTAAAGAAAACTTCATTTCCTTGATCAAACATTTGACTCACACTTAATAACTTGTTCTTTAATCCATCCAAATACATAAAAATGTTAGCTTTCACCTTTTCCTTTATAAAAATAGAACCTTTTCCTTTAATGATGCCAGGAGAGTCATTTCCAAAAGTAATTTTCTTTTCTTTATCTAAAGCATTGTATGAATGTAGTTTATTTCTATCACATGTCATGTGTTTTGGGCATCCACTATTAATGTACTAATTATTTTCTTCCCCTTCTGCAAATAAAGCTATGCCACAGCTTTCAACCTGTAAGTCCTTCTTCCTCGAAACCTTAGAATTTGAAGGTATATGCTCTTTTGGCTAAAGGTTGCTTCTGCATTCAGATTCTTCATGGCCAAAGTTATTTCAATAATCACATTCAATTTAATTTTGAAGAGGAGAAAAGTTTTTATAAGTATTCTTCTTTATTCCTATCTCATTTCTTTGCTTTCTTGCTTCTCTGGTCATGCTGGTTTTGTATGCAACACATTGAGCAACCTTATCACCAAAATTATGACATGAGAAACATTTTCTATTAAAGAAGAAATGTTCGCGATCATGAAACCTTATATTTATTTTTACCTACTGATTGATATTCCTATTATTATTCTTCCTTGTATTAAAGTGGTCACGCTTTACCTATGTAGATTCTTTTTTCTTTTTTTGAGAGACAAATGTTTCAGGCTGCCTTTAGCAACATTTAGATAGCTTGGTGCTGAGGACTGAGATGATTCTCTAATATATCCATGACCTATATTTATAAGAGGAGAGCGTTGTACCTTGATAAGTTCATCTAAGGTTTCAGATCCTTTAGCAAATCTAATATTTAAAGTTTTCACTTTCTCATTTTCCTTTCTTAGACTTACTATTGTGATTATCATTTTCTATAAGCTAATTTTTTAGAGTATCTATGACGATTCTGTTTTCTTCCAAAAATATTTTGAGATGATTTATTTCTTAAAGAAAGTCATTTTATGCTAATGCATCCATAAAAGTATCACTAGATTCCTTTTCAAATGCCATAAGTATTCAAATATATTGATAAGATTTTCCTTCTTCACTATTTGATAAATCATCACTATCTTCCTGAGTATAATAGCTTTTTCTATTGGTAAACTGTTTCTTATTTCCTTTAGCCACTTCCTTTAATTTTTCATGACTATATTTATGGGGACATTTGGCAGCATAATGACCAACTCTTCCATAAGAAAAGAATTTGAAAGGAAGCTTACCTTTGAACCTTCCAATGCCAAGTTGTAGCTTCTTTACACAATTTATTTGATCTTCTTTTGAGACATACACTGATCCTTCTTGTTTTTATACCTCCTTTCCTTTTGCAATAGCTCTGAATATGACTTCTTTGACTTCAGATGGACCTCCTTTTCTCATTTCACAAGCAGTCAGAATCCCATGAAGTTGAACAATAGTAAGAGCTTGTCGATCCTGCTTTTCTTCAATTGCAGACACTTTTGACTCAAATTTTAGAGTTAGAGATCTTTAAAACTTTTCTACCAGAGTAGTGTCAGATATAGTTTCACCTAGATTTCTCATACAATTTACAATGTCATCTAGATGTAAAAAGAAACTAGCAATGCTTTCCTCATTATGAATTTTGATTCTTTCATATTGAATTCTGAGAGTTTGGAGTTTAACACTTCTTACCTTGGCATCACCTTCATAGCTTAGGATGATTTTGTCACATATCTCCTTTGTTGTATTCAACTACATGACTTTGAAAAATTCTGATTCAGTTAAACTTCCCAATAATGCATTGACTGCATTTGCATCGGTTTCATAATTCTTTCTTGCTGCTGCATCTGTTGGAATTGAGGTTGGATATTGATAACCTCCTTCAACTATAGCCCATACATCTACTCCAAGAGACTGAAGATAGGATCTTGTCCTTTTCTTCCAGAAGATTAATTTATTTCTGTTGAAGAGATGAGGCCTGATAGATGCTGTCCCATCTTGATTGCTCCTCTTGGCTAATCTTCCTTCTAGTAATTAAGCTTCTTCAAAAGGACCCGCTCTGATACCTATTGTTGTGAAAAATACGAAGAGAGGTGGGGGGGGGGGGTGGTGGTGAATCAGTATTTAGAGCTTACTAATAATTTTAACATTTTGTTTATTGAATTCCATACGCATCTTTGATGAACCTAACTTGCATATACATGAGCATATACCAAAATAATGTTGCATAAAATGATATAATTTTATTGTTAGAATTAATTTTCAGAAACAATCTTTAACTCAGCTTATCAGTCATTCATTTGTTAGTTAAGTAGTAAATATGTGTGGTAACAACAGAATAAATCATCACACAAGAGTAATACACGTGAGCACCAAGATTTAAGGTGGAATCAAAATTTGAGAGAAAACCACCATTGTTGTCATCTCTGTCTTCAATATTTATTATTTTGAAAATTTCTTACGATATTAAACTCATGCAGACTGATATCAGTATGCAGGAATCTACCTACAGAAGGCTGCAACCTTCTCTTGTTTTCCATCTGCATCTGGAAGGGAGCTACAACCCCCTGGTCTCGTTTACCAGCCACTACTAGAAGGGAGCTTCAACCCCCTGATCAGAACATGAGCTTCTACTAGAAGGAAGCTTCTACTTCCTTCAGAATCACTGCAAACCACGTTTCAGCAATTTTCACACTGGATCGCACAACTTCAACAGAACCCTTCATAAATATCAACGATAATAAAATTCACCCAATACATCAAATTGAACAGTGATATCATTGTAGTCAGAACACTGTAATAACCAGATTTCAGAATCAGTATACATAATCAAAATCAAACCTAACCATACATTGTCTCAAAAAGCATACACTACTTTGATTCACTGAACCCGCGTGTATACGCACTTTTCCTAACTCCAACCTGTATATACATCTGTGAATACTATTTTTGAAAATATAATTAGTCATAGATCTAGTTCTAGGGCTTTCAGTTAGATATCCTTTTAGGATTGCAGAACCCTTGATTATTCAGTCATCATAACACATATTTACTCACTCATTGATTATATTTGTACATAATCAATTTAGCAGCATATACAACAATCAAGAAACCCAGATCTACATGAAGACTTTATTGATAGATAACAGAAATATAGCAGCAATGACATAAAAACTTCTGCAATAAGCTTCAGAAAAACCTAACTTCCATATGCACCTTTTCTGAAAAAGAAAGTCACGTATATACGCACTTTTACGGAGATGAACAAGCATATAGATCTATAACTACTAATTCTGCAAAATGTTTTAGATCTATGGAACTTACCCAGATTTTTTCATTCTACTTCAACAAACATGCACCAGATCTCAGATCTAATTATCTCTTCAATGGATCATGCAAGAACATAGTCATTTCAGGTCTAAAAATCTTGATTTATCAATCTATCCAAGGGTGCATCATAAACTCATATTTATCAATAAGACAGAGTTCATCCAATGCAAATATACGTCAGAGAGAATTATTTAGTGCTAGCCCTTACCCATGCACACCTTGCTCTATGATCTTCTTTTCCTTATATAGATTTAGTCTTTACTAAAAGCATGAGTCAAAACCACACCGCTGCCAATGGTATTCTTGTACGAAATCAAATAGGTGACATGGTGCTCAATCCTATGGGATAATACCATGGTAATGCCCCTTGGTATCATAAATTTAGAGTGCAAAAGGAATACACGACTTGGATCGTACTTATCTGCATGTATACACGACTTCTCTTCATAAAAACAACGTATATACTAATTCTGGATGTATACGCGGGTTGCCTTCATAAAAGTAGTGTATAAATTGCCTCCATACGTGGGTTGCCTTCATCAAACTTGCGTACATTGAGAAATATTTCCTGTTTCATTTCTCTAGCACTTACTGGAATTCCTTTCTCTGTCACATCTAAACTGACCTGAAGAAACATAATTTTTACATCCATAACAAATAGGTTTCTTATCAAAAGGAAACTAATCAAGTAGGTTTCCATCAAGGACAACTTCATGAAGTAGGTTGCCATCAAGGACAACATATTGCATCATATTCCCAACAATCTGGCGCATAATTTCTGAATTAAATAATATGTTCTAAGAAATTTTGTTGCTTTCAAGTGTTACGCAATCATGTAATATTTACTGATCTATATGCTAGTTCATCAAAGTGAAAGCACATATACTCATGCGTTCGTTTTGGTAAAGGTGCGTATGGAAGTTAGGGTTTTTCTAAAGATTGCTGAAGAAAGTGTCTAGTCATTTCTGTTCTGTTTCTTCTATCTATAAATGAAGTCTTCATGTAGATCTATATTGTTTGCATACTTTTTATACTGCTAAGTTATTATGTATAAAGATGATCATTAACTAGCTGATTAATAATGATGGACATTGTTGACTAAATAAGGGTTCTGTAAATCTGACAAAGTGTGCCTGAATGTCTCTAATTTGTTCAAAGTTTGGTCAGATCTCTAATTTCAATATATAAAGATCTATACACAGGTTTCTCCATAGAAAACCATGTATGCACGTAGGTTACCATCAATAACGTAGAGTATATAGTTTTTTTTATGAATGATCAGGGTTGAAGTTGAATCTGTGTGTTAATACAAAAGTATGGGTTTAATGATGTGATCTAGTTACAATGATCTTACTATTCTATTTGAAGATTAGTTTATGGTTATTAACATTTTTCTACAAATGGTGTTTTGTTGCAGCTATTGGATCCAGTGTGAAAATTGATGAAATGTGGTCTACAGTGGATGTGAGGGCATAAGCCTTCAATGTGGAAGTCGAACATTCGTGTGAGTAGAATTTGTTGATCACTTTAGGGGTTTGAAGCTCCCTTCTAGTAATGGTTGGTAAACAAGATCAGGGGTTGGAGCTCCCTTCCAGTAGTAGCTGAAAAATGAGAGAAGGTTGCAGCCTTCTATATGTGGGTGCCTACATATTGGTATGAGTCTGGATCAATACAAAATTATAAGAAATTTTATATATAATAAATATTGAGGATAGAGATGACAACGATGGTGGTTTTCTCTCGAATTACTTTTCCACCTTAAATCTTGGTGTTCATGTGTGAGCTATTTTGTGTGATGATTTACTATGTTATTACTGCACATATCTACTACTTAAATGTCTAATGCATAAATGTAGATCTGGGCTAAGTAAAGTTTCTAAAGATTATTTGAACATTAAAGTTATCTGGGTATACACATATTTCCTTTACAAAATCTGCATGCATACGCTAGTTGGAATAATTACAGTCACGTATAGAAATCAGTGAAATGAAAAGAAAATATTGTGATTATTGTAAATATTCATTCACGCCCCCCCGCCCCTTCGCCCCCCCCCCCCCCGATCCCCTCTCAGCATTTTTCCCAACATAAGGAATATCAATATTTGTATATGGTTGACTAATGGGATTGGATGAATCACCATCATGTGAGAGATGTGAAAAAAATATGAGTTCTTCATCCGCAATATTATCTTCCAATTCAATAAGTGGTCTAGGTCCAACATACGAAACTTCAAACTGAGGATGAAATGCGATAAAAAAACATACCCAACTCTTCTTCCAGATGCTAAAATTTGTCCTGATTAGGGGAATATGATTCAAAATATTTCCTTAACATCTAGACTAATAATTGAAACTTTTCACTCAAACATTTCTATTCCACGTCCTCATATGGAAATTGATAACAAATATGAAAGAACCGACCAATGAAATTATCAATATATTCGGCCACTTCCATTCTTATTTGATCAATTTCATCAATAAGATCTTGATACTCATATTTATCAGAAACTTGATACAACTGATTAACCAAGTGACTGAAATATATGATATAAGAAATGGGTAAATAATAACAGCATTTATTCACACAACCATCCAATGTAAGTGTAATAAAATGTGCAATGATATCCTCTGAATCAATGTCATTCAAGAAGAAAAATTGAACAAAATCAACAATATACCTAAGGATGGTTTATGTTCCTTTTCAATCAAATTTAAATCTTGATAAGTGATGTTAGTCCAAGGGGATTAAAATATCTAAAGGCTTTGTAAAACACCTATGGATTATGATTTGCGATGAAGCGATTAAAGTTGAAATATTCAAATAAAATTCACAAGGTTAGCTTATCATTTAACACTTCTTCTAGTGAAAAATTTGTAAAGTGTGGGATCTAGCTAAGACCTCAAGGGGACCTCCCTGATGTGAAGTCCCAACTAGACCTCCGACCATTCAGTGTAGGATTCCCATCCGATCATATCTTCCAGCCACTATTGGAATGCCTTGGTGACAATCATACATAAGATAATAAAATGCCTCATTGGGTTAGCAAATATGTAAGCTTTGTGAGACACGCGATATAAGGTATTCTGGGAAGACATACATGGTTGCTGAGATACACAAGACACCGGTTAGAAAAGTAATGTTACTATCCAAAAGGGGGACATAGGGATATGAGAAAGATTTTTTTAGTAATTGCATATTAGTCCACATAGTAAAAAACAATTATTGAAACATAACAACATTCATTCAACAATGAACATAACTAAGATAAAAAAAATAGTTCATAAACTTAGTATCTGAGTAAAGAAACCTATCTCATACACATAACCAAAATAGTCCAACTATATACATGATACATATTTGGAGGAATGCCGACTCAATGAGATTTTAATTATAAGAAAAAGATTCCAAGTACATTGCTACATGGATGAAACACTGTATCCAATAGTGGAAAACAAATCCAGAAATTTCTTCTCCAAGGAATAATCTATCTCTAATGTGGTGCAAGAGAAGCTAAGGCTAAGCCTTCAAAATACTAGCAAAAATCCCATAACAAGAGTTATGAGGAGCTATTTATAACAAATACAATGACTCTTGAGATTCTCATGACTCTTTGAATTCTAAAACTATTCGTATTATAATATGACTCATTACATTCCCATGAGTGTATTTCCATTTTCCACATGTATCCCTTGGACTTCATTACGTAACATTTATTACTTAAAACAATTTACACATGAGAGAGTGGCCTAATAAGACAAATATACTAAAATATGAAGCTCATCAATTTGGATATATTAGGTGCTTATTCACGGAGTTCATTTTCAATGTGAGAGTGCCAAGATTTGAACTACTTTGCAATGGTTGTGATCTGATCTAGAAAGTCTCCTTTTTAATGCAGATTCACCTCCAATGACTCTGAAAATATGTTCTTAGAGCTTGACTAGACATTATTCCACAGCCACAAAATATTCATGTGCGCTTTGAATAACATATTTGGTCACATCCAAGCCTTCCTATTCAGTCACCTACCTATTTTCACCAATGTAATCCCTGATCTCATGAAAGATGATCTCCTTGCCTATGATTTCTTCAATATTTTCAATGGCGACAATCGTGTGATTCTATGTAAGAAAATCAAACCCCTTATGCAACCAGTTATAAGAAGACATAGTGTTCACCAATTGTGCTCCAAGATGTGAGTATTTCTACAGGTAGAGTCTGAATTACAATCTATCAATTTATGCGAAAATATTTTCCTTATTTTCCTAGTTATCTAGAGCATCTAAAAATTTGGTAGTTCACTACTACATCAAACCAACTACTTTGGTTGCTATCTTTAGGAGTGTCACTACTACTTATGCTTTCTTCTGAATGCAAGTGATAGGGGATGAGGCTTGTTGTATAAGTATCATCTCATCATATAAACATGCCATTGTATCCTACATTGGTCCCAACTCTTCTAGCATTGGTGACTGCCATTTTTCGGAGCTAAAGTTTTGCGATGAAAACCACTGGTTCTCTAGAGAAACATGCTTCACCTATTGCTCCATCATAACAAGTTCTCTTTTCAAACTAGCATTCTCATTTGGAAAATACTTAGAGTTATCTTTTGCCGTTGTAGAAAATGAAACTTTTTCCATCATAACTACCGTCATATTTCTTCTAGTGTTGGAGGTAATCACCTTTTCTGTCACTACTGATATTGGGTTCTAAGGATCCTATGGGAAATATCTATGTATTTTTTGTACGATCCTCTTCTTCAACTTATCAAATGTAATGCTAAATATATCAATGACTTGGTTTGTTGGAGGAGGTGTGATCCCCATTTTTTTGAATGCAATACGTCCTCTTCCCAGTGGTTGTTGTTGGACATTGGATTCAACTCTCCCCATGTGTTTCATGACATGGAATAACCGCCTCTCATGGATTCTAACTCTGACGATTGTAGCGGAGAATAATTCCTATGGGTTTTGGTCTAAAGACAATCTTTCTTCTACCATTTGTTCACCAGGAGTATTAGGCTCATAATCCATGGACATGATGGTGTCTTCTTCATTTCTTTCTCCTCCTCTAATTCCTAAGTCAATTGTTCTTCTTCCATCCTTTGTGCTACTTGTTCCTCCTGAGACTTCATTTGTTGTTCTTCCTCTTCCTTTCTTCTCTATTATTCTTCTACCAATTTATTTTTTAGAAGCTCATCCTGCTTCTTTCTCTCCTCATATTCTTCTTCTTCTTCTTTTTCTCGTTCCTCTCCCCTATTTATCTTTGTTTTTGTATCTCATGTATTAAGAGGATAAACATTCCATTTTCTGATACTTTCACCTCATGAGTACCCAATCCTTTTCCTAGTAGATAACTTGTGAAATTGACGTGATTTTCCCTCCTCCTCATGTTCATGTTCCTTCTCCTACAAGCCCCGAGCTAGTGATTTGTGAGGAAAATTGGTATCCTTGGATAGATGTGTCTTCATTTTGGCACTGTACCTAATGTGCCTCCAAATTATACAAAACATAAGGCCCATCTAAACTTTATTAGGCACATGAAGTCTACTAAACCTCTCCTTCTACACTTAATTATGTTTTTATAGATTTACTATGTTCTTAGGAAGGTTTATATATAATTGTATATTATGTGACTAACATTATTTATTTTTGAAGAATATTGTGAGAATGTTGGGAAGATTATGAAGATTTGGAGAAGGATATAATCTATGCTCTTCTGCCCTACTACAGGAGAATCAATATCGGATAACAAATAAATAAAATATCATGAAATTATTGACAAATTCTGGAGCTCTAGTGATTGATAAAATATAGGAATGTATTTCCAGACATTTAATGAAAATTCCTAGTGTTGGAAACTACATCCAGTTATTGACGTATTTTGGAGGGGAAAGCTACCTCCTTTCAAGGAGAATGCTTCCTCATCTATTTATATAAGTACCAATTCGAATTTTCCTCTATATTCATGTATTTACTAGTATTCTTGTGGAGAAATATTGTATTTTTTCATCTCCACATTGAGTTCTAGCAGGGATGCACTTGGATTGATTCAAATAATGAAGTTTGATGCCATTTTTAGCTTCAAAAACTTGTTATGATTCATATGTATCCGAGTATACTTCGGATTGGCCACCCCAGGAGCCTCATACCCCCTTTGTAAAATTTTATTTTCTTATTTTCACTTCTTATTCACATGCATATCTTATTCTTTTTTTCTTATTTCTTAATTTAGTATTGATGCTTGTTTTGTGGTAGGATTGGATTAAATTATTGAAGTGAGTTTTTTTCGCAGGTCACAAGATATTTGGAGATTCCTTGAGGATGGTTTTTTTTACAGTGTCAAAATCGTTAAAAAGTGAATTAGGTCCATGAGGACAGTTCTTTTACTGTGTCAACCTTGTGAAAAAATGAAATAGGTTTTCTTGAGGATGGTTCTTTTACAGTGTCAACCTCGTTAAAAAATGAAAAATGTTTCCTTGAGCAAAGTTATTTTTCTTGTGTCAACCTCCTTAAAAAATGAAACAAGTGTGTATGAGGATAATTCTTTTTATTGTGTCAACCACATAAAAAAATGAATCAATCCATCATGAGCATAGCTCTTTTGATGTGTCAATCTCGTTAAAAAATGAAACAAATTCTCTCTTAGTTAATTTGAGTCTTTGATCTGATCTCGTAAATGAACCTTAATTCTATGCATGTATTAGTAACCAGTAGTCTACCTAGGTGAATGAGATGAAGTTTGGGGGGCATTGAAACCACTTTCAAGAATAGTTTTATTTGTTTCAAGCCTGGGTAAAAATGAAACCAATTTCAAGCATATTTTTTATTTGTTTCAAGCTTGGGTAAAAATTAAACCTATCTAGAGTCCATTTCAATTATTTTTTTCAAGACTCATTAAACTCATGAAAATCCAGAGCTTCTTTTTCTATCTTTTCATTCTCGAAAAACACATGAAAATGGCGTGTTCTTGTTTTTTCTTGCTCGTAAATTAAAATGAGAGTCATCTAGAGAATAATTTTATCTCTTTTTCGAGCTCTGTTTAACACGAAAAAGGAAACCCCATGGAGTCTTCTTTTAACTCTTTTCAGACTCCATTAATGCGAAACTATTTTCGAGCACTTGTATTTTTGAGCTCGTGAAATGAAATGAAACGACATATTCTCATAATAAGTTTAACCTTTTTTCGGACTGAGACAGATTATTTACGAAAAGGGAACACCTTAGTCGAGCATGGCTAAGAGGTTTTCTTAGGTATTATTTTACACTCTTTTCAGATCTGAGCAAAAAATTTACGAAAAGAACTCATGGAGTTTTATTTTCATCCCTTTTTCAAACTCTCTAAACATGAAAAAGGACCGAGCTTTTACTATCGTTAGACTAGTTAAAATATCAAATAGCGATGGACTTGTCTGATCATCACAAGATCAAGTTTGACTATTTCTAGACTCGTTAAATCATCAAATAACAATGGATTCATGCAAAGGGTCGAATTATTGATCAAGCATATGTTACCCTCCTCAAGGTTGTTAAAAAATAAAGAGTCACTGGTCAGCAATGACTGTGGAAAATTTGATAAAAAGAAAAAAACACTTTATGGTAGTAGGTCGCTCATGAAAATGCCACATTCACTTCATCTCTGTGGCTTTCAGTTAGGTAATATTATTGACGGTTTGTCATACCTATGGTCTATCATACCATCCATCACTTCGGTTATAGGTCATTGTTGTCAACGGATTTTAGTGTCGCCGATATGTTCAAGAGAAGTTATCCAGTAATTCTTCATCTTCTAAAATACTCATAAAACTTCATTTTCATAACCGCTATCCCTAAAAAATGCTTCATCAAGTCAAGTTTTGTCTCCAAAATCATTACTCTCATTTCATGCTATACTTGCGATGATTCGCTTCTTGTCCACATCAACTCATCATCCAGGAAGTTAACTTAGAAACAAATTTCTAGTGCCTTAGAAATTTCTTACATCGACAATAGGTTTCTCGCTTCTGGTGAGAGGTTGACATCATAGATCTTCGACCGAAAGAATTTTTTTGGAGTTCGACATCGAATCATTTATTCACGCCTTGAAAATTTTGTTGCAATACCTTGACAACCATTGACACCAATAGTGGTTTCTCTCGTGTCCGTTAACGACTTACATCATTGGCAAGTAATCAGATGATGTCTTACCATGTTCAAATTTTGATCATATATTTGCATGGTTAGACTTGTAATTTGAGCGATCGAGTAAACGAGATAGAAGACACCTGATCTAGTTTCATCCATCTGGGCTGCGATTTCAAGAATTGTAACACATCATCTGTACGATGGCTTTACATAGAGATGGTCATACTATCATGGGCCTATATCTGCAGACAACTTTCTGATTTATGTACATGTTATGATAATTTATGTGATGAGCATGGGTATGCCTCCCTTAGAAATTCATGTCCAATATTTAGAATATATCATGATGTAATGTATTGAATATTTATGTAAGTCACCGCCTGCTTTAGATCCTACTCATCACTTCATAAAGCATTTCATCCAAATATTATCATTATTTTGACTTCATGCTTTAGGGGGTAGCTGTTACAGGTCAATTTGGGCATCATCCTTAATAATAGTATGAACAGGGTCTATCATCCCCTAATTTAGTTGTTACATACCCTAGAGAAGTCATTCCAGTGATGGCTTTAATTCATGAGAGTTTCAATGTTTGAAGTATATTTAAAATGACCCATTTACTCATCAACGCTCCTCTGAATGGGCCTAAGTGCATTGTAAAGCACACATCCCCATGCAAGGGTGCTCTGAAAAGAAATTCTCAACACTTAAGTGTGTGTTGCTCTCTTGGGACCGAAATCATCATTGTTCTGAGAATATTCACATGTCCAGTTCAAGAAGAGCTCATAGGTATCATACTTCAAACACATGTGTTCATCCATCACCATTGAACCTCAAAACATGTCTCATCTATTATTACAAAGCCATTCAATATCATTTATTGAAAAAATACCTACAATTTCCCTATAAATTGAGAACTCATATATGTGAAAGGGAGGAAGAAATTTGTGTAATGTTATTTTGTTGGATTCTCAATTCTTGAGAGCTCAAGTATGGTTATGATACTGGATTGGTGCTTGGGGTGGCAGGGATGGAATGAATTTGGAGCAGGTTTACGACGAACTGATCCAGTCGTTGTAACCTAATCCTCTTATTATTTCAATAAAGATATTTATTCTTTCTCTCATATATGCAATTATATCTTGTGAACGTATTCTCAAATGTGTATGTATTCTCAAATTTAATTGGTTCAATTTGGTTTAGGTAGATATAATGTATATATGTATGTTGTTTGTTGTCTTTTGTATTTGATTGTAGGTATTGATCAAGTAAGTCTCAGCTAGATCAAGAGTGATGGGAACGGAAATAGAAGAGGAACGAGAGCAAAGGATTACAAGTAGATATTTATCCCTTCTATCTTTCTTCCTATTTTATAGAAAAGAAAATTTATCTTTCTTCTGTTATTCTGAGTGAAGGAAAACCACACTCAGGGATCACTGGTTTATCCGTAGATTAGAATTCATCATAACACCCCTCCTTCTCCTCCTCCTCCCCCTCCTCCGTCTCCTCCCTCTCCCTATCCTCCTCCTCCTCCTCAACCATCTCCTCCTCTTCCTCCTCCTCCTCCCCCTCCTCCGTCTCCTCCCTCTCCCTATCCTCCTTCTCTTCGTCCTCCTCCTCATCCTACTTCTCCCCCTCCTCCACCCCCTTCCTTGCACCTCCTCCTCCCTCCACCTCTTCCCTCTCTGACTCCTCCCCTCCTCCTCTTCCCAATACCCCCCCAACTCCACGAACCTCCTCCTCATAGTCATCCCTCTCAACCCTCCCCCCACCTTCTCATCCTCCTCACACCCCCCCCCCTCCTACTCCTCACTCCCCCCCTTCCTCCTACTCATCACCCTTCCTTCCACCTCTACCTTCACCTCCTCATCCTCTTCTTCCTCCTCCTCATCCTCTTCTTTCTTCTCCTCATAATATTTTTACCTCTTCCCTTCTCCTCCCTATCCATCTCCTTATCCTTTTACTCCTCATCCTACTCCCATGCTCTCTCCCCTCCTCCTCTTCCACATATTCCCCTGCCCCCCAAACCTCCTCCTCCTCCACATATCCCCTGCCCCCCCAACCTCCTCCTCCTCATCCTCCTCCCTCTCCCCCCTCCCCCTACCTCCTCATCCTCCTCCCTCTCCCCCTCCTCCTCCTCCTCCCCCTCCCCAGCTCCTCCCACTCCCTCTCCCCTCTGCCCCTCGTCCTCTTCCCCATATCTCCCCTGCCCCCCCTCCCCCCGCAACCTCCTTCTCCTTTTCCTCCTCCTCCCTCTCCCCCCTCCCCACACCTCCTCCTCCTCCTTTTCCTCCTCCTAATCCTACTCCTCACACCCCCCATTCTCCTCCTACTCCTCACCCTTCCTTCCACCTGTACCTCCTTCTCCTTCCCTTCCTGCTCATCCCGCTCCCTCTCCCCTCTACCAACCTTCCTAGCTCTGGCTCCTGCTCCTGCTCCTGCTCCTCCCTCTCCCCTCTCTTCCTCCTCATCCTTCTCCCTCTCCCCTTCACCTCCCTACCCAACTCCTGCTCCTACTCCTCCTCCCTCTCCCCTCTCCTCATCTCCTCCACCCCACAACCTCCTCCTGTTCCTGCTCCCTATTTTTTCCCCACTCCTCCTCCTCCTTCTCTCCTCCTACTCCTCCCACTCCCTCTCCCCTCTGCCCCTCGTCCTCTTCCCCATATTTCCCCTCCCCCCCTGCCCCCCGCAACTTCTTCCTCCTTTTCCTCCTCCTGCCTCCCCTCCCCTCCCCACACCTCCTCCTCCTCCTTTTCCTCCTCCTCCTCCTACTCTTCACACCCCCCGTTCTCCTCCTACTCCTCACCCTTCCTTCCACCTCTACCTCCTTCTCCTCCCCTTCCTACTCATCCCGCTCATCCCGCTCCCTCTCCCCTCTGCCACCCTTCCTAGCTCTGTCTCCTGCTCCTGCTCCTCCTCCTGATCATCCACTCTAACTCCATTTCCCCTCCTCCTCCTCCCTCTCCCCTTTCTTCCTCCTCATCCTTCTCCCTCTCCCCTTCACCTCCCTACCCAACTCCTGCTCCTCCTCCTCCTCCCTCTCCCCTCTCCTCATCTCCTATACCCCACAACCTCCTCCTGCTCATGCTCCCTATTTTTTCCCCACTCCTCCTCCTCCTTCTCTCCTCCTACTCCTCATCCTCCTCCTCCTCACTCCCATATCCTCCACATCCACCTCCTCCTCCTCCCTCTCCATTCTCCCCTTCATCCCACTACCACTCCCTCTCCCCTTTTACTCCTCCCCCCATCACTACCCCTACCCCAGCCTCCCCACCTCATCCCCCCTCTCCCCTCTCCTCCTCCTCCTCCCCCCCACCTCCTTATCCTCATCCTCCTACCCCTGCCTTCCATCCCATACTCGCCCCCCACCCTCCAACTCCTTCTCCTCCTCCTCCTCCCCCCTCATCTTCCCCATATCCCCCCGCCCTCCCCAACATCCTCCTCATCTTCCTCCCTCTCACCCCTCTCTCGTCCCTCCACCTCCTCATCCTCCTCTTCCTCCTCCTACTCCTACTCCTCACACCCCCCCCATCGTCCTACTCCTCACCCTTCCTTCCACCTCTACCTCCTCCTCCTCCTCCTCTTCTTCCTCCTCCTCCTCGTCTGTTACCTCTCCCCTTCACCTTCCTACTCACTTCCTTCTCCTACTCCTCCTCATCCCACTACCACTCCCTCTCATCCTCTTCCCCATATCCCCCCCATCCTTCTCCTCCTCATCATGTTCCTCTTCCTCATCCTACTCCTCACACCCCCCATCCTGCTCCTACTCCTCACCCTTCCTTCTACCTCTACCTCCTCCTCCCCCTCGTCCCACTGCCTCTCCCCTTAGCCTCCCATCCTAGCTTTTGCTCCTCCTCCTCCTCATCCCACTCCCACTCCATCTCCCTTCCTCCTCCTCCCTCTCCCCTCTCCTCCTCCTTCTCCCCCCTCCCCCTCCTCCTCCTTTCCCCTCCCTCTCCCCCTCATCCTCTTTCTCCCTCTCCTCTCCCCTCCCTTTCCTCTCCCCTCCCCGTCCTACTCCTCACCCTTCCTTCTACCTCTACCTCCTCCTCCCCCTTGTCCCACTGCCTCTCCCCTTAGCCTCCCGTCCTAGCTTTTGCTCCTCCTCCTCCTCATCCCACTCCCAATCCATCCACCCTCCTCCTCCTTCCTTTCCCCTCCCCTCCCTTTCCTCCTCCTCCCCCTCTCCTCTCATATCCCCTCCCTCTCCTCTCCCCTCCTCTCCTCCTCCTTATCCCCCCTCCGCCCCCTCCTCCTCTCCCCTCCCCTCCCCCTCCTCTCCCCTCCCTTCTTCCTCCCTCAACCTCTCCCCATCCATCATCTACCTGTCTTCTCCTCTCCCCTCCTCCCCCATCCTCTCCCCCCTCTCCTCCTCCCTATCCCCCTACATTATCTCCCTCTCCTCTCCCCTACCCTCCTCCTGCTCTTCCCCCCCTCCTCCTAAACACCTACCCGACCCACCTCCCCTGTCCCCCTCCACCCCTCCCCTCCTCCTTTTCCCCTTATACCACCCCCAACCTCCTCCTCCTTCTCCCCCCTCTCCCCCTTCCTCCTCTTCTCCCCTCCCATTCTTCCTCCTCTCCCCTCCTCCTCCATCCACTCCCTCTCCTCTACCCTCCCCGCTTTCTACACTTACCCCCTCCTCCTTAAGCTCCCCACCCTTCCACCCTCTCCCCCTTCCCCCTCCTCCTCTTCCCCCTCCTCCTCCCTCTCCCCATCCATCATCTCCCTCTCATTCCCCTCTCCTCTCTCCTTATCCCCTCCTCCTTTTCCCCTTATACCACCCCCAAACTCCTTATACCACCCCCTCTCCCCTCCTCCTGCTCCCCCGCCTCCTCTCCCCACCCTCTCCCCCTCCTCCTCTTCCTCCCTCTATTCTCCCCTCGCCTCCTCCTCCTCTTCCCCATATACCACTCCCAACCTCCTCCTCCCCCCCCTCTCTCTCCTCCTCCTCTTCCCCACTCTTCCACCCCCCCCAATTCCTCCCTCTCCCCACCTTCATCCTCTCCCTCTCCTTTCCCCTCCCTGCTCTTACTCTCCCCCCTTCCTCCACCTCTACCCCCCTACCTCTTCCTCCCTCTTCCTCCCTCCTCCTCCACCTCCTCCTCCTCCTCCCTCTACACATCCGTCCTCTCCCTCTCCTCTCCCCTCCCCCCCTCTTACTCTTCCCCATATACCACCCCCAACCTCCTCATCTCCCCCCTCTCCTCCTCCCTCTCCCCCTCATCTCCCCTCCCCCCCTCCTGCTCTTTCACCCCTCCTCCTCAACCTCCCCCAACACCCCCCGCCCCTCTCCCCCTCTGCCTCTACCTCTCCTCTCCCTTCTCCTCCTCTTTTCTCTCCCCTCCTCTCCTCCTCCTTTTCCCCCTATACCACCCGCAACCTCCTCCCCCATCCCCTCCTCCCTCTCCCTCTCCCCCTCCCCCTCCTCCTCCTTTCCCCTACCTCTCCCACTCCTCCTCTTTCTCCCTCTCCTCTCCCCTGTCCTCTCCCTTACCTGTCCTCTCCTCTCCCCTCACCTCCCCTCCCCCTCCTCTCCTCTCCCCTTCCCTCTTCCTCCCTCAACCTCTCTCCATCCATCATGTACCTGTCCTCTCCTGTCCTCTCCCTCCCACCCCCAACCTCCTCCTCTCCCCTCCTCTTGCATCCTCTCCCTCCTCTCCTCCTCCCTATCCCCCTCCTCCATCCTCTCCCTCTCCTCTCCCTTACCCCCCCCCTCCTCAACCTGCCCCCCACCAACCTCCTCTCTCCCCCTCCGCCTCCCCACCACCCTCCCGTCCTCCTTTTCCCCTTATACCACCCCCAACCTCCTCCTCCTTCTCCTCCCTCTCCCCCTTCCTCCTCCTCTCCCCTCCTCCTCCATCCTCTCCCCTCCCCTCCCCCCCTCCTGCTCTTCCCCCTTCTCCTCAACCTCCCCCCCCCACCCCTTCCTCCCTCTCCCCCTTCCTCTTCCTCCCCGTTCCCCCTCCCCATCCATAATCTCCCTCTCCTGCCCCTCCCTTATCCCCCTGCCCCTCTCCTCTCCCCTCAACCCCTCCTCCTTTTCCCCTTACACCACCCCAACCTCCTTATACCACCCCCGCCCCCCTCCTCCCTTTCCCCTTCCCCCTCCTCCTCCTCTCCCCTCCCTCTCCCCCTCCTCCTCTTCTCCCCTCCCTCTCCCCCTCCTCCTCTTCCTCCCTCCCTTCTCCCCTGGCCTCCCCCTCCTCTTCCCCATATACCACCCCAAACCTCCTCCTCCTCCCTCCCTCTCTCCTCCTCCTATCCCTACCCCCCTCTTCCTCCCTCTCTTCTCCTCCCCCTTTCTCTCCTCCTCCTCCATCCTCTCCCCCCCTCCTCCATCATCTCCCCCCTCTCCTCCTCCCTATCCCCCTCCTCTCCCCTACCCCCCTCCTAGCCCACCCACCTCTCCTCTCACCCTCTGCCTCCCCCTCCCCCCTTGCCTCCTCCTTTTCCCCTTATACCACCCCCAACCTCCTCCTCCTTCTCCTCCCTCTACCCCTTCCTCCTTCTCTTCCCTCCCCTTCCTCCTTCTCTCCCCTCCTCCCCCATCCTCTCCCTCTCCTCTCCCCTCCCGCCCTCCTGTTCTTCCCCCCTCCTCCTCAAACTCCCGCCCCTCTTCTTCCCTCTCCCCTCTCCCCCTCCTCCTCTTCCTCCTCCCCCCGCTCCCCCTTCCCCATCCTCCTCCCTCTCCCCATCCATCATCTCCCTGTCCTACCTCTCCCCTATCCCCCTGCCCCTCTCCTCTCCCCTCATCCCCTCCTCCTTTTCCCCTTATACCACCCCCTCCCTCTCCCCCTCCCCCTCCTCCTCCTCTTCCTCCCTCTCTTCTCCCCTGCTCTTCCCCTCCGCCTCCCCCTCCTCTTCCCCTCCCCCTCCTCCTCCTCTTCCCCATATACCACCCTCAACCTCCTCCTCCTCCCCCTCTCTCCCCTTCCTCCCTCTCTCCCCCCCCCCGTTTCCTCCCTCTCCCTCCCTCCATCCTCTCCCTCTCCTCTCCCCTCCCCTCTCTTGCTCTTCCCCCCTCCTCCGCCTCTGCCCCCCTATCGCTTCCTCCCTCCCTCCTCCTCCTCCTCCCTCTCCACATCCATCCTCTCCCTCTCCTCTCCCCTATCCCCCTCTTGATCTTCCCGATATACCACCCCCAACCCCCTTCTCCTCCTCCTCCTCCCCATCCTCCTCTTCCTCCCCTCTCCTTTTCCCCTTATACCACCCCCAACCTCCTCCTCCTCGTCCTCCTCCCTCCCCCCCTTCCTCCTCCTCTCCCCTCCCCCGTCCTTCTCTTCCCCCCTCCTCCTCAACCTCCCCCTACCCTTCCTCCCTCTCACCCCTCCTCCTCCTCTTCCTCCTCCTCCCCCTACCCCCACCTCCTCCCTCTCCCCATCCATCATCTCCCTCTCCTCTCCCCTCCCCTCCCGCCTCCTCCTTTTTCTGTTATACCACCCCCAACCTCCTCCTCCTCCTCCTCCTCTTCCTCCCTCTCTGCCCTCTCCTCCTCCTCCTCCTCTTCCTCCTCTCCCCTCCTCATCCCTCTCCCCATATATCTTCTCCCTCTCCTCTCCCCTCCCTCTTCCTACTCTTCCCCATATACCACCCCGTCCCCCCTCTCCCCCTTCCTACTCTTCCCCATATACCACCCCCTCCCCCCTCCTCCTCCCTCTCCCTCCTCATTTTCCCCTTATACAACCCCCACTCTCCCCCCTCCCCTCGCCCAACCCCCACTCTCCCCATCCACCCTCTCCCTCTCCTCTCCCAATTCCTCCCCCCAACCTCCTCCTAATTCATCTCCCCTCCCCTATCCTCCTCATCCTCCTCCCCATCTCCATGTCTCCCTCTCCTCCGCCCTCTCCCCTCGTCACTCTCGAAATCCACCCTCTCCCTCTCTTCTCCTCATTCCCCTCCCGCCCCACCTCCTCCTGATTCATTCCCCCTCCCCTCTCCTCTACATCCTCCTCTCGATCTCAGCCCCACCCCGTCTTCCACCTCATCCTCATCCTCCCCACCTCCTCCTACTCCCTCTCCACGCACCTCAAACTCCTCCTCCTCCACTTCCTCCTATACATGTCCTTCTCCTCCGCAGATGCCTCTACCTCCTCCTCTTTCGCACCTCTTTCCTCCTCTCTCAATCACTTGCTTTCTCTTCTACTATTAATAACATCAATAACATAAATTCAACAACATAACATAATAAATAAAGTAAAATAAAACCACACTCTATATCACATATTCAAATATAATAAATAAATGATTATTTAAATTTTAGAATACAATAATAAGAAATATTCATTATTGAATTTTATATTAATTTTAATTATATATAAATATAATTATAAATAATCCATTCATTATTTATAAACAAGAAAATCAATTATTTAAATATATAAAAAGAGATAAAAAAGCATTGATCTTAAAAAAATTCAATTCTTTTTATTTACAAAGTATAATATTTCTTTATAATATAAACTACATTTCTATGACTGAGTATATACATAAATCATCTGTTAAAGAAACTAATTATTATTCAATCATATAATTATAAAATTTTGTTCAAAACTTTAATTATTACTCAACTATATAATCATGTACTTATTATATAACCTTTGATGAAAAAATTATATAATATAAATTTTATATCGTTTACGAGGGAAAATTTTATATATCGTAAAAACAATTTTTTTTTAACTTCGATTTTATTCGATTGGAAAAATTTTATACATCTAGAGGGAATATTACATACTATAAAAGTGTATTCATCATATCTATTTATAGACATGGAATTATTCCCAATAAGCATCAAATTATTCCCTAAACAACTATTCGATCACTGAAATAATTGTAAGTGCAAGATTTCGGGTAGATTCTGAAAAGCAAAACCTCTGGGCAAGTTCGTATGTGAAAGATTTGGGGGTAGATTCTGAAAACAAAATCTCAGGGCAAGCAAAACCTCTGGGCAAGTTCGTATGTGAAAGATTTGGGGGTAGGTTCTGAAAACAAAATCTCAGGGCAAGTTCGTATGTGAAAGATTTAGGGTAGATTCTGAAAACAAAACCTCTGGGAAAGTTCGTATGTGAAAGATTTTGGGGTAGATTCTGAAAAAACAAACTAATGGGTAGTTCGTATGTGAAAGATTTTGGGTAGATTCTGAAAACAAAA
Organism: Pinus albicaulis; assembly: GCA_034641835.2. Classification (NCBI taxonomy): domain Eukaryota; kingdom Viridiplantae; phylum Streptophyta; class Pinopsida; order Pinales; family Pinaceae; genus Pinus; species Pinus albicaulis. The sequence continues at coordinate 612,737,015 of CM076576.1, forward strand.
CCTCTGGGAAAGTTCGTATGTGAAAGATTTGGGGGTAGATTCTGAAAAAACAAACTAATGGGCAAGTTCGTATGTGAATAGGGCAAGTTCGTATGTGAATAATTTGAGCTATAAACTAATGGGCGAATCTGCATGCGAATAAATTTGTGGTGATACCTGAGTAAAGATGAATGAGGGAGACCGAAATTTAAATTTATTAGTCCAAACGTCTACTATTGTTTCGACTATTTGTTTCTTTATATTCTTCCAACCACAAATAAGAAACATTAGAGAGAGTTTCATGTTTATCTTTTTTAAGCTTTTGTTTTTAGACGTAACTGTTGAAACTTACCCAAAAAAACATATAAATTATGAAAAGAAAAGATTACAAAGACATATGCCTCTATTTTTTAAGACATTTAACCGCAATCGAAGAACTATTAACCTATTTTTGAAGACATATTAACCAGAATCCAATTTCTAGCTCAAATTCTAAATGGGATTCAATAAACACATGAAAATATATGCCCAGGTTGGGTATCTCTTTTTTCTTTTCCATTTAAAACTTAATATAGGTTACATGAAGGTTACGTACCTGAATTTTGTGTCTAACTACTCCTCTGCCATTATTTATCTGAATACTGCCCTTTGCATTATATATCTATCTCAACACTTTTGAATGGACCTGGAGCTGGGATATTAACAAACATATACACCAGGTTAGAATTCACATTGCAAATTGATATGAGATATAACACAATTGTTTTTAATCAAGATTAAGAAAAAAATATCCCTTGTTCGTTGTGGAAAAAAGATTTCAAAACAAAAATATTTAAAAAAAACAAAGACTACAAAATATTATCATTATAATCTGCCAAGGAGAAAGACCAATATGTGGATAGGTGTAGTGTGATCCGATGCTTCTGTCGCTCTTAAAACCCTTGCCTCCACCACCTATTAAATATCAAACAGGAATACAAATCCGAACAAAAATACATGCACATACAGAAATAACAGAGAATAGAACACGGGACTCAGCAAATACAAGAAACGAGAGAGAAAAACAAACGGTCTGAGAGGCGGAGGAAGAAATTGGTGGAAGCAAAAAAGATTGAATTGAAGAAAAAGAAAGAGAAGCCAATTATAATGAACAAAAGATGCGCATTTCTCCTATTCAACGGATATATTTTCATGACATTCAATGATGGAAGAGTGAAATTGTTGAACTTGATCAACACAACTTGTGATTATATAGAAAAGTAAATATGCAAACCAAGTTTCTATAACGGTTCTTGACCGCGGTGCTTTTTGGACTAGGGGTTTAAGGACCCACAATGCAATAGTAAATTATTTGTTTTACATTAAGAAATTTAGAAATTTGTTACACGACTGCTTTTTTCTATCGGGATTTTTAGTTTTTTACATCCATTCTTGATTTATGTTCTAAAATTTTCCTTTTAGCAATGTCAAGATTTTGACTTTCATAACGTGGTTGGAAAACGAATGCAAAGAGCAGCGAAAAGAGAAGCGAAAATATATCCATGTTAATTTTTTTATTTTCGTTATATATTTATTTATATTGAAACAATTATTAATTATATATTGTTTTTTAAATTTAATTTGTTATATCTATTTAAAATAGAGTAGTAAAGTTGTAGAATATAGTTAATTATTTATTAGGTATATGATCTTTAATTTTAATAGGAGTGGTTTGTTTAATTTGAATTATTAAATTAGAGAAGATATATAGATTAAATATTAGATAATTGGGCATATTTAACTGACACAAAATGAATAAGTTAGTTTTATATTCTCTTAAAACAAATCACTAATTTAACTAGTTTTGTACTCACTTGATATATAAGTTGATTTTCGACTTGCATGACACAAACTTGCACCACAAAACATTAATGGCATGAGACACAACCAACAACTACGTAGGTTTCTTTCTCACCTTACATGGGTCCACTATAATTTATAGGTGTATACATATGGCCCTATGCGAACATGGGTAAATTGGGGATATTTGAACCTACAATATCGTGATACATACCGCTTTATTATCAAAGTGATGCACAATATACAATTATCCTTGTGTATCTAAAAAGAATTAAGTGAATAGGAGGAGGTAGATGACCGACAGAAAGAAATAAAATGGGAAAAATGGAATATTTACATCAATGCATGTACTACAAATAGTAAGGAGTTAAAGAATTTTGTTATGGAGAAGTTCAATAAGGGTATATGGTGAAAAGACTTGGGTAGGAAGAAGAAGTACTATGTTCATGAATTCAACCCCACTTGTAATCTCCAACAAAAAGAGTACGTTGGAGCAGCCATTTAGTGGATAGGAATTATTATTATTGCTTGATTAAGAAGTAACTCACATCAACTTTGACATGAAAAGGGACCATGGAAGAGACCTAAAGAAGCCTGGGAAGAAAAAATGTGTACTTTTTTCACTTTTGGGGTAGTGGAATATTAAAATCATTTCATTTTGGGATGTGATGGTATTGTCTTTTGAGAGAGGGGCTTGTTAGAAGGTTGGGACAGCCCATCATCAATTTGTGTATGAAAATGATTCAATTGCAGAAGACAAAAAACAAGGAGACTGGTACTCCCATACACTATTGTTAGTCTGGTGGACATTAAAATATAATTAATTCATTAATTCAATAATTATCTAAAAAGAAAAATTATAGCAATAGGGACTTTCATTCTGTAATAAGAATTCTAGAATTTTAATTTAACTATCAATAATTATGAAGTCGATGGTAGATATTTAAGCTCCATAGAATATCCTAGAGTATTCTTAGTAATAGTTACTCATCAAAAGTTGGGATTTATCTCAAAAGTAGTTATTCACTTTATTTCTTTTGAATTAATTTTATTAATTAAAAAATATGTCATAGGAGCATGTGTCACATGAACATGAATTAAAGTTTTTTGAGAATGTGGTACTAGTAAGCTATAGTATTGGCCCATGGTACTGTATCAAAACCTATTTGCAAGTTAACAATCTCTATAATAAAGTGGAGATTATTCCTCATGGTAAAGAATATATATATATATATATATAACTGTTTCGAGGGATGCTCCCCAACCTAGTACGCAAGAGGTATTGCAATGTCTTGTCTTGTAAACATTTTGACTTGGTTAAAATTCATAAAAATGAAAATAAAAACATTAATGTAATGTAAACATTTTAGATCCACCAAAATAAAAAAAAATAAAAATAATCCTATTTTAAAATAAATATTCTATATTATTATTTTTTTATTATTAATTTTTGTTGAATAATTAAGGTAAACTTTACTTGGTCAAGTTATTGGTTATTTTTTGGCTCTAGGTTTATGAGAACCCATCTTATTCATGTGGAAGATGTATGATTTAAATGGGGGAATTAAATCAACCTACATCCATCTTAACTCCATATCTAGCAAGCATTGAGAGGCATCAAATCTCTTGAGATGGAAATATTTTAATATGGAAAGAAATTTGATCCCTTTCAAGGTTTCGTATATGTGAAGTTAACTTGGATCTAGGCTAGTATTAATAATAATTTAAAATAAAATTATAATTTTGCTAATTTTATTAATTCTTTAAATCTTGGTATTGTAAGATGTATCATGAGGAAAAAAATATTTTGATGCCTATCCATATCTATTTGTCATTTAATTTATACTATTCCCTAGTATATAAATGAAATATGTTTTTAGGATGAGGAGTTTAAGGACCCACAATACAATAGTAAATTATTTGTTCTATATTAAAAAAATTAGAAATTTGTTACACTGCGGCTTTTTCCTATGGGGATTTTTAGTTTTTTACATCCATTCGTGATTTACTTTATAAAATTTTCCTTTAGCAAAGTCTGTAATAACATTCTGTTTTCATAATGTGGTTGGAAAACAAATGCAAAGAGAAGCGAAAATATATCCATGTTGATTTTTTTTATATATTTATTTATATAAAAAAATTATTTAGCAAAAATATATTTCTAGTTGATTTTTTTATGTTATATATTTATTTATATTAAAATAATTATTTATTATATATTGTTTTATTAACCGAAAATATATCTATAGTTGATTTTTTTATGTTATATATTTATTTATATTAAAATAATGATTTATTTTATATATATTTTTAATTTAATTATAGTTTATTTATTTTTAATGATATATATTATTTATTTTAAAATAATTATTAATTATATATTGTTTTTTTAATTTAATTTGTTATATCTATTTAAAATAGAGTAGTAAAGTGGTAGAATATAGTTAATTATTTATTAGCTATATTTATGATTTTTAATATTAATAGCGGTGGTTTGTTTAATTTAAGTTATTAAATTATAGTACATATATATATTAAATATTAGATAATTAGGCATATTTAAGTGACACAAAATAGATAAGTTAGTTTTATATTCTTTTGAAAAAAATCACTAATTTCACTAGTTGTGTACTCACATGACACATACGTTCATTTTGGACTTGCACGACACAAACTTGCATCAAACAAAATTACTTGCATGAGACACAATCAACAACTACGTAGGTTTCTTTCTCACCTTACATGCATTCACTATAACTTATAGGTGTATACATATGCCCGTATGCAAACATGGGTAAATTTTGGGTATTTTAACCTACAATATCACGATATATACCACTTTATTATCACAGTGATGCACAATATACAATTATCGTTTTGTATCTAAAAAGAATTGTGCAAATGGGAGGAGGTATATGGTCAAGTGAAAGAAATAAATGCGAAAAATGGAATATTTACCTCAATGCATGTACCACAAATAGCAACGAGTTAAAGAATTTTGCTATGGAGAAGTTTAGTAAGGGTATATGGTGAAAAGAGTTGGGTAGAAAGAAGAAGTACTATGTTCACTGAATTCAACCCCACTTGTGATCTCCAACAAAAGGAGTACATTGGAGCTAGAATTTGGTGGAGAGAAAATATTATTACTACTTAATTAATAAGTAACTCACATCAAATTTAGCATGAAAAGGGACCATTCAAGAGAAATAAAGCAGCTTGGGAAGAAAAGGTGTGTATTTTTTTTCACTTTTCGGGTAGTGGAATTTGAAAATCATTTCATTTTGGGATGTGATTCTTCTAGAAAAGTCAAGGATAGTTATGACAACATGGTAGCATCAACTCAATGAGGGGCACGTTAAAATGAGGAGACTGGTTAAAATGAGGAGACTGGTACTCCCATACACTATTGTTATTCTGGTGGACGTTAAAATATAATTAAATCAATAATTCAATAATTATCTAAAAAAAAAATATAGCAATAGGGACTTTATTCTGTAATAAAAATTCTAGAATTTTAATTTAATGATCAATAATTATGAAGTGGATGGTAGATATTTATGCTCCATGGAATATCTTAGAGTATTGTTAGTAATGGTTACTCATCAAATGTTGATATTTATCTCAAAAGTAGTTATTCACTTTCTTTCCTTTGAATTAATTTTATTAATTAAAAAAAATGTCATAGGAACATGTGTCACATGAACATGAGTTAAATTTTTTTGAGAATGTGGTATTAGTAAGCTATGGTATTGGCCCACGGTATTGTAACGAATGCAAAGAGAAGCCAAAATATATCCATGTTGACTTTTTTTTATGTTATATATTTATTTATATTAAAACAATTATTAGTTATATAATGTTTTTTAATTTAATTTGTTATGTCTATTGAAAATAGAGTAGTAAAGTTGTAGAATATAGTTAATTATTTATTAGGTATATTTATGATTTTTAATTTTAATAGGCATCATTTGTTTTATTTTAAGTTATTAAATTAGAGTATACATATAGATTAAATATTAGATACTTGGGCATATTTAAGTGACACAAAATGAATAAGTCAGTTTTATATTCTCTTGAAACAAATCACTAATTTGACTAGTTTTGTATTCACATGACACATAAGTTGATTTGGACTTGCATAACGCAAACTTGCATCACACAACATTACTTGCATGAGACACAATTAAAAACCACATACGTTTCTTTCTTTCTCACCCTACATGCTTCCACTATAACTTATAGGTGTATACATACGTGTAACATACGAGATAAACAAAAATTTACTTCTTGCATTAATACTTCAAATTTTAATCTTCTATGGCATGCTTACTAATCTTAAACATAAGTTTTAGGTTTATATGTAAATGAGCACATATTAAATTTTACCCTTCCGAAAACTCACCAAAACCTAACCACTAATTAAGTCTATGGTTTGCATGTCTCAAATAATGTGTGTACCAAAGTCGTGCTGTCATGTCCTGGAAATTTAATACTGCAACAACTGTCAGATTTATTGGATTCGGGTTCAAGTTTTAATGGGCCACCTTCCTTTTTTCTCACTGTCTGATCCTTGGAGATCTATGGTGGTTGCATTCGGTGGGAAATGACTTGGTTTATCCCAGAAAAACCCTATCTAATTCCCTCATTTTTCTCTGCCAATGTGATGAGTTTGTTTTGTAGTTGGTTAAGCATTGGATGTCCTAGTTATAAGCTAATGAAGGTAACCAATGAATCGGGGTTAGGAAGGTTGATCCGCCTTGGGATGTCATTTGGAATGAGAAATTCTCCGCAGATATCCACGAGCTAGAATTGAGTCCACCATATGCACTTCTTTGAGATTTTTGCAAGTTTTCAGCCTCTGTTGCTAATGCAAGCTGCTGGTCCCAATCTAGCTCAAACCCTCTCTACTCGGCATAAGTAATACCCTTCTTTTGGTTACAATATTACTTTCCCTCTCGGCTTACCTAATTCAAATCTTACCTTATGCAATCTAATTATGGTGCTTTAATCTTCCGAAATTTTTGCCTATTCATTTGTCTCCAGTTCGACTCTCGGAAAATATCGTGGGGAATTATCACTTGCAGGTATTTAGATTTTTGGGTTTCATTTTATTTTCACTTGTCCTTCAAGTTGTACAGTATTTATCATGTTATTGCATCATGCTAACGCTTTATTATTGCAGGTGAGTTCCTTACAGAACAACAAGGTCTCTCGTAAATCTTCCTTCACATTGAGCGTTGGAGTCTTACCTTTCCATGTATGCATGTGTGAATCCGCTCAGTATAGAAAGTACTTCTTCCTCTTTCTAGAGTATTAGTAAAATTCACTTGGGTTTGAACCCAAAATTCGTCTAGTCGAGTAGCTTGTTTTTCTAGCGTCAGCCTTCTTCCATTTTCTTATATGTACTCCAAAGAGCAGCTAAAAAAGAAGCGAAAATATATCCATGTTGATTTTATTATTATTATTATTATTGTGTTATATATTTATTTATATTGAAACAATTATTAATTATATATATATATTTTTAATTTAATTTGTTATATTTATTTAAAATAGAGTAGTAAAGTTGCAGAATATAGTTAATTATTTATTAGGTATATTTATGATCTTTAATTTTAATAGGAGTTGTTTGTTTAATTTAAATTATTAAATTAGAGTAGATATATAGATTAAATATTAGATAATTGGGCATATTTAACTGACACAAAATGAATAATTTAGTTTTATATTCTCTTGAAACAAATTACTACTTTAACTAGTTTTGTACTCACATGACATATAAGTTGATTTTCGACTTGCATGACACAAACTTGCACCAAAAAACATTACTTGCATGAGACACAACCAACAACTATGTAGGTTTCTTTCTCACCTTACATGCGTCCACTATAATTTATAGGTGTATACATATGCCCCGATGCAAACGTGGATAAATTGGGGATATTTGAACCTAGAATCTCATGATACATACCACTATAGGTGTACACATATGCCCCTATGCAAACATGGGTAAATTGGGGATATTTGAACCTAGAATCTCATGATACATACCACTTTATTATCACAGTGATGTACAATATACAATTATCGTTGTGTATCTAAAAAGAATTGAGCGAATGGGAGGAGGTAGATGGTCTAGCAGAAGAAATAAAATGCTAAAAATGAAATATTTACAATAATGCATGTACCACAAATAGCAAAGAGTTAAATAATTTTGTTATCCAGAAGTTTAATAAGGGTATATGGTGAAAAGAGTTGGGTAGGAAGAAGAGGTACTATGTTCAAAAATTCGACCCCACTTATGATCTCCAACAAAAAGAGTACATTGGGGCTACCATTTAGTGGAGAGAAAATATTATTATTTCTTGATTAAGAAGTAACTCACATCAACTTTGACATGAAAAGGGAATATGGAAGAGACCTAAAGAAGCTTGGGAAGAAAAGGTGTGTACTTTTTTAACTTTTGGGGTAGCGGAATCTGAAAATCATTTCATTTTGGGATTTGATGCTTTCAGAGAAGTCAAGGATAGTTATGGAAACATGGTAGCATCAATTCAGTGGCAGTGGTATTGTCTTTTCAGTGAGGGGCTTGTTAGAAGGTTGGGATAGCCCATCATCAATTTGAGTAGGAAAATTATTGAACTGCAAAAGACAAAAAACAAGGAGACTGATACTCCCGTACACTATTGTGAGTCTGGTAGACCTTAAAATATAATTAAATCAATAATTCAATAATTATCTAAAAAGAAAAATTATTGCAATAAAGACTTATTTTAAGATAAATATGCATTATGGATTATAGTTTTTATAATTTATCGATTTTTATAATTAATATTTCATATATATATATATATAAATTAAAGAAAATATGCAAACCAAGTTTCTTAAGGGTTCTTGAGCGCGGCGCTTTTTGGATTAGGGGTTTAAGGACCCACACTGCAATAGTAAATTATTTGTTTTACATTAAGAAATTTCGATTAACATCCATTCTTGATTTACTATAACTTATTTTTTTCAAAGCTTTTTACATCCATTCTTGATTTACTTTATAAAATTTTCTTTCAGCCTAGTCTGAAATAAGATTTTGGTTTTCATAATGTGGTTGGAAAACGAATGAAAAGAGAAGCGAAAATATATCCATGTTGATTTTTTTTATGTTATATATTTATTTATATAAAAACAATTATTAAGCGAAAATATTTTTTTACGTTAGATATTTATTTATATTAAAATAATTATTAATTACATATTGTTTTTCTTAATTTAATTATAATTGATTTTTTTAATGTTATATATTTATTTATATTAAAATAATTATTAATTATATATATATATATATATATATATATATATATATATATATATATTTAATTTAATTTGTTATATCTATTTAAAATAGGATAGTGAAGTTGTACAATATAGTTAACTATTTATTAGGTATATTTATGATCTTTAATTTTAATAGGGGTGGTTTGTTTAATTTAAGTTATTAAATTAAAGTAGATATATAGATTAAATATTAGATAATTGGGCATATTTAAGTGACACAAAATGAATAAGTTAGTTTATATTTTTTTGAAACAAATTATTAATTTCACTAGTTGTGTACAAACGTGACACATAAGTTGATTTTGGACTTGCCTCACACAAACTTGCATCACACAACATTACTTGCATGAGAAACAATCAACAACTACGTAGGTTTCTTTCTCACCTTACATGCATCCACTATAACTTATAGGTGTATACATATGCCCATATGCAAACATGAGTATACAATTATCATTTTGTATTTAAAATGAATTGTGGAAATGGGAGGAGGTAGATGGCCGAGCGCAAGACACAAAATGAAAAAAATGGAATATTTACCTCAATTCATGTACCACAAATAGCAACGAGTTAAATAATTTTGTTATGGATAAGTTTAGTAAGGGTATATGGTGAAAAGAGTTGGGTACAAAGAAGAAGTACTATGTTCACCAATTGAACCCCACTTGTAATCTCCAAGAAAAACAGTACATTGGAGCTAGCATTTCGTGGAGAGAAAATAGTATTATCGCTTAGTTAAGAAGTAACTCACATCAACTTTGGCATGAAAAGGGACTGTCTAAGAGACCTAAAGAAGCTTGGCAAGAGAATGTATGTACTTTTTTTCACTTTTTGGGTAGTGGAATCTGGAAATCATTTCATTTTGGGATGTGATGCTTTCAAAGATGTCAAGGATAGTTATGGCAGCATGGTAGCATCAATTCAGTGCCAGTGGTATTGTCTTTTTTGTGAGGGTCATGTTAAAAGGTTGGGACAACTCATCATCAATTTGAGTAGGAAAATGATTTAATTGCAAAAGGAAAAAAACAAGGAGAGTGGTACTCCCATACACTATTGTTGGTTTGGTGGACGTTAAAATATAATTAATTAATTAATTCAATAATTATCTAAAAAGAAAAATTATAGCAATAGGGACTTCATTCTGTAATAAGAATTCTAGAATTTTAATTTAATGATCAATAATTATGAAGTGGATGGTAGATATTTAAGATCCATAGAATATCCTAGAGTATTCTTAGTAATAGTTACTCATCAAATGTTGGGATTTATCTCAAAAGTAGTTATTCACTTTCTTTCCTTTGAATTAATTTTATTAATTAAAAAAAAATGTCATAGGAACATGTGTCACATGAACATGAGTTAATTTTTTTTGAGAATGTGGTATTAGTAAGAGATGGTATTGCCCCATGGTACTGTAACGAATGCAAAGAGAAGCAAAAATATATCCATGTTGATTTTTTTATGTTATATATTTATTAATATTAACACAATTATTAATTATATAAATTTTTTTTAATTTAATTTGTTATGTCTATTGAAAATAGAGTAGTAAAGTTGTAGAATATAGTTAATTATTTATTAGGTATATTTATGATCTTTAATTTTAATAGAGGTGGTTTGTTTAATTTAAGTTATTAAATTAGAGTAGACATATAGATTAAATATTAGATAATTGGGCATATTTAAGTGACACAAAATGAATAAGTCAGTTTTATATTTTCTTGAAACAAATCACTAATTTGATTAATTTTGTACTCATATGACACATAAGTTGATTCAGACTTACATAACACAAACTTGCATCACACAACATTATTTGCATGAGACACAATAAAAAGCCATGTATATTTCTTTCTCACCTTACATGCTTCCACTATAACTTATAGGTGTATACATATGTGTAACATACAAGATAAAATAAAATTTACTTCTTGCATTAATACTTCTATGGCATGCTTACTAATCTTAAACACAAGTTTTAGTTTTTTATGTAAACCAGCACATATTAAATTTTACCCTTCCGAAAACTCACGAAAACCTAACCACTAATTAAGTCTATGGTTTGCGCTAGCAGAAGCTCATCACATTTGAATAAATGTCTCAAACACTGTGTGTACCAATGTCCTGTTTTCATGTCGTGGAAATTTAATACCGCGATAGCTGTGAGATTTCTTGGATTCGGCTTCAAGTTTTAATGGGCCACCTTCCTTTCTGCTCACCGACCGATCCTTGGAGATCTATGGTGGTTGTGTTTGTTGCGAAATGACTTGGTTTATCCTAGAAAAACCCTATCTGATTCCCTCATTTTTATTTTCCAATGCGATGAGTTTGTTCTGTAGCTGATTAAGGGTTGGATGTCATAGTTATAAGCTCTTCTCCGATTGGTAATGAAGGTAACCAATGAATCAGGGTTAGGAAGGTTGATCTGACTTGGGATGTCGTCCCAAATAAGAAATTCCTTGTGGTTGTCGACGAGCTAGAATTGACTCCGCCATATGCACTTCTCTGAGATTTTGGCAGGTTTTCGGCCTCTGTTGTGAATGCAAGTTGCTGGTCTGAATCCCTCTCAAGCCCTCTCTACTCAGCAGAGGTAATACCCTTCTTTTGGTTACAATGTTACTTTGCCTCTCGGCTTACCTTATTCAAATCTTACCTTATGAAATCTAATTATGGTGATTTAATCTTCCAAAAAAATTTCCTATTCATTTGTCTCCAGTTCAACTCTCGAAAAATATCGTGGTGAATTACCATTTGCAGCTATTTAGATTTCTGGGTTTCATTTTCTTTTCGTTTTTGCCTCAAGTTTTACAATAATTATCGTTTTATTTCATCATGCTAATGCTTGCAATTTTTTGTGGCTTATTATTGCAGGTGAGTTCCTTACCGAACATCAAGGTCTCTCGTAAATCTTCCTTCACGTTGAGCGTTGTGGTCCTATATTACTACTAACGAAAATGGATCTACCTTCCCATGTATGCATGTGTGAATCTGCTGAGGATAATAAGGACTCCTTACTCTTGCTAGCATATTAGTGAAACTCACTTGAGTTTGACCACAAAATTTGTAGTTGAGTAGCTTGTTTTTCTAGTGTCAGCTTTCTTGCATTTTCTTATATGTACTCCAGTATTGGTTATATGAATATTCCTCCCTTCAAGTGTATGAAGTTGCTAGAGGATTTCAATGCATCCTAGCTTCCATTTCACTTATTTTATAGCTAGATATATGCTTAGCATGCAGATACTGGAAATGAAAATTTTATTTTCTCTTAGTTAGTTTTCATTCCTTTTTTTTAAATTACCAATATAGGGTTTTGTATATTTTTCACTTAGGTGACAGGACCACCTCTAAATTTTGTGCAAGTATAAGTAGTCAGGAGTAGGAATGAGTTCTGGGTTGAGATTACCTCCTCATTCCTAGAACCAATGGTTCACTCCGCAACAGTTTTTAGATGATAGATTTTCTATAATTGGTTTACTTGCTTTGACTTTGTACAATCAATTTGTAAATATATTTCAATAACATAATCTCTTTTTCAGCTATTCTTTTGTATGCGTCTTGACATATTCAAAATATTTGCAATAAATATTTACAGTAGCTCATATTACTGTTTTTGCAGAATCTCATAGTATTAATTTGCAGTAATTAAAAGTACTTTGCAAAAAATTTTATTTTAGTTGCAGAAACTCACAAGATTAAGTTACAGTAACTCATAATAATAATTGTAGAATCTTGTAAGTATTTGATGAGTTCATGAATAAAATTGCAAAATCATTTCTTTGTTTCTAGGTATTGATCCATAACAATATTGTTTTCGTGAAGCTTATTAAACACATATCTGTGTGAAAGTAACTATAATAAGCTTCATGACTAAATTATCTGAAATGAACAGTTATTTATCTGAATGTGAAATTGGCTTATGATGTCCACCTAACCATCACGAGAGGCAATTATGTCCTTCTCTTTCACCCATGCTCCGCACAAGAGAGGTTTAGGTTGACAGATTTTTCTCTTGTGACCTCAGGACCCCAAGTCCAATCAGAACTAGAAATTATTAGGAACTCTGAATGATTTCCACTGGTCTCTACTAGCTCAGGAAATTCCTCACTCTCTTCCTTAGTTAATGAACATAACCCATTTTCCTCACTGGGATGTATCTTTTATCCTCAGAGGAGTAGGTAACTATTCAAAATTGTCCAACCACTTCTCAGTTCTTGGAATACTTTTACCATCAACCTTTTTAATTTTTATGGAACTACTTTTCCATAACTAATTTTATTTTTCATAACAAAAAAAACAATAAACTTTTCCAGAAAACAATAAATGTTTCGTTCCTTTCTTTAAAATAATAACTAAAATGTCATATTTCTATTTAACAACTAGTTAATACTTAATTCAGTTGTCACAACTTCCCCTTTGGAAGTAACACTGTCCACGGTGTTTCACTCTAGCTCTAGAGACAACTATAGGTATGCCTCACGTACAAATCCCTCATCTTCCTAGGTAGCCTCATTTGAGTTGAAGTGCTTCCACTGCACTTTAACCTAGGTGATGACTTGCTTCTGGAGCATGATTTCTCTCTGGTCAAGTATACGCTGAGGTTCAACCAGAAACTCACCATCCAGCTCTACCTGCAAACGACAAAGTTTTTTTTTGTCAAATTCACATAAAAATTTATGTTTTCAAGTTAGGATTTTTTTAATTATTCCTACTTGAATGTTTTGCCAATGGATTACATGCTGGACACGTGAAAAACATTGTGCACCCAAATGCGGCTAGGTAAGGCCAGCCCATATGCCATAGGCCCCACCCTTTCCAATATCTGGAAAGGTCCGCAGAACCTGGGAGCGAACTTGGCACAAGAGACCCATCTCAAGGTGTTCTTATTTGGTTTGATCCACACATACACATGATCACCCACCTCGCACTCTCAATAATTCCTTTTCCTCTCTGCATATATCTTATGTTGATCTTGTGCAACTCTCAAGTTTTTCCTGATCTTCCTTACCTTCGGTTCCATTTCAGCCAACATTTCTAGTCCAAGCATTAACTTAGTTTCGGGGCTACTCCAATTAATGGAGTTATGAAATTTTTGTCCATATAGAGCTTTGAAAGGACTCATCTTAAGAGTCTCCTGATAATCATTTTCTGTAAGCAAATTCAACTAGGTGTAAATATTCTTCCCATTTTTTTGGTTACTACATCACATACATGCATAGCATGTCTTCCAAAACCTAATTTACCCATTCTTTTTGTCCATATGTTTGGGGATGATAACCAGAGCTGAAAATTATTTGGGTTACCAAACCTGTAAATAAATTTTTCCAGAATGTTGAACTAAAATTCACATCTTTTTCCGAAATGACGGTCTTTGGAATATGATGCAGTCTAAAAACTTCTCTCATAAAAATATCAGCTATGTGTACAGTCTCGTATGTAGACTGTACTAGTATAAAATGTGCAGCCTTTCTAAATCTATCGATCACCACCATAATGGAATCATTGTGCCTTTTTTTAACACAGAAAACCAATAATTAAGTCTATGGAAATGACTTCCCATTTCCATTCAGGTACAGGTATGGGTTGCAACAATCCAGCTATATGTCGATGCTCCACCTTGACATCTTGACACTTCAAACACTTGTTTAAGTATTTAATGATGTTACTTCTCATGTCAGGCTAGAAATAATCTTTTGTAATTGTCATCAATATTTTCTGGTATCCTAGGTGTCCTGCATAATTACTACGATGATATTCATTCATGATTACCTCCTTTAGATCCACACAATTTGGTATGTATATCTTTCCTGTAAAAGCTAGCATTTGTTCTTAACTAACTACATATTTAGAAGTGCTTCCTTGCTCTCTGGCCTCCTCCATTTGTTGCCATGGAAATTGGTATTCATGATCCTTCCGTGCTTCCTCTTTTACTTGATCTAAGAATTTGCATTCAAGCTAGTTATAGCAATATCTTAAACACAATGCAGTTCCCTACTTAAGGCATCCGTCACATGGTTTTCCTTACCATTATCGTGCTAAATATCCATATAAAACTCACTTAGGAAGGCATTCCATCTTTCCTGTTGGGAGCTTAAATTAGCTTTCTTGACGTAACTAGTTAGGCTACTATGGTCAGTCTTTAATACACACTTCTTTCCCAACAGGTAGTGTCTCCATACCTAGAGTGCATGTACCACTATTGTTAACTCCAAGTCATAGGCTAAATATCTTTGCTCATGTTCTTTTAACTTCCTTGACTCATAGGCCACTACCTTTCCTTCCTGTGATAAAATTTCCCCAACTCCTTCCTTACATGCGTCTGTAAAAACCTAAAACTCTTTGTTCACCACTAATCTAGTGTTGAGGGTAGTTGACCCCAATAAAGAGTTTTAGGTTTTTTTTTTTTTAGATTGAAAAAACCTAAAACTCTTTATTGGGGTCAACTACCCTCAACACTGGATTAGTGGTGAACAAACACTTTAACCTTCCGAAATTATGCTGACACTCAATAGTCCACTTAAATAATTTTCCCTTTATCTGCAAGGAGGTGATTGGAAAATAATTTTGCTAATTTTATTAATTCTTTAAATCTTGGTATTGTAAGATGTATCATGAGGAAAAAATTGTTTTGATGCATATCCATATTTATTTGTCATTTAATTTATACTATTCCCTAGTATATGAGTGAAATATGCTTTTTGGATGAGGGGTTTAAGGACCCACAATGCAATAGTAAATTATTTGTTTTATATTAAAAAATTTAGAAATTTGTTACACTGCGGCTTTTTCCTATTGGGATTTTTAGTTTTTTACATCCATTCATGATTTACTTTATAAAATTTTCCTTTTAGCAAAGTCTGTAACAACATTTTGGTTTTCATAATGTGGTTGGAAAACAAATGCAAATAGAAGCGAAAATATATCCATGTTGATTTTTTTTATATATTTATTTATATAAAAACAATTATTTAGCGAAAATATATTTATAGTTGAATTTTTTATGTTATATATTAATTTATATTAAAATATTTATTTATTATATATTGTTTTATTAAGTGAAAATATATCTATAGTTGATATTTTTTTATGTTATATATTTATTTATATTAAAATAATGATTTATTATATATTGTTTTTTTAATTTAATTATAGTTGATTTTTTTTTAATGATATATATTATTTATTTTAAAATAATTATTAATTATATATTGTTTTTTTAATTTAATTTGTTATATCTATTTAAAATAGAGTAGTAAAGTGGTAGAATATAGTTAATTATTTATTAGCTATATTTATGATTTTTAATCTTAATAGGGGTGGTTTGTTTAATTTAAGTTATTAAATTAGAGTACATATATATATATATATATTAAATATTAGATAATTAGGCATATTTAAGTGACACAAAATAAATAAGTTAGTTTTATATTCTCTTGAAACAAATCACTAATTTCACTAGTTGTTTACTCACATGACACATAAGTTCATTTTGGACTTGCATGACACAAACTTGCATCAAACAAAATTACTTGCATGAGACACAATCAACAACTACGTAGGTTTCTTTCTCACCTTACATGCATTTACTATAACTTATAGGTGTATACATATGCCCATATGCAAACATGGGTAAATTTTGGGTATTTGAACCTACAATATCACGATATATACCACTTTATTATCACAGTGATGCACAATATACAATTATCGTTTTGTATCTAAAAATAATTATGCAAATGGGAGGAGGTAGATGGTCGAGTGAAAGAAATAAATGCGAAAAATGGAATATTTACCTCAATGCATGTACCACAAATAACAATGAGTTAAATAATTTTGCTATGGATAAGTTTAGTAAGGGTATATGGTGAAAAGAGTTGGGTAGAATGAAGAAGCACTATGTTCATTGAATTCAACCCCACTTGTGATCTCCAACAAAAAGAGTACATTGGAGCTAGAAATTGGTGGAGAGAAAATATTATTACTGCTTAATTAATAAGTAACTCACATCAAATTTGGCATGAAAAGGGACCATTCAAGAGAACTAAAGAAGCTTGGGAAGAAAAGGTGTGTATTTTTTTTCACTTTTCTGGTAGTGGAATTTGAAAATCATTTCATTTTGGGATGTGATTCTTTTAGAAAAGTCAAGGATAGTTATGACAGCATGGTAGCATCAATTCAGTGAGGGGCATGTTAAAATGAGGAGACTGATACTCCCATACACTATTTTTATTCTGGTGGACGTTAAAATATAATTAACGTCCACCAGAAATTTTCGTCCATATAGATGTTTGAAAGGACTCATCTTAAGAGTCTCCTGATAACCATTTTTTGTAAGCAAATTCAACCAGGTGTAAATATTCTTCCCATTTTGTTGGCTACTACATCACATACATGGATAGCATGTCTTCCAAAACCTAATTTACCCATTTTGTTTGTCCATATGTTTGGGGATGATAAGCAGAGCTGAAAATTATTTGGGTTACCAAACTTGTAAATAAATTTTTCCAGAATGTTGAACTAAACTTCACATCTTTTTCCGAAATGACAGTCTTTGGAATACCATGCAGTCTAAAAAATTCTCTCATAAAAATATCAGGTATGTGTACAGTCTCGTATGTAGACTGTACTAGTATAAAATGTGAAGCCTTTCTCAATTTGTTGATCACCACCATAATGGAATCATTGTGCCTTTTTTTAACGCGGCAAACCAGTAATCAAGTCTATGGAAATGACTTCCCATTTCCATTCAGGTACAGGTATGGGCTGCAACAATCCAGCTAGATGTCGATGCTCCACCTTGACATGTTGACACTCCAAACACTTGTTTAAGTATTCAATGATGTTCCTTCTCATATCGGGCTAGAATTAAACTTTTTTAATTCTCATAAACATTTTCTGGTATCCTGGGTGTCCTGCATAATTAGTACGATGATATTCATTCATGATTACCTCCTTTAGATCCACACGGTTTGGTATCTATATATTTCCTGTGAAGGTTAGCATTTTTTCTTGACTAAGTCCATATTCAGAAGTGCTTCCTTGCTCTCTGGCCTCCTCTGTTTGTTACCAAAGAAATTGGTATTCAGGATCCTTCCGTGCTTCCTCTTTTACTTGATCTAAGAATTTGCATTCAAGCTAGTTATAGCAAATATCTTAAACACAATGCAGTGTCCTACTTAAATCATCGGTCACATGGTTTTCCTTACCATTCACGTGCTAAATATCCATACAAAACTCACTTAGGAAGGCATTCCATCTTGCCTATTGGGAGTTTAAATTAGCTTTCTTGACGTAACTAGTTAGGCTACTATGATCAGTCTTTAATACACACTTCTTTCCCAACAGGTAGTGTCTCCATACCTAGAGTGCATGTACCACTGTTATTAACTCCAAGTCATAGGCTAAATATATTTTCTCATGTTCTTTTAAATTCCTTGACTCATAGGCCACTACCTTCCCTTCCTGTGATAAAATTGCCCCAACTCCTTCCTTACATGCGTCTGTAAAAACCTAAAACTCTTTATTGGGGTCAACTACCCTCAACACTGGAGTAGTGTTGAACAAATTCTTTAACCTTCCGAAACTATTTTGGCACTCAATAGTCCACTTAAATACTTTTCCCTTTCTCTGCAAGGAGGTGATTGGAAAAGAAATTCTAGAGAACCCTTCAATGAATCTTCAGTAGTACCCAGCCAATCCCATAAAGGATTGGATATTTGCCACATTTTGGGGAATATGCCATTCCATAATTGTCTTAATTTTTTCTGGGTCAACAGCTATCCCTTCTGCTGAAATATCATGGTCTGAGTCCTGAATTTTTACTTTGAAGAAATCACATTTGCTGAAATTAGCGTACAATTGGTGTTTCCTTAACATTTCCAACACTATTCTTAGGTGATCCTTATGTTTTTCCTGATTGTTAGAATAGATTAAAATATCATCAATAAATATTAGCAAAAATTTATCCAATAAGGGGTGAAATATACCATGCATTAATCTCATAAATGTTGCTGATGCATTTGTTAAACCAAAGGGTAGTACCACAAACTAATAATGCTCGTACCTAGTACAGAATGGAGTATCGTAGATATCCTCATCCTTAATCTGGATCTCGTGGTATCTAGACATTAAGTCAATTTTTCAGAATACTATGGCCCCTTTCACCTGAATAAACAGGTCATCAATCTGAGGTAAAGGATATTTATTTTTGACTGTTAATTTATTGAGTTGTCTATAATCCATGCACATTTTCATGGCTCCATATTTCTTCTTTATGAATAGCACTCGTGCTCTCCAAGGGGATAAACTCAAACGAATGAATCCTTTTTCTAGTAGCTATTGCAATTGCATTTTTAATTCAGTTAGCTCGGAAACACTCATTTTCTAAGGAGCTCTTGAAACTGGTGATGCTCCTGGAATTAACTCAATGGTGAGGTCAATATCTCTTCTTGGGGGTAATCCGGTATGTTTTTTGGAAATACATCCATAAAGTCTTGTAGCACTGGTATGTTTTCGATCATAGGGGAGTTCTCCTTGGAATTGGCATATCCCACCTGAATAGCATAAATCTGACATCCCTTCCTCATACACTTATTCATTTGAAATGTTGTAATAGGACATAGCTGTAGTGTTTTCTTGGTTTCCTAAATCTCTTTGTGTGTTCCATCTTGCATTCTATAGTAAATAATATTTTCTTTATAGTCACCAAAGTCCAATGCTTTTCTAGCCAATCCATACCTAGAAAAACATCATATGATCCTAATGGCAGTATGTTCAGATCCATGTTCAACTGCTGGTCTCCAATTTCCAAAGTACAGTTTGGAATTTTGGTACTTAATTTTTTTCTTGCTCCTATGGCTAGCTATACCAGCCAAGGGTTTTTGAATTTCTAACCTTTTAATTTACATAGTTCAACTATTTTGTAGTTTACATAAATTAAATTGAACCTGGGTCAACCAAAATAGAAATAGACTAGGAAAGTAGCTTACCTTCCAACTCTATCATCGTTGGCTCATAATCTGCTTGATGATCTTCCAATGCTACGTTTATTCAAGGTATATTTCGAGCTACATCTCCAACTGTAGAAGCTTCCTAAATATTATTAACTATTTCACTTCCCCCTCACTAAGGAAAATTTTGGTAATAATGCGCCTCACCACACCTCCAACACTACAGGGGTGGTTTGGAAATTTTTCCTTTTTTAGGCGTATAGAACTTCACGCATAATTTTTCAAATTGTTACTTCTGGCACCCTTGAACTTTGAACTATTTTTCTGTCCTTTTCATGGCTACCAAATTTTTCCCACTTCCCCTTTTTCCTTGGACTGTTGGTAGCACATTCTTCTCTTTCAAATTTCTTCGTCCATGGTCCTAAGATTTACGAATTCAATTCGTTCCTTCATGTGGGCTGGAAAAGTACTCAGGAACCTTTGAACCTTAGCCTTTTCCTCTCTGACATAAGGAACATATCTTAATAGGGAGGCGAACTTGGTAATATACTCGTCCATAGTCATTTGACCCAGCTTCAAACCATGAATTTATCTAGATTTTTTGTCATAGAAATGTTTTTTTAAATATTTTTCTTTAAATTATTGTTGGAATGAATCCCATGTCACATATTCATCTCCAATGCTGCGAACATTCTTTACCTCCTCCCACTATAGAGTGGCTTTGTATCTCAACTGGTAAATGGTTAGTTTGGCTTTAAGGTTGCTTCTATAATCATATACTTGAAATTAATTATTCATATTTATCAACCAAGCCTCTGCCACCTTATTAGCTTCTTTATCGAATGTAGGTGGTTTTATTTTTCAAAACCCACCATGTAGCTCCTCTTTTTTTCTTCTTAATTTACTGTTGATCTAACACATTACCAGACATTGCTTCATTATAGTTCTTATTCTTGTTGATTCGCTATGAAGGTATCCTACCAATTCTGTCCGTGGTTTGGTCCTTGGTTTCTCGTTCATTCTATTCTTTCATATCCCTATCGGGACTAGGTTGTAATACCCCTTCATTCTACTTGTCGGAAATGCTCTTAAGTATCCTTTCTTATTCTTGCATCAGACGTTCCTTATCACTTCTTACTCGAACCATTTCCTCCTACAACTTCTACACAATACTTAACAGTATGCCGGTCTGGTGTTGTTGTTACTCCAGTAGTCTATATTCTGTTGGTGCTGATCTACACTGAATTGAATCCACATTTTAGGATTCATTTATGGTTGTGTTTGAGGTGTAGGTTCCTTGGTATTCTGAGGTGTTTGCTGTGTCAATCCCCTTTTCATTTCTTCCTTGTAGTACTACTTATTTTATGTGCATCAGTATACACACATTCTAACTCGTTAGGTGCCCCCTAAGGTCCCAACGTGGGAACGTTGCTCTGATAGCACTTGTAACATATAAGATAAAAAAAAAATTACTTATTGCATTAATGTCAATACTTCAAAGTTTAATCTTTTATGGCATGCTTACTAATCTTAAACAGAAGTCTTAGGTTTATATGCAAACCAACACATATTAAATTTTACCCTTATGAAAACTCACAAAAACCTAACCATTAATTAAGCCTATGGTTTACGTCGGCAGAAGGTCATCACATTTCATAAATGTCTCGAATACTGTGTGTACCAAAGTCTTTTTGTCATGTCCTAGCAATTTAATATTGTGATAGCTGTGAGATTTGTTGGATTCGAGTTCAAGTTTTAAATGGCCACCTCCCCTTCTTGATTCAGGGTAAATTCTTGATACCCTTAACCAAGGCATTTTACTTCGGATGATAAATTAGAATTTCATTCATTGAGGCATTAATGAACTTAAATTAACAACTGCATTTTGTAAAGAAGAGAACCGTAATATGTCAAGATCAACAATCATAAGAACATGTCGTTTGATAATGGATTTCGTCCAGGAGGGACTACATATCAGGGCCTCAGTATCACGATGGTGTAGGCCACTGCATTAAGTGTTGTAAGTAGAAGAAGTACATGGATGTGTTTTTCTGACATACAAGGAAAATGCTCTTACGCAAGAGTGGATAGACCTCTCTACAAGATGTTCCATTGCGAAACTCTCATGCATAAGAAGGACTCCTATCAGTATAACGATTTCTCAATCATAAAGACTATGAATATCTCGCCAACATCTGAAACAAAGGATCTCAATGAAATATGTGTGGCAGGGTGTATCCCTCCAACATGGCATAAAAGGGATGTAAAAAATAATACAAGTCCATGACAGAAAGGACATCAATAAAGAAAAAAAACAAGATAAGATCCCATGACTCATACATCAATAGGGATTTTTACAACAGTAAGCATCTTGGAACAAAGAAGTACATGAAAGAATCACATCATATAGCTCACATTGAAGATGACTGAAGAATGGTTGCTACTACTGCTAGATCTAAAAACACCATCATGATTGTGGTGTTGAAAGGTGTGAAATTGACTTCTCACTCCCTGAAAACTGACACCTGCAACTTCACTTCAAAAAGTGACTAAAAAATGTAAATCTTAGATGAAAATTTTGAATATACCATCAGCTTTGTGATGCCGAATAGTGAAAAAATGATTGTCCATTTGCTGAATTTTGAGAAAGTGAAGATCTGGGGCAAAATAGAATCTTTTAGATTCCCTTTAGGTTCCTCAACGTAGTTTCTCCATGGGTGGATTGGAAATCTACAACTCAAAAGGAAAATCTGACGTCGCCATTGCATTCCCTACAAAAAACCATGAAAAATGACTATAAAATTGACTATATTCCGACATGGATTTGGCTCTGTATGGTAATCATAGCAACAATTTGACAGTGGTCGGGTTCACGATGGAACTGACACCTATGCCACCCACATTACATTGGAGCTATCACATGTTGTAGCATGGAGTGGAGGTTATTTGTGGTTCTGTCGGTGGACCGGCCAGCTATTAAGTCGAGCGGGTTCGACACCCGCCGGAACCATGTTTTATGGTGGCCATTGTATGAAACATGTTTCTAATATATGTTGGTTATCGGTGGTCTGGCAGGGTTCACGATGCATTGGATCTTTCAATATATATTTTTAAAATATGTTATAGTTATTCGGGTGGAGTGCCAGGGGTGGTGTCTTGCCACCCCATTTTTTTAATTAATTTTTTGTTGTAATTAAAAACAAATTATAATTTTTTGAAAATTATGATTTTGACCGTAGGAGTGAAATTAATCATCCCACAAATTTTCCTAGAATCTAGCCTGATCTTGCGAGAATCCAATGGGAAGGAAAGGTCAAATTTGCATCCTGCTTAACCTGCCCAGTTATTCAAGTCAAACCAAAACTTTTACCACTCCTATCCTTCACATACAGGATCGATTTGACGAACCATTCACACCATTGCGATCAGGGTGACAAGCTCTTCAACCTGAACCTGGTTCAAGAAAAATCCAAAAACTTTGAGTTATGAGCGCTTTTTGTCCTACGTGTGTCTCTAAAGCCACCTGGATCAATCCTCCCCACTAAGGAGCTTTTGGTCCTCTAAAAGCATAAAAATAATCTTCATTGATGTGTACTACTACACCACAAGCGTCTTGAAAAGTCACCCTTCCTTCTTCTTCACATGTGTCCTTCAGAGCCATAAGTGATGAACTAACACCTACATCTCTTGAAAACTTTTTGTACAATCCCATGCAAACACATGCTCAAATTGACCAATCTATGACCCAAATATTCCCATACTTTCCATGAGCTTATAAGATGTACTCAGTGGTCATGTTTACATCAAAAGGGAATCATACCTGAGCTATCTTTACCAAACAAGACTTCATTGTCACATTTCGAAGTGATGGCAAACACCTCATCACTTTTACATGAAATAAATGCATCAAAGGACGCATAAAACAAGGGTAACAACATCTTCGTCACATTTTGAAGTGATGGTAACACCTCATCACTTTTACATGAAAAAAATACAACACAATACTTATAAAAACAAGGCCAAAAAAAATATAATTGTCGCTCAAACAAGTGATGGAATTTCAAAATTAAAAATGCAACAAATAATTTACAAACATGACCATGACAAGCTAACATCTCTAGAAAAAGAATCTAGAAGAACCATATTTCACTTATCAAAGTGAGTGGATCATTTTGATGTGGTGAACCCTCTTGTCGATCATCTCTTTCGACTAGGGTCTGCATGGGCGCTTCATCCTTAAGGTGCTACTCTGGATGGAGCCTCCACATGTGGCTCTTTGATGGCCACTTCAGTCGCAATGGGTGCAAAAGGTATTTTTCCTCCAAACCTCTTTAAGTGATTTCTTTTCCTGTTGTGGTGAAGGCTTTTCAGGCTTTATTCTTCTTTTTGCTGCCGTCCTTTTCGATGGAAATCACATGGTTATTTCAACCAAAAAAATAACATGCTTTGTGATTCAATGATTTACAATGGTGGGTATCAACATTTTTATAATCAAAATGCACTCTGGAATAATGAGACTCATTATACCTTCTATGGCAGTCTCTAGTGTGATCATGTTGATGGGGGCTCACCTCAGCTCTTTCACTCCAACACACATCACCATGGAAAAATGGCGAAGTGTCCCCATAATTCCTCTTCCTTGGAGAGTTCATAAATATTTGTTTGCCATGATGACGATGGTGTTTTTAGATGTAGCAGTAGCATCAACCATTATTCAGTCATCTTCAGCATGAGGTATATGATGTGATGCTTTCATGTACTTTTTTGTCTTGACATCCTTAGTGTTGTACATATCTACATTGATATATGAGTCATGGGATATTGTCTTGTTTTATTTTTTTGTTGATGTACTCTCTGTCATGGACTTGTATTACTTCTTAGATTCACTTTTATGCCATGTTGGCGGGATACCCTGTGTCACACATATGTCATTGATATCATTGTTTGACATGGTGGTGGGATAATCACAGTCTTTATGCATGATCGATTATCATAATGATAGGAGTCATTCTTATGCATGAGAGTTCTGCAGTGGAAAATCTCGTAGAGAGGTCTAGCCACTCCTGCATGAGGGAATTTTCCTTATACGTCAGAAAAATGCATCCATGTACATCTTCTTCTTACAACACTTAATAGTACGGAAAGGAGTCTTGTAGATATCCTCATCCTTAATATGGATCTGGTGGTATCCAGACCTTAAGTCTATTTTTTAGAATACTATGGCCCCTTTCACCTGAATAAACAGGTCATCAATCTGAGGTAAAGGATATTTATTTTTGACTGTCAATTTATTGAGTTGTCTATAATCCATGCACATTTGCATGGCTCCATATTTATTCTTTACAAATGGCACTGTTGCAATTGCATTTTTAATTCATTTAGCTCTGAAACACTCGTTCTGCAAGGAGCTGTTGAAACTGGTGATGCTCCTGGAATTAACTCAATGGTGATTCAATATCTCTTCTTGGGGGTAATCCGGTACGTTTAATGGAAATACATCCAGAAAGTCTTGTACCACTGATATGTTCTCCATCATAGGGGACTTATCCTTGGAATTGGCATATCCCACCTGAATAGCATAAATCTGACATCCCTTCCTCATACACTTATTCATTTGAAATGTTGTAGTAGGACATAGATGTAGTGTTTCTTTGGTTCCCTGAATATCTTTGTTCGTTCCATCTTGCATTCTATAGTAAATAATATTTTCTTGACAGTCACCAAAGTCCAATGCTTTTCTAGCCAATCCATATGCAGAAGAACATCATATGATCTTAATGGTAGTATGTTGAGATCCACGTTCAACTGCTGGTCTCCAATTTCCAAAGTAGAGTTTGGAATTTTGGTACTTAATTTTTTTCTTGCTTCTATGGCTAGCTATGCCAGCCAAGGATTTTTTAATTTCTAACCTTTTAATTTACATACTTCTACTATTTTGTAGTTTACATAAATTAAATTGAACCTGGGTCAACCAAAATATAAACAGAGTAGGAAAGTAGCTTACCTTCCAACTCTATCATTGTTGGCTCATAATCTGCCTGACGATCCTCCAATGCTACGTTGATTCAAGGTATATTTCGAGCTACATATCCAACTGTAGAAGCTTCCTAAATATTAGTAACTATTTCACTTCCCCCTCACTAAGGAAAATTTTGGTAATAATGCGCCTCACCACACCTCCAACACTACAGGGGTGGTTTGGAAATTTTTCCTTGTTTAGGCGTACAGAACTTCACGCAGAATTTTTCAAATTGTTACTTCTGGCACCCTTGAACTTTGAACTATTTTTCTGTCCTTTTCTTGGCTGCCAAATTTTTCCCACTTCCCCTTTTTCCTTGGAGTCTTGGTAGCATATTCTTGCCTTTCTAATTTCTTCGTCCATGGTCCTAGGATTTACGAATTCAATTCGTTCCTTCATGTGGATTGGAAAAGTACTTAGAAACCTTTGAGCCTTAGCCTTTTCCTCTCTGACATAAGGAACATATCTTAATAGGGAGGTGAAATTTGTAATATAATTGTCCATAGTCATCTGACCCAGCTTCAAACCACAAATCTATCTAGATTTTTTGTCATAGAAACGTTTTTTTAAATATTTTTCTTTACAGTATTGTTGGAATGAATCCCATGTCACATATTAATGTTCAATGTTGTGAACATTCTTTACCTCCTCCCACTATAGAGTGGCTTTTTATCTCAACTGGTAATGTCCAGTTTGGCTTTAAGGTTGCTTCTATACTCATATACTTGAAATTAATTATTTATATTTTTAAACGAGGCCTTTGCCACCTCATTAGCTTCTTTATCAAATGTAGGTGGTTTTATTTTTCAAAACCCACCATGTAGCTCCACTTTTTTGCTTCTTAATTTCCTGTTGATCTGACACATTACCAGACATTGCTTCATTATAGTTCTTATTATTTTTGATTCGCTATGAAGGTATCCTGCCGATTATGTCCGTGGTTTGGTCCTTGGTTTCTCGTTCGTTCTCTTCTTTCTTATCCCTATCAGGACTGGGTTGTAACACCCCTTCATTCTCGTTGTCAGAAAGGCTCTTAATTATCCTTTCTTGTTCTTGCATCAGACATTCATTGTCACTTCCTACTCAAACCATTTCCTCCTACAACTTCTACATAATACTTAACAGTATGCAGGTCTGGTGTTGTTGTTACTCCAGTAGTCTATTAGTCTATTGGTGCTGATCTACACTCAACTGAATCCACATTTCAGGATTCATTTATGGTTGTGTTTGAGGTGTAGGTTCCTTAGTATTTTGAGGTGTTTCCTATGTCGATCCCCTTTTCATTTCTTCCTTGTAGTACTACTTATTTTCTCTGCATCAGTATACACACATTATAACTCATTAGGTGCCCCCTAAGGTCCCAATGTGGGAACGTTGCTGTAATAGCACTTGTAACATATAAGATAAAAAAAAAAAATTACTTCTTGCATTAATGTTAATACTTCAAAGTTTAATCTTATATGGCATGCTTACTAATGTTAAACAGAAGTCTTAGGTTTATATGTAAACAAACACATATTAAATTTTACCCTTCTGAAAACTCACAAAAACCTAACCACTAATTAAGCCTATGGTTTGCGTCAGCAGAAGGTCATCACATTTAATAAATCTCACGAATACTGTGTGTACCAAATTCTTGTTGTCATGTCCTGGCAATTTAATATTGTGACAGCTATGAGATTTGTTGGATTCGAGTTCAAGTTTTAATGAGCCACCTCACCTTCTTGATTCAGGGTAAATTCTTGATACCCTTAACCAAGACCTTTTACTTCGGATGATAAATTAGAATTTCATTCATTGAAGCATTAATGAACTTAAATTAACAACTGCATGTTGTAAATAAGAGAAACGTAATATGTCAAGATCAACAATCATAAGAACATGTCGTTTGATAACGGATTTGGTCCAGGAGGGACTACATCTTGGGGCCTCAATATCACGATGCTGTAGGCCACTGCATTAAGTGTTGTAAATAGAAGATGTACATGGATGTGTTTTCCTGACATATAATGAAAATTCCCTCACGCAAGAGTAGATAGACCTCTCTACGAGATGTTTCATTGCAAAACTCTCATGCATAAGAAGGAATCCTATCAGTATAATTATTGCTCAAGCATAAATACTGTGAATATCCCGACAACATATAAAACAAGGGATCTCAATGACATATGTGTGGCAGAGAGTATCCCTCCAACATTGCATAAAAGTGATCTAAAAAATAATACAAGTCCATGACAGAAAGGACATCAATAAAAAAAAAAAACAAGACAAGATCCCATGACTCATACATCAACATGGATTTGTACAGTAGTAAGCATCTTGGAACAAATAAGTACATGAAAGAATCACATCATATAGCTCACATTGAAGATGACTGAATAATGGTTGCTACTGCTGCTAGATCTGAAAACACCATCATGATTGTGGTGTTGAAAGGTGTGAAATTGACTTCTCACTCCCTGAAAACTGACACCTACAACTTCACTTCAAAAAGTGACCGAAAAATGTAAATCTTAGATGAAAATTTTGAATATACCATCATCTTTGTGATGTTGAATAGTGAAAAAATGACTGTCCATTTGCTGAATTTTGAGAAAGTGAAGATCTGGGGAAAAATGGAATATTTTAGGTTCCCCTTAGGTTCCTTCACGTAGTTTCTCCATGGGTGGATTGGAAATATACAAATCAAAAGGAAAATCTGACATCGCCATTGCATTCCCTACAGAAAACTATGAAAAATGACTATAAAATTGACTATATTCCGACATGGAGAAAAATTACCTTCCCCGGAAAATTTGAAGGCTTATGGTTCCACCTGCATAATTACTAATCCACGTTCATGGTTCCACCTACAAATGTTCTCCATCCACATGGGCACTCCTGCTCTGGTCTGGCTGGGGTGCACCATGAAAATGCTGGGTTTAAGTATATTTCTTGGGTGGAGTTTTCAAAAAACCTGTTTAGACGAGTTGGTTTGGATCCATGTTAGGAGGGAGAAGGTCGGGTGATCAAACCTTGACCCCTCCTAAAAAGGAGTAATATCGTGCCATGTATTTTTTAAAAACCACATACATATTTTTTAACCAAAGTGGAGGGTGTCGGACCCGCATTGGGCGGCCCGCCCCTTAACTCCCGACAGCGGAGTTGGCTCTATATGGTAATCATAGCAACAATTTGGCAGTGGTCGGGTTCGCGATGGAACTGACACCCACGCCACCCACATTAGATTGGAGCTATCACATGCTATAGCATGGAGTGGAGGTTATTTGCATTTCTGTCTGTGGATCGACCAGCTATTAAGTTGAGCGGGTTCGACACCCGCCGGAACCATGTTTTATGGTGGCTGTTATATGAAACATGTTTGTAATATATGTTGGTTGTTGGGGGTCTGGCGGGGGTCACGACCCATTTGATCTTCCAATATATATTTTTAAAATATGTTATAGTTAGTTGGGTGGAGTGCCAGGGGTGATGTCTTGCCACCCCCATTTTTTAATTAATTTTTTGTTGTAATTAAAAACAAATTATAATTTATTGAAAATTATGATTTTGACTGTAGGAATGAAATTAATCATCCCATAAATTTTCCTAGAATCTATCCTGAGCTTGCCGGAATCCGCTGGGTGGGAAAGGTGAAATTTACGTCCTCCTTAACCTGCCGAGTCAGTTAAGTCAAACCAAAACTTTGACCACTCCTATCCTTCGCATACGGGCTCGATTTGATGAACCATTCACACCATTGCGATCAGGGCGACAAGCTCTTCAACCTGAACCTGGTTCGAGAGAAATCCAAACACTTTGAGTTTTGAGTGCTTTTTGTCCTACGTGTGTCTCTAGAGCCACGTAGATCAATCCTCCCCACTAAGGTTCTTTTGGTCCTCTAAAAGCATCAGAATAATCTGCATTGATGTGTACTACTCCACCACAAATGTCTGGAAAAGTCACCCTTACTTCTCCTTCACCTGTGTCCTTCAGAGCCATAAGTGATGAACTAGCACCTACATCTCTTGAAAACCTATTGTAAAATCCCATGCAAACACATGCTCAAATTGACCAATCTATGACCCAAATATTCCCATACTTGCCACGAGCTTATAAGATGTACTCAGTGGTCAAGTTTACATCAAAAGGGAATCATACCTGAGCTATCTTTACCAAACAAGACTTCGCTGTCGCATTTCGAAGTGATGGAAAACGCCTCATCACTTTTACATGAAATAAATGCATCAGAGGAATAAAAAAACAAGGGCAACAACATCTTCGTCGCATTTCGAAGTGATGGTAACACCTCATAACTTTTACATGAAAAAAATACAAAACACGACTTATAAAAACAAGGTCAACAAAAATATCATTTTCGCTCAAACAAGTGATGGAAAGCGCATCACTTTCAAAATTTAAAATGCAAAAAATAATTTACAAACATGACCTTCTCCTCCTCGTCTCCCCCCCCTTCCTCCCTCTCTCCTCCTCCCACTTTCACTCCACCTCCTCCCCCCTCCTCTTCCCTCTTCCTCCATCCTCTCCCCCATATCCTCCTCCCTATCCCCCTCCTCCATCCTCTCCCTCTCCTCTCCCCTATCCCCCTCCTACTCTTCCCCCCCTCCTCCTCAACCTCTCCACCACCCACCTCCCCTTTCCCACTCTGCCTCCCTCTCCCCCCTCGCCTCCTCCTTTTCCCCTTATACCATCCCCAACCTCCTCCTCCTTCTCCTCCCTATCCCCCTTCCTCCTCCTCCTCTTCCTCCTTCTCTCCTCTGCTCCCCAATCCTCTCCCCTCCCCCCCTCCTGTTCTCCCCCCCTCCTCATCCCCCTCCCCCTTTCCCCTCGTCCTCCCTCTCCCCATCCATCATCTCCCTCTCCTACCCCTCCCCTATCCCCCTGCCCCTCTCCTCTCCCCACATCCCCTCCTCCTTTTCCCCTTATACCATGCCCAACCTCCTTATACCACCCCACCTCCCCTCCTCCCTCTCACCCTCCCCCCCTCCTCCTCCTCTACTCTCCCTCTCCCCCTCCTCCTCTTCCTCCCTCTCTTCTCCCCTCCCCTCCCCCTCCTTTTCCCCATATACCACCCTCAACCTCCTCCTCTTCCCCCTCTCTCCCCTTACTCCATCTCCCCTCCCCCCACCTTCCTCCCTCTCCCCCCCTCCATCCTCTCCCCCTCCTCTCCCCTCCCCGCTCTTGCTCTTCCCCCCTCCTCCACCTCTGCGCCCCTACCGCTTCCTCCCTCTCTCCCCTCCTCCTCCTCCTCCCACTCCTCCTCTTCCTCCCTCTCCCCCTCTCCATCCTCTCCCTCTCCTCTCCCTTCCCCGCTCTTGCTCTTCCCCCCTCCTCCACCTCTGCACCCCTACCACTTCCTCCCTCTCCCTCCTCCTCCTCCTCCTCCTCCTCCTCCTCCTCCTACTTCCTTTCCACATCCATCCTCTCCCTCTCCTCTCCCCTATCCCCCTCTTACTCTTCCCCATATACCACCCCCAACCTCCTCCTCCTCCTCCTCTTCCTCCCTCTCCTCCTCCTCCTCTTCCTCTTTCTCCTCTCCCCTCCTCCTCCCTCTCCCCATATATCCTCTCCCTCTCCTCTCCCCTCCCCCTTCCTAATCTTCCCCATATACAACCCCCTCCCCCTTCCTCCTCCCTCTCCCCATCCATCCTCTCCCTCCTCATTTTCCCCTTATACCACCCTCAACCTCCTCCTCCCTCCTCCCCACCCTTCTCCTCCTCCCTCTCCCTCTGCCCTCCTCCTCGTCCCTCTACCCACACATCCTACTCCTCCCCCCGCCTCCCCCCTCCTCCCACTCCTCACTGTCCCCATCCACCCTGTCCCTCTCCTCTTCCCATTCCTCCCCCCGACCTCCTCCTAATTCATCTCCCCTCCCCTCTCCTCCTCATCCTCCTCCCCATCTCCATGTCTCCCTTTCCTCCGCCCTCTCCACTTGTCACTCTCCAAATCCACCCTCTCCCTCTCTTCTCCTCATTCCCTTCCCCCCCCCCACCTCCTCCTGATTCATTTCCCCTCCCCTCTCCTCTGCATCCTCCTCTCGATCTCTCCCCTCTGCTCGTCCTCATCCTCCCCACCTCCTCCTATTCCCTCTCCACGCACCTCAACCTCCTCCTCCTCCACTTCCTCCTATACTTGTCCTTCTCCTCCGCAGATGCCTCTACCTCCTCCTCCTTCGCACCTCTTTCCTCCTCTCTCAATCCCTTGCTTTCTCTTCTACTATTAATAACATCAATAACATAAATTCAACAACATAACGTAATAAATAAAGTAAAATAAAACCACACTCTACATCACATATTCAAATATAATAAATAAATGATTATTTAAATTTTAGAATACAATAATAAGAAATATTCATTCTTGAATTTTATATTAATTTTAATTATATATAAATATAATTATAAATAATCCATCCATTATTTATAAACAAGAAAGTCAATTATTTAAATATATAAAAAGAGATAAAAAAGCATTTATCTTAAAAAAATTCAATTCTTTTTATTTACAAAGTATAATATTTCTTTATAATATAAACTACATCTCTATCACTGAGTATATACATAAATCATGTCTTAAAGAAACTAATTATTATTCAATCATATAATTATAAAATTTTGTTCAAAACTTTAATTATTACTCAACTATATAATCATGTACTTATTATATAACCTTCGATAAAAAAAATTATATAATATAAATTTTATATCGTTTACGAGGAAAATTTATATATATTGTAAAAACAATTTTTTTTTTAACTTCGATTTTATTCGATTGGAAAAATTTTATACATCTAGAAGGAATATTACATTATATAAAAGTGTATTCATCATATCTATTTATAGAGATGGAATCTAATATAAATTAATATGTTCAAAATTAATATTGACTTTTTAATATAACTAGTTTAGACAATCGATATGGAAACTACCCCGGTAAATTCTATACACATATTAATAGCAGTATCAAAGGACGTCGGAGCGATATTAGAGGGGTTTTATGAAATTGAGTCGACTTGGAAGAGAAATATTTTTGACAACTCAGCCTCTTTGTTTTAAATTTAAAAACAATATCAGATAGCTACAGCAGGACTGTAAATAGAGTAATAGAAGGTTTTAGGATGGTTAAAAGAATAATAGAGAGAACTGGGAGAGGTTTTTTTTATTTGAATATTATTAGACATTATTAGACATCTACTGTATTTATTAATTGAATATTATTAGACATTGTCCAAGTAAGTTCGAGGGACAACAAATTATTCCGAGTTCAGAAGTATTAGACTTTATTTTTACAAAAGTATGAACGTATGACTAGACCACAACTCGAAACCTTATTTCCTGCGCTACTAATGCGTAAGGCCGGATTGTCCAAGGAAGAGGAGGGTTGCATGGTTTAGAATTTCGACCCAATAAGCATCAAATTATTCCCTAAACAACTATTCGATCACTGAAATAATTGTAAGTGCATAAGATTTCGGGTAGATTCTGAAAAGGAAAACCTCTGGGCAAGTTCGTATGTGAAAGATTTGGGGGTAGATTCTGAAAACAAAATCTCAGGGCAAGTTCGTATGTGAATAGGGCAAGTTCGTATGTGAAATGGGCGAGTCTGCATGTGAATGCGTCTACTATTGTTTCGACTATTTGTTTCTTTATATTCTTCCAACCACAAATAAGAAACATCAGAGAGAGTTTCATGTTTATCTTTTTTAACCTTTTGTTTTTAGACGTAACTGTTGAAAAGATTACCTATGAAGAAAACATATAAATTATGAAAAGAAAACATATGCCTCTATTTTTGAAGACATTTAACCGCAATCGAAGACATATTAACCTATTTTTGAAGACATATTAACCACAATCCAATTTCTAGCTCAAATTGTAAATGGGATTCAATAAACACATGAAAATATATGCCCAGGTTGGGTATCTCTTTTTTCTTTTCCATTTAAAAATTAATATAGGTTACATGAAGGTTACGTACCTGAATTTTGTGTCTAACTACTCCTCTGCCATTATTTATCTGAATACTGCCCTTTGCATTATATATCTATCTCAACACTCTTGAGTGGACATGGAGCTGGGATATTAACAAACATATACACCAGGTTAGAATTCATATTGCAAATTGATATGAGATATAACACAATTGTGGAAAAAAGATTTCAAAACAAAAAATTAAAAAAAACAAAGACTACAAAATATTACCATTATAATCTGCCAAGGAGAAAGACCAATATGTGGATAGGTGTAGTGTGATCCGATGCTTCTGTCTCTCTTAAAACCCTTGCCTCCACCACCTATTAAATATCAAACAGGAATAGAAACCCGAACAAAAATACATGCACATACAGAAATAGCACACAGAATAGAACACGGGACTCATCGAATACAAGAAACGAGAGAGAAAAACAAACGGTCTGGGAGGCGGAGGAAGAAATTGGTGAAAGCAAAAAAATTGAATTGCAGAAAAAGAAAGAGAAGCCAATTATAATGAACAAAAGATG
This sequence comes from Pinus albicaulis, assembly GCA_034641835.2. NCBI lineage: Eukaryota > Viridiplantae > Streptophyta > Pinopsida > Pinales > Pinaceae > Pinus > Pinus albicaulis. Next base: position 612,771,627 of record CM076576.1, read on the forward strand.
CACATTTCTCCTATTCAACGGATATATTTTCATGACATTCAATGATGGAAGAGTGAAATTGTTGAACTTGATAAACACAACTTGTGATTCATAACGGTTGTTTTTTTTCGAATTAGGATTATAGTTTTTATAATTTAGCCAATTTTTATAATTATTATATATATATATATAGAAAAGTAAATATGGAAACCAAGTTTCTATAACGGTTCTTCACCGCGGTGCTTTTTGGACTAGGGGTTTAAGGACCCACAATGCAATAGTAAATTATTTGTTTTACATTATAAAATTTTCCTTTTAGCAATGTCTGTAATAAGATTTTGCCTTTCATAACGTGGTTGGAAAACCAATGGAAAGAGCAGCGAAAAGAGAAGCGAAAATATATCATTGAAACAATTATTGATTACATATTGTTTTTATAATTTAATTTGTTATATCTATTTAAAATAGAGTAGTAAAGTTGTAGAATATAGTTAATTATTTATTAGGTATATTTATGATCTTTAATTTTAATAGGAGTGGTTTGTTTAATTTAAATTATTAAATTAGAGAAGATATATAGATTAAATATTAGATAATTGGGCATATTTAACTAACACAAAATAAATAAGTTAGTTTTATATTCTCTTGAAACAAATCACTAATTTAACTAGTTTTGTACTCACATGACATATAAGTTGATTTTCGACTTGCATGACACAAACTTGCACCACAAAACATTACTTGCATGAGACACAACCAACAACTACGTAGGTTTCTTTCTCACCTTACATGCGTCCACTATAATTTATAGGTGTATACATATGCCCCTATGCAAACATGGGTAAATTGGGGATATTTGAACCGGGAATATCGTGATACATACCACTTTATTATCAAAATGATGCACAATATACAATTATCCTACCACTATATTATCAAAGTGATGCACAATATACAATTATCCTTGTGTATCTAAAAAGAATTAAGTGAATGGGAGGAGGTAGATGACCGAGAGAAAGTAATAAAATGCGAAAAATGGAATATTTACATCAATGCATGTATTACAAATAGTAAGGAGTTAAAGAATTTTGTTATGGAGAATTTCAATAAGCGTATATGGTGAAAAGACTTGGGTAGGAAGAAGAAGTACTATGTCAACGAATTCAACCCCACTTGTAATCTCCAACAAAAGGAGTACGTTGGAGCTAGCATTTAGTGGAGATAAATTATTATTATTGCTTGATTAAGAAGTAACTCACATCAACTTTGACATGAAAAGGGAGCATGGAAGAGACCTAAAGAAGCCTAGGAAGAAAAGGTGTGTACTTTTTTCACTTTCGGGGTAGTGGAATCTTAAAATCATTTCATTTTTGGATGTGATGGTATTGTCTTTTCAGAGAGGGGCTTGTTAGAAGGTTGGGACAACCCATCATCAATTTGAGTATGAAAATGATTGAATTGCAAAAGACAAAAAACAAGGAGACTGGTACTCCCATACACTATTGTTAGTCTCGTGGACATTAAAATATAATTAATTCATTAATTCAATAACTATCTAAAAAGAAAAATTATAGCAATAGGGACTTTCAATCTATAATAAGAATTCTAGAATTTTAATTTAACTATCAATAATTATGAAGTGGATGGTAGATATTTAAGCTCCATAGAATATCCTAGAGTATTCTTAGTAATAGTTACTCATCAAAAGTTGGGATTTATCTCAAAAGTAGTTATTCACTTTCTTTCTTTTGAATTAATTTTACTAATTAAAAAATATGTGATAGGAGCATGTGTCACATGAACATGAGTTAAATTTTTTTGAGAATGTGGTATTAGTAAGCTATAGTATTGGCCCATGGTACTGTATCAAAACCTATTTGCAAGTTAACAATCTCTATAATAAAGTGGAGATTATTCCTCATGGTAAAGAATCTAGTTATATATATATATATATATATATATATATATATATATATATATATATATATATATATATATATATATATAACTGCTTCAAAGAATGCTCCCCAACCTAGTATGCAAGAGGTATTGCAATGTCTTGTCTTGTAAACATTTTGACTTGGTTAAAATGCATAAAAATAAAAATTAAAACATTAATGTAATGTAAACATTTTAGATCCACCAAAATAAAAAAATAAAAATAATCCTATTTTAAAATAAATATTCTACATTATTATTTTTTTTATTATTATTTTTTGTTGAATAGTTAAGGTAAACTTGACTTGGTCAAGTTATTGGTTATTTTTTTGGCTCTAGGTTTATGAGAACCCATATTATTCATGTGGAGGATGTATTATTTAAATGGGGGAATTAAATCAACCTACATCCATCTTAACTCCATATCTGGCAAGCACTGAGACGCATCAAATCTCTTGAGATGGAAATATTTTAATATGGAAAGAAATTTGATCCCTTTCAAGGTTTGGTATATGTGGAGTTAACTTGGATTTAGGCTAGTATTAATAATAATTTAAAATAAAATTATAATTTAAGTAATTTTATTAATTCTTTAAATCTTGGTATTGTAAGATGTATCATTAGGAAAAAATTATTTTGATGCCTATCCATATTTATTTGTCATTTAATTTATACTATTCCCTAGTATATGAGTGAAATATACATATAAATTTAAAATATCATATAAAAAGTTTCTTAATGTAACATCCCCTATAGAAATTATATAGAATCTCTATACCAGTGGATTCAATCCAATATTGTGATGTACTGAAAAAAGATATTGAATCTTTCTACTATATTTGTGGAATATAAAACAGTCACTCAATCACATGTAAGTAAGAGAAATAAATTATCAATCACATAACACAAGATGTATCTTCGGGAAAGAACCTGCTCAAAACCCCTCTATCATATATTGTACAAATTCAAAGAATGATGAAACAATACAATGCTTTCTAACACTGATAAAATCATGCACTCTCCTCACTATTTCGCTCTAATCCCGCTCAAAATTGACTAGCAATTCTAAGGAAAAATTGACAAACAGTTAGCCAATTCTCAACCCCTCCTTAGCCCATCCTTGCTCACACAGTCCCTAAGCAAGTAATCCCTATTAAATAGGATAATCAACCTTACTTGATTGCGCAATCCATCATGGGCTTCCCATGACTTTATAATTGGGCTCAAATAAGTTTTCTGATAATACAACTAATAGTTATGTTCACTTTAACCTCTGTCTCAACTAGGTTTTCAGAAGAACTGGCATGCATGCATCTATTAAAAGTGACTCATCAGTTATGTGATTGATCACTATTTTTTTCATAAGAACTGGCATGCATGCATATATTAAAAGTGACTCGTCAGTTATGTGATTGATCACTACTTGTGAATGAAATCTAATTTAATTCACTGGACATCTAACGATCTCATCACTGAGTTAGAACTAGTTAAACTGAGTTTGTTTTGCAGCTCATTAAAAGTTGGATGTCGGAGTTAAAGTCCTTCTCCAGATGGTAAGTAAGGGAACCAATGAATCAGGGTTACGAAGGTAGTGTGGTCCGAAATGAGAAATTTGCCGCGGTTATCCATGAACTAAAATCAAGTCATCCATATGCACTTCTCTGAGATTTTGACAAGTTTTTGGCCTTTGTTGCAAATGGATTATGGTTTTTATAAATTAATATTATATATATATATATATAAAAGTAAATATGCAAACCAAGTTTCTTGAAGATTCTTGAGGAGCGGCGCTTTTTGGATTAGGGGTTTAAGGACCCACAATGCAATAGTAAATTATTTGTTTTATATTAAAAAATTTAAAAATTTGTTACACTGCGGCTTTTTCCTATGGGGATTTTTAGTTATTTACATCCATTCGTGATTTGCTTTATAAAATTTTCCTTTTAGAAAAGTGTGTAATAATATTTTGGTTTTCATAATGTGGTTGGAAAACAAATGCAAAGAGAAGCGAAAATATATCCATCACTATTTTTTTTATATTTATTTATATAAAAATAGTTATTAAGAGAAAATATATTTATAGTTGATTTTTTTGTGTTATATATTTATTTATATCAAAATAATTATTTATTATATATTGTTTTATTAAGTGAAAATATATCTATAGTTGATTTTTTTATGTTATATATTTATTTATATTAAAATAATGGTTTATTATATATTGTTTTTTTAATTTAATTATAGTTTATTTTTTTTTATGATATATATTATTTATTTTAAAATAATTAATAATTATATATATATTTTTTTTAATTTAATTTTTTATATGTATTTAAAATAGAGTAGTAAAGTGGTAGAATATAGTTAATTATCTATTAGTTATATTTATGATTTTTAATTTTAATAGCAGTGTTTTGCTTAATTTAAGTTATTAAATTAGAATACATATATAGATTAAATATTAGATAATTAGGCATATTTAAGTGACACAAAATAAATAAGTTAGTTTTATATTCTCTTGAAACAAATCACTAATTTCACTAGTTGTGTACTCACATGACACATAAGTTGATTTTGGATTTGCATGAGACACAATCAACAACTACGTAGGTTTCTTTCTCACCTTACATGCATTCACTACAACTTATAGGTGTATAGATATGCCCGTATGCAAACATGGGTAAATTTGGCAAATATACAATGATGCACAATATACAATTATCGTTTTGTATCTAAAAATAATTGTGCAAATGGGAGGAGGTAGATGGCCGAGTGAAAGAAATAAAATGCGAAAAATGGAATATTTACCTCAATGCATGTACCACAAATAGCAGAGTTAAGGAATTTTCCTATGCAGAAGTTTAGTAAGGGTATATGGTGAAAAGAGTTGGGTAGAAAGAAGAAGTACTATGTTCACTGAATTCAACCCCACTTGTGATCTCCAACAAAAGAGTAAATTGGAGCTAGAATTTGGTGGAGAGAAAATATTATTACTGCTTAATTAATAAGTAACTTACATCAAATTTGACATGAAAAGGGACCATTCAAGAGACCTAAAGAAGCTTGGGAAGAAAAGGTGTGTATTTTTCTTCACTTTTGGGGTAGTGGAATCTGAAAATCATTTCATTTTGGGATGTGATTCTTTTAGAAAATTGAGATATTTAGAGCAGGATGGTAGCATGGTGTGATGAGGGGGCATGTTAAAATGAGGAGAGTAGTGCCCTATATACACTATTGTTATTATGATGGACGTTAAAATATAATTAACTCAATAATTGTGAGTATAAAAAGAAAAATTATAGCAATAGGGACTTTATTCTATAATAAGAATTCTAGAATTTTAATTTAATGATCAATAATTATGAAGTGGATGGTAGATATTTATGCTCCATGGAATATCTTAGAGTCTTCTTAGTAATAGTTACTCATCAAATGTTGAGATTTATCTCAAAAGTAGTTATTCACTTTCCTTCCTTTGAATTAATTTTATTAATTAAAAAAAATGTCATAGAAACATGTGTCACATGAACATGAGTTAAATTTTTATTAACTCCATTCTTTACATCCATTCTTGATTATCGGGAGTTTTAGTTTTTTACATCCATTCTTGATTTACGTTCTAAAATTTTCCTTTTAGAGCAGCGAAAATATATGCATGTTGATTTTTTTTTTTAATGTTATATATTTATTTATAATGAAACAATTATTAATTATATATTGTTTTTTTAATTTAATTTGTTATATCTATTTAAAATAGAGTAGTAAAGTTGTAGAATATAGTTAATTATTTATTAGGTATATTTATGATCTTTAATTTTAATAGGAGTGGTTTGTTTAATTTAAATTATTAAATTAGAGTAGATATATAGATTAAATATTAGATAATTGGGCATATTTAACTGACACAAAATGAATAAGTTAGTTTTATATTCTCTTGAAACAAATCACTAATTTAACTAGTTTTGTACTCACATGACATATAAGTTGAGTTTCGACTCGCATGACACAAAACATTACTTGCATGAGACACAACCAACAACTATGTAGGTTTCTTTCTCACCTTACATGCGTCCACTATAATTAATAGGTGTATACATATGCCCCTATGCAAACATGGATAAATTGGGGATATTTGAACCTAGAATCTCATGATACATACCACTATAGGTGTACACATATGCCCCTATGCAAACATGGGTAAACTGGGGATATTTGAACCTAGAATCTCATGATACATACCACTTTATTAACACAGTGATGCACAATATACAATTATCGTTGTGTATGTAAAAATAATTGAGCGAATGGGAGGAGGTAGATGGCCGAGCAAAAGAAATAAAATGCTAAAAATGAAATATTTACATCAATGCATGTACCACAAATAGCAAGGAGTTAAAGAATTTTGTTATCGAGAAGTTAAATAAGGGTATACGGTGAAAAGAGTTAGGTAGGAAGAAGAGGTACTATGTTCAAAAATTCGACCCCACTTATGATCTCCAACAAAAAGAGTACATTGGAGCTACCATGTAGTGAAGAGAAAATATTATTATTTCTTGATTAAGAAGTAACTCACATCAACTTTGACATAAAAAGCAACCATGAAAGAGACCTATAGAAGCTTGGGAAGAAAAGGTGTGTACCTTTTTCACTTTTGGGGTAGTGGAATGTGAAAATCATTTCATTTTGGGATGTGATGCTTTCAGAGAAGTCAAGAATAGTTATGGCAGCATGGTAGCATCAATTCAGTGGAAGTGGTATTGTCTTTTTAGTGAGGGGCTTGTTAGAAGGTTGGGACAGCCCATTATCAATTTGAGTAGGAAAATGATTGAATTGCAAAAGACAAAAAACAAGGAGACTGATACTCCCATACACTATTGTGAGTCTAATAAACCTTAAAATATAATTAATTCAATAGTTGAATAATTATCTAAAAAAAAATTATTGCAATAAAAAATTATTTTAAGATAAATATGCATTATGGAATAGGAGTCGTCTAACGAGCCGGAGGAATTGCCCGGACGGTCAAAATTGGCCGGAATCCGGGCCAAAAAAATTTAAAAAATCTTGCAGAAACAGTGTTTGAATCCTGATTTTGACATTGGAAATGGATTCAGCACCATCAAAAACCTGTAGGACACCCAAAATATTAAACTTCGATAGTTATAACATGGATTTAGAAAAATTCCTGCCGGATTTTCTGAAAATCTTATCAGAATTTTCATGATTTTCAGGGCGATTCCTCTGGCTAGTTAGACTACCGCTTATGGAATATAGTCAATTTTTATAATTAATATTTTATATATATGTAAATTAAAGTAAATATGCAAACCAAGTTTCTTAACGGTTCTTGAGCGCGGCGCTTTTTGGATTAGGGGTTTAAGGACCCACAATGCAATAGTAAATTATTTGTTTTACATTAAGAAACTTAGAAATTTGATACAGTGTTGCTTTTTCCTATCGGGATTTTTAGTTTTTAACATCCATTCTTGATTTACTATATTTTATTTATTTTTTAGTATTTTACATCCATTCTTGATTTACTTTATAAAATTTTCCTTCAGCGAAGTCTGAAATAAGATTTTGGTTTTCATAATGTGGTTGGAAAACGAATGAAAAGAGAAGCGAAAATATATCCATGTTGAGTTTTTTTTATGTTATATATTTATTTATATAAAAACAATTATTAAGCGAAAATATATCTATAGTTGATTTTTTTTTATGTTATATATTTATTTATATTAAAATAATTATTAATTACATATTGTTTTTTTTTATTTAATTATAATTGATTTTTTTTTTAATGTTATATATTTATTTATATTAAAATAATTATTAAATATATATTGTTTTTTAAATTTAATTTGTTATATCTATTTAAAATAGAATAGTAAAGTTGTACAATAAAGTTAACTATTTATTAGGTATATTTATGATCTTTAATTTTAATAGGGGTGGTTTGTTTAATTTAAGTTATTAAATTAAAGTAAATATATAGATTAAATATTAAATAATTTGGCATATTTAAGTGACACAAAATGAATAAGTTAGTTTATAGTCTTTTGAAACAAATTATTAATTTCATTAGTTGTGTATGCACGTGACACATAAGTTGATTTTGGACTTGCATGACACAAACTTGCATCACACAACATTACTTGCATGAGAACAATCAACAACTAAGTAGGTTTCTTTCTCAGCTTACATGCATCCACTATAACTTATACGTGTATACATATGCCCATATGCAAACATGGTTATACAATTATCGTTTTGTATTTAAAAAGAATTGTGGAAATGGGAGGAGGTAGATGGCCCACCGAAAGAAATAAAATGCAAAAAATGGAATATTTACCTCAATTCATGTACCACAAATAGCAATGAGTTAAATAATTTTGTTATGGAGAAGTTTAGTAAGGGTATATGGTGAAAAGAGTTGGGTAGAAAGAAGAAGTATTATGATCACCAATTGAACCCCACTTGTAATCTCCAACAAAAACAGTACATTGGAGCTAGCATTTCGTGGAGAGAAAATGCTATTATTGCTTATTTAAGAAGTAACTCACATCAACTTTGGCATGAAAAGGGACCATCGAAGAGACCTAAAGAGGCTTGAGAAGAGGTATGTACTTTTTTTCACTTTTGGGGTAGTGGAATCTGAAAATCATTTCATTTTGGGATGTGATGCTTTTAAAGATTTCAAGGATAGTTATGGCAGCATGGTAGCATCAATTCAGTGGCAGTGGTATTGTCTTTTTAGTGAGGGGCATGTTAGAAGGTTGGGACAATGCATCATCAATTTGAGTAGGAAAATGATTGAATTGCAAAAGAAAAAAAACAAGGAGACTGGTACTCCCATACACTATTGTTGGTCTGGTGGATGTTAAAATATAATTAATTAATTAATTCAATAATTATCTAAAAAAAAAATTATAGCAATAGGGACTTTATTCTGTAATAAGAATTCTAGAATTTTAATTTAATGATCAATAATTATGAAGTGGATGGTAGATAATTAAGATCCATATTATATCCTAGAGTATTCTTAGTAATAGTTACTCATCAAATGTTGCGATTTATCTCAAAAGTACTTATTCACTTTCTTTCCTTTGAATTAATTTTATTAATTAAAAAAAAATGTCATAGGAACATGTGTCACATGAACATGAGTTAAATTTTTTTGAGAATGTGGTATTAGTAAGAGATGTTATTGGCCCATGGTACTGTAACGAATGCAAAGATAAGAAAAAATATATCCATGTTGATTTTTTTATGTTATATATTTATTTATATTAACACAATTATTAATTATATAATGTTTTTAAATTTAATTTGTTATGTCTATTGAAAATATAGTAGTAAAGTTATAGAATATAGTTAGTTATTTATTAGGTATATTTATGATCTTTAATTTTAATAGGGGTGGTTTGTTTAATTTAAGTTATTAAATTAGAGTAGACATATAGATTAAATATTAGATAATTGGGCATATTTAAGTGACACAAAATGAATAAGTCAGTTTTATATTCTCTTGAAACAAATCACTAATTTGACTAGTTTTGTATTCACATGACACATAATTTGATTCAGACTTACATAACACAAACTTGCATCACAGAACATTACTTTCATGAGACACAATAAAAAGCCACGTATAGTTCTTTCTCACATTACATGCTTCCACTATAACTTATCGGTGTATACATATGTGTAACATACAAGATAGAACAAAATTTACTTCTTGCATTAATACTTCTATGGCATGCTTACTAATCTTAAACATAAGTTTTAAGTTTTTATGTAAACCAGCACATATTAAATTTTACCCTTCTGAAAACTCACCAAAACCTAACCACTAATTAAGTCTATGGTTTGCGCTAGCAGAAGCTCATCACATTTTAATAAATGTCTCAAACACTGTGTGTACCAAAGTCGTGTTGTCATGTCCTGGAAATTTAATACCACGACAGCTGTGAGATTTCTTGGATTCGGGTTCAAGTTTTAATGGGCCACCTTTCTTTCTTCTCACCGACCGATCCTTGGAGATCTATGGTGGTTGTGTTCGGTGGGAAATGACTTGGTTTATCCCAGAAAAACCCTATCTGATTCCCTCGTTTTTATTTTCCAATGCGATGAGTTTGTTCTATAGTTGGTTATGGGTTGGATGTCACAGTTATAAGCTCTTCTCTGATTGGTAACGAAGTTAACCAATGAATAAGGGTTAGGAAGTTTGATCTGACTTGGGATGTCATCCGGAATGAGAAATTCCCTATGGTTGTCGACGAGCTAGAATTGACTCCGCCATATGCACTTCTCTAAGATTTTGGCAGGTTTTCAGCCTTTGTTGCGAATCCAACTGCTGGTCTAAATCCTGCTCAAACCCTCTCTACTCAGCACAGGTAATACCCTTCTTTTGGTTACAATGTTACTTTGCCTCTCGACTTACCTTATTCAAATCTTACCTTATGCAATCTAATTATGGTGATTTAATCTTCTGAAATTTTTTCCTATTCATTTGTCTCCAGTTCGACTCTCGAAAAATCTTGTGGTGAATTACCATTTGCAGGTATTTAGATTTCTACGTTTCATTTTCTCTTCTTTTTTGCTTCAAATTTTACAATAATTATCATTTTATTTCATCATGCTAACGGTTGAAATTTTTTGTGGCTAATTATTGTAGGTGAGTTCCTTACTGAACATCAAGGTCTCTCGTAAATCTTCCTTCATGTTGAGCACTGGGGTCCTGTATTACTACTAATGAAAACAGATCTACCTTTCCATGTATGCATGTGTGAATCTGCTGAGTATAAAAAGACTCCTTCCTCTTGCTAGCATATTAGTGAAATTCACTTGAGTTTGACCATAGAATTTGTCTAGTTGAGTAGCTTGTTTTTCTAGCGTCGGCTTTCTTGCATTTTCTTATATGTACTCTAGTATTGGTTATATGAATATTCCTCCCTTCAAGTGTATGAAGTTGTTAGAGGATTCCCTCTGAGCTGGTACCTTTGGGCCTCGGTTTAGTTTTGCAAAATTAATTATTGTAATTTCTTAGTTTTGGAAATGTAATGCTTAAGAATTTGTTTTCCTTCTAAATTTATATCATAATACAAATTTCTTCATGGTAATTTCTTGTTGTGTTTGGGAACTGTGTTATTCGATGCAGTTTATATATACATATAAGTTATATTTTCCATTATGTGTACTTTATTGTTATCTAGTAACATACTTGTGTTCAAAGTCTCAGGCCAGACCTTGATTCTCGATCTCTAATATATATATATATATATATATATATATATATCTGTGTGTGTGTGTTTTTCAATGCATCCTAGCTTCCATTTCACTTATTTTATAGCTAGATATATGCTTAGCATGCAGATTCTGTAAATGAAAATTTTATTTTGTCTTAGTTAGTTTTCATTCCTTCTTTTTAAATTACCAATACAAGGTTTTGTATCTTTTTCACTTAGGTGACGGGACCACCTCTAACTTTTGTGCAAGTATAAGTAGTCAGGAGTAGCAATGAGTTCTAGGTTGAGATTACCTCCTCATTCCTAGAACCAATGGTTCACTCCACAACAGTTTTTAGATGATATATTTTCTATAGTTTGTTTACTTGCTTTGACTTTGTACAGTCAATTTGTAAATATATTTCAATAACATAATCTATTTTTCAGCTATTCTTTTGTATGCATTTTGACAGATTCCAAATATTTGCAATAAATATTTACAGTAGCTCATATTATTGTTTTTACAGAATCTCATAGTATTAATTTGCAGTAATTAGAAGTACTTTGCAAAAATTCTTATTTTAGTTGTAGAAAATCACAAGATTAACTTACAGTAACTCATAATAATAATTTCAGAATCTTGTAAGTAATTGAAGAGTTCATGAATAACATTGCAAACTCATTTATTTGTTTCCAGGTATTGATCCATAACAATATTGTTTTCGTGAAGCTTATTAAACACATATCTGTGTGCAAGTAACTATAATAAGATTCCTGAATAAATTATCTGAAATGAACAGTTATTTATTTGAATCTGAAATTGGCTTATGATGTCCACATAACCATCACGAGAGGAAATTATGTCCTTCTCTTTCACCCATGCTCCACACAAGAGAGGTTTAGGTTGACAGAGTTTTCTCTTGTGACCTCCGAACCCCAAGTCCAATCAGAACTAGAAATTATTAGCAACTCTGAGTGATTTCCACTGGTCTCTACCAGCTCAGGAAATTCCTCGCTCTCTTCCTTATATAATGAACATAACCCATTTTCCTCACTGGGATGTATCTTTTATCCTCAGACGAGCAGGTAACTATTCAAAATTGTCCAACCACTTCTCAGTTCTTGGAACACTTTTACCATCAACCTTTTTAATTTTTATGGAACTACTTTTCCATAACTAATTTTATTTTTCATAACAACAAAAACAATAAACTTTTCCAGAAAACAATAAATGTTTCGGTATTTGCTTTAAAATATTAACTAAAATGTCATATTTATATTTAACAACTAGTTAATACTTAATTCAGTTGTCACAACTTCCCCTTTGGAAGCAACACCGTCCATGGTGTTTCACTCTATCTCTAGAAACAACTATAGGTATGCCTCACGTACAAATCCCTCATCTTCCCAGGTAGCCTCATTCGAGTTGAAGTGGTTCCACTACACTTTAACCTGGGTGATGACTTGCTTCTGGAGCATGATTTCTCTCTGGTCAAGTATACGTTGAGGTTCAACCAGAAACTCACCATCCGGCTCTACCTGCAAACAACAAAGTTTTTTTTTGTCAAATTCACATAAAAATTTATGTTTTCAAGTTAGGATTTTTCTAATTATTCCTACATGAATGTTTTGCCAATGGATTACATGCTTCAGATCATGTACATATCTCTTTAGTAGGGATATGTGAAAAACATTGTGCACCCGAAAGCGGCTAGGTAAGGCCAACCCATATGCCAGAGGCCCCACCCTTTCAAATATCTGGAAAGGTCCGCAGAACCTGGGAGCCAACTTGGCACAAGAGACCCATCTCAAGGTGTTATTCTTTGGTTTGATCCGCACATACACGTGATAACCCACCTCGCACTCTCAATAAGTCCTTTTCTTCTCTACGTATATCTTATGTTGATCTTGAGCAACTCTCAGGTTTTTCCTGATCTTCCTTACCTCCGATTCCATTTCAGCCAACATTTCTAGTCCAAGCATTAACTTAGTTTTGGGGCCGCTCCAATTAATGGAGGTACGAAATTTTCGTACATTTAGAGCTTTGAAAGGACTCATCTTAAGTGTCTCCTGATAACCATTTTTTGTAAGAAAATTCAGCTAGGTGTAGATATTCTTCCCATTTTGTTGGCTACTACATCACATACATATATATCATGTCTTCCAAAACCTAATTTACCCGTTTTGTTTGTCCATATGTTTGGGGATGATAAGCAGAGCTGAATATTATTTGGGTTACCAAACCTATAAATAATTTTTTCCAGAATGTTGAACTAAAATTCACATCTTTTTCTGAAATGACAGTCTTTGGAATACCATGCAATCTAAAAAATTCTCTCATAAAAATATTAGCTATGTGTATAGTCTCGTATGTAGACTGTACTAGTATAAAATGTGAAGCCTTTCTCAATCTGTCGATCACCACCATAATGGAATCATTGTGCCTTTTTTTAACGCGGCAAACCAGTAATGAAGTCTATGGAAATGACTTCCCATTTCCATTCAGGTACAGGTATGGGCTGCAACAATCCAGCTAGATGCCGATGCTCCACCTTGACATCTTGACACTCCAAACACTTGTTTAAGTATTCAATTATGTTCCTTCTCATGTCAGGCTAGAAATAAACTTTTATAATTGTGATCAACATTTTCTGGTATCCTGGGTGTCCTGCATAATTACTACGATGATATTCATTCATGATTACCTCCTTTAGATCCACACGGTTTGGTATGTATATCTTTCTTGTAAAGGTTAGCATTTGTTCTTGACTAACTCCATATTCAGAAGTGCTTCCTTGCTCTCTGGCCTCCTCCATTTGTTGCCATAGAAATTAGTATTCAGGATCCTTCCGTGCTTCCTCTTTTACTTGATCTAAGAATTTTCATTCAAGCTATTTATAGCAAATATCTTAAACACAATGCAGTTTCCTACTTAAGGCATCCGTCACATGGTTTTGCTTACCATTCATGTGCTAAATATACATATAAAACTCACTTAGGAAGGCATTCTGTCTTTCCTGTTAGGATTTTAAATTAACTTTCTTGACGTAACTAGTTAGGCTACTATGGTCAGTCTTTAATACACGCTCATTTCCCAGCAAGTAGTGTCTCCATACCTAGAGTGCATGTACCACTGTCGTTAACTCCAAGTCATAGGCTAAATATCTTTTCTCATGTTCTTTTAAATTCCTTGACTCATTGGCCACCACCTTTCCTTCCTCTGATAAAACTGCCCCAACTCCTTCCTTACATGCGTCTGTAAAAACCTAAAACTCTTTATTGGGGTCAACTACCCTCAACACTGGAGAAGTGGTGAACAAATGATTTAAACTTCCGAAACTATTCTGGCACTCAATAGTCCACTTAAATACTTTTCCCTTTCTCTGCAAGGAGGTGATTGGAAAAGATATTCTGGAGAACCCTTCAATGAATCTTGGGTACTACCCAGCCAATCCCATAAAGGATTGGATATTCGCCACATTTTGGGGAATATGCCATTCCATAATTGTCTTAATTTTTTCTGGGTCAATAACTATCCCTTCTGCTGAAATATCATGGCCTAAGTACTGAATTTCTACTTTGAAGAAATCACATTTGTTGAAATTAGCATACAACTGGTGTTTCCTTAACATTTCCAACACTATTCTTAGGTGATCCTTATGTTCTTCCTGATTCTTAGAATAGATTAAAATATTATCAATAAATATTAGCACAAATTTATCCAATCAAGCGTGAAATATAGCATGCATTAATCTCATAAATGTTGCTGATGAATTTGTTAAACCGAAGGGTAGTACCACAAACTCATAATGCTCGTACCTAGTACACAAAGGAGTATTGTAGATATCCTCATCCTTAATCTGGATCAAGTGGTATCCAGACCTTAAGTCTATTTTTTAGAATACTATGGCCCCTTTCACCTGAAAAAACATGTCATCAATCTGAGGTAAAGGATATTTATTTTTTACTGTCAATTTATTGAGTTGTCTATAATCCATGCACATTTGCATGGATCCATATTTCTTCTTTACGAATAGCACTGGTGCTCTCCAAGGGGATAAACTCGGATGAATGAATCCTTTTTCTAGTAGCTATTGCAATTACATTTTTAATTCAGTTAGCTCTGAAACACCCATTCTGTAAGGAGCTCTTGAAACTGGTGATGCTCCTAGAATAAAGTCAATGGTGAGGTCAATATCTCTTCTTGGGGGTAATCCAGTACGTTTTCTGGAAATACATCCATAAAGTCTTGTACCACTGGTATTTTCTCCATCATAGGGGACTTCTCCTTAGAATTGGCATATCCCACCTGAATAGCATAAATCTGACATCCCTTCCTCATACAGTTATTCATTTGAAATGTTGTAATAGGACATAGCTGTAGTGTTTTCTTGGTTCCCTGAATCTCTTTGTGCATTCCATCTTGCATTCTATAGTAAATAATATTTTCTTTACAGTCACCAAAGTCCAATGCTTTTCTGGCCAATCCATAGCTAGAACAACATCATATCATCCTAATCGCATTATGTTCAGATCCATGTTCAACTGCTGGTCTCCAATTTCCAAAGTACAGTTTGGAATTTTGGCACTTAATTTTTTTCTTGCTCCTGTGGCTAGCTGTACCAGCCAAGGATTTTTGAATTTCTAACCTTTTAATTTACATATCTCTACTATTTTGTAGTTTACATAAATTAAATTGCACCTAGGTCAACCAAAATAGAAATAGATTAGGAAAGTAGCTCACCTTCCAACTCTATCATCGTTGGCTCATAATCTGCTTGATGATCTTCCAATGCTACGTTTATTCAAGGTATATTTCGAGCTACATCTCCAACTGTAGAAGCTTCCTAAATATTAGTAACTATTTCACTTCCCCCTCACTAAGGAAAATTTTGGTAATAATGCGCCTCACCACACCTCCAACATTGCAGGGGTGGTTTGAAAATTTTTCCTTGTTTAGGCGTACAGAACTTCACGCAGAATTTTTCAAATTGTTACTTCTGGCACCCTTGAACTTTGAACTATTTTTCTGTCCTTTTCTTGGCTCCAAATTTTTCCCACTTCCCCTTTTTCCTTGGACTGTTGGTAGCACATTCTTGCCTTTCGAATTTCTTCGTAGATGGTCCTAGGATTTATGAATTCAATTCGTTCATTCATGTGGGTTGGAAAAGCACTCAGGAACCTTTGAACCTTAGCCTTTTCCTCTCTAACATAAGGAACATATCTTAATATGGAGGTGAACTTATTAATATACTCATCCATAGTCATCTGACCCAGCTTCAAACCACGAATTTATCTAGATTTTTTTTCATAGAAATGTTTTTTTAAATATTTTTCTTTAAAGTATGACTAGACCACAACTCGAAACCCCATAAGTGCAAAATATTTGGGGCAGATTGTGAAAGAAAAACCTTATTTCCTGCGCTACTAATGCGTAAGGCCGTATTGAATACTATTAGGGTATTCTGACTACAATCAAGGATCTAAACAATTGGATTGTCCAAGGAAGAGGAGGGTTGCATGGTCTAGAATTTCGACCCAATAAGCATCAAATTATTCCCTAAACAACTATTCGATCACTGAAATAATTGTAAGTGCATAAGATTTCGGGTAGATTCTGAAAAGGAAAACCTCTCGGCAAGTTCGTATGTGAAAGATTTGGGGGTAGATTCTGAAAACAAAATCTCAGGGCAAGTTTGTATGTGAAAGATTTAGGGTAGATTCTGAAAACAAAACCTCTGGGAAAGTTCATATGTGAAAGATTTAGGGTAGATTCTGAAAACAAAACCTCTGGGAAAGTTCGGATGTGAAAGATTTTGGGTAGATTCTGAAAACAAAACCTCTGGGAAAGTTCGTATGTGAATAGGGCAAGTTCGCATGTGAATAGGGAAAGTTCGTATGTGAATAATTTGAGCTATAAACTAATGGGCGAGTCTGCATGCGAATAAATTTGTGGTGATCCCTGAGTAAAGATGACTGAGGGAGGCCAAAATTTAAATTTATTAGTCCAAACGTCTACTATTGTTTCGACTATTTGTTTCTTTATATGCTTCCAACCACAAATAAGAAACATCAGAGACGTAACTGTTGAAAGAAAAAACATATAAGTTATGAAAGAAAAGATTACAAAGACATATGCCTCTATTTTTGAAGACATTTAACCGCAATCGAAGACATATTAACCTATTTTTGAAGACATATTAACCACAATCCAATTTCTAGCTCAAATTGTAAATGGGATTCAATAAACACATGAAAATATATGCCCGGGTTGGGTATCTCTTTTTTCTTTTCCATTTGAAAATTAATATAGGTTACATGAAGGTTACGTACCTGAATTTTGTCTCTAACTACTCCTCTTCCATTATTTATCTGAATACTGCCCTTTGCATTATATATCTATCTGAACACTCTTGAATGGACCTGGAGCTGGGATATTAACAAACATATACACCAGGTTAGAATTCACATTGCAAATTGATATGAGATATAACACAATTGTTTTTTTTTAATCAAGATTAAGAAAAATGTCCCTTGTTAGATTTGTGGAAAAAAGATTTCAAAACAAAATATTTAAAAAAACAAAGACTACAAAATATTACCATTATAATCTGCCAAGGAGAAAGACCAATATGTGGATAGGTGTAGTGTGATCCGATGCTTCTTTCTCTCTTAAAACCCTTGCCTCCACCACCTATTAAATATCAAACGGGAATACAAACCCGAACAAAATACATGCACATACGAAATAACCACGGAAGAGAATAGAACACGGGGACACACGACAAACGCAAGAAACGAGAGAGAGAAAAACAAACGGTCACGGGAGGCGGAGGAAGAAATTGGTGAAAGAAAAAAAGATTGAATTGAAGAAAAAAAAAGAGAAGCCAATTATAATGAACAAAAATGCACATTTCTCCTATTCAACGGATATATTTTCATGACATTCAATGATGGAAGAGTGAAATTGTTGAACTTGATAAACACAACTTGTGATTCATAACGGTTGTTTTTTTTTCGAATTAGGATTATAGTTTTTATAATTTAGCCAATTTTTATAATTATTATATATATATAGAAAAGTAAATATGCAAACCAAGTTTCTATAACGGTTCTTGACCGCGGTGCTTTTTGGACTAGGGGTTTAAGGACCCACAATGCAATAGTAAATTATTTGTTTTACATTAAGAAATTTAGAAATTTGTTACACGACTGCTTTTTCCTATCGGGAGTTTTAGTTTTTTACATCCATTCTTGATTTACGTTATAAAATTTTCCTTTTAGCAATGTCTGTAATAAGATTTTGCCTTTCATAACGTGGTTAGAAAACCAATGCAAAGAGCAGCGAAAAGAGAAGCGAAAATATATCCATGTTGATTTTTTTTTTTTTATGTTATATATTTATTTATATTGAAACAATTATTGATTATATATTGTTTTTTTAATTTAATTTGTTATATCTATTTAAAATAGAGTAGTAAAGTTGTAGAATATAGTTAATTATTTATTAGGTATATTTATGATCTTTAATTTTAATAGGAGTGGTTTATTTAATTTAAATTATTAAATTAGAGAAGATATATAGACTAAATATTAGATAATTGGGTATATTTAACTGACACAAAATGAATAAGTTAGTTTTATATTCTCTTGAAACAAATCACTAATTTAACTAGTTTTGTACTCACATGACATATAAGTTGATTTTCGACTTGCATGACACAAACTTGCACCACAAAACATTACTTGCATGAGACACAACCAACAACTACATAGGTTTCTTTCTCGCTTTACATGCATCCACTATAATTTATAGGTGTATACATATGCCCCTATGCAAACATGGGTAAATTGGGGATATTTGAACCTCGAATATCGTGATACATACCAGTTTATTATCAAAGTGATGCACAATATACAATTATCCTACCACTTCATTATCAAAGTGATGCACAATATACAATTATCCTTGTGTATCTAAAAAGAATTAAGTGAATGGGAGGAGGTAGATGACCGAGAGAAAGAAATAAAATGGGAAAAATGGAATATTTACATCAATGCATGTACTACAAATAGTAAGGAGTTAAAGAATTTTGTTATCGAGAAGTTCAATAAGGGTATATGGTGAAAAGACTTGGGTAGGAAGAAGAAGTAATATGTTCACGAATTCAACCCCACTTGTAATATCCAACAAAAGGAGTGCGTTGGAGCTAGCATTTAGTGGAGAGAAATTATTATTATTGCTTGATTAAGAAGTAACTCACATCAACTTTGACATGAAAAGGGACCATGGAAGAGACCTAAAGAAGCCTGGGAAGAAAAGGTGTGTAATTTTTTCACTTTTGGGGTAGTGCAATCTTAAAATCATTTCATTTTGTGATGCGATGGTATTGTCTTTTCAGAGAGGGGCTTGTTAGAAGGTTGGGACAGCCCATCATCAATTTGAGTATGAAAATGATTGAATTGAGGAAGACAAAAAAACAAGGAGACTGGTACTCCCATACACTATTGTTAGTCTGGTGGACATTAAAATATAATTAATTCATTAATTCAATAATTATCTAAAAAGAAAAATTATAGCAATAGGGACTTTCATTCTATAATAAGAATTCTAGAATTTTAATTTAACTATCAATAATTATGAAGTGGATGGTATATATTTAAGCTCCATAGAAGATCTTAGAGTATTCTTAGTAATAGTTACTCATCAAAAGTTGGGATTTATCTCAAAATTAGTTATTCACTTTCTTTCTTTTGAATTAATTTTATTAATTAAAAAATATGTCATAGGAGCATGTGTCACATGAACACGAGTTAAAGTTTATTGAGAATGTGGTACTGTATCAAAACCTATTTGCAAGTTAACAATATCTATAATAAAGTGGAGATTATTCCTCATGGTAAAGAATCTAGTTATATATATATATATATATATATATATATATATATATATAACTACTTCAAGGGATGCTCCCCAACCTAGTATGCAAGAGGTATTGCAATGTCTTGTCTTGTAAACATTTTGACTCGGTTAAAATGCATAAAAATAAAAATAAAAACATTAATGTAATGTAAACATTTTAGATCTACCAAAATAAAAAAATAAAAATAATCCTATTTTAAAATAAATATTCTACATTATTAAGTTTTTATTATTAATTTTTGTTGAATAGTTAAGGTAAACTTGACTTGGTCAAGTTATTGGTTATTTTTTGGCTCTAGGTTTATGAGAACCCATCTTATTCATGTGGAGGATGTATTATTTAAATGGGGGAATTAAATCAACCTACATCCATATTAACTCCATATCTCTTGAGATGGAAATATTTTAATATGGAAAGAAATTTGATCCCTTTCAAGGTTTGGTAAATGTGGAGTTAACTTGGATTTAGGCTAGTATTAATAATAATTTAAAATAAAATTATAATTTAGCTAATTTTATTAATTCATCAAATCTTGGTATTGTAATATGTATCATGAGGAAAAAATTATTTTGATGCCTATCCATATTTATTTGTCATTTAATTTATACTATTCCCTAGTATATGAGTGAAATATACATATAAATTTAAAATTTCATATAAAAAGTTTCTTAATGTAACATCCCCTGTAGAAATTATATAGAATCTCTATACCAATGGATTCAATCCAATCTTGTGATGTAATAAAACAAGATACTGAATATTTCTACTATATTTGTGGAATATAAAATGGTCGCTCAATCACATGTAAGTAAGAGAAATAAATTATCAATCACACAACACAAGATGTATCTTCGGGAAAGACCCTGCTCAAAACCCCTCTATCATATACTGTACAAATTCAAATAATCATGAGACAATACAATGCTTTCTAACACTGATAAAATCATGCACTCTCCTCACTATTTCACTTTAATCCCGCTCAAAATTGACTAACAATTCTCAGGAAAAAGTGATAAACTGTTAGCCAAATCTCAACCCCTCCTTAGCCCAGCCTTGCTCACACAGTCCCTAAGCAATTAATCCCTATTAAATAGGATAATCAACCTTACTTGATTACGCAATCCATCATCGGCTTCCCATGACTTTATAATTGGGCTCAAATAAGTTTTCTGATAATACAACTGATAGTTATGTTCACTTTAACCTCTGTCTCAACTAGGTTTTCATAACAACTGGCATGCATGCATCTATTAAAAGTGACTCATCAGTTATGTGATTGATCACTATTTTTTTCATAAGAACTAGCATGCATGCATATATTAAAAGTGACTCGTCAGTTATGTGATTGATCACTACTTGTGAATGAAATCTAATTTAATTCACTGGACATCTAGCTATCTCATCACTCAGTTAGAACTAGTTAAACCAAGTTTGGATGTCGGAGTTAAAGTCCTTCTCCAGATGGTAAGGAAAGGAACCAATGAATCACGGTTAGGAAGGTTGATCTTCCTTGGAGTGTGGTCCGAAATGAGAAATTCCCCGTGGTTATCCATGAACTAAAATCAAGCCTTCCATATGCACTTCTCTGAGATTTTGACAAGTTTTAAGCCTCTGTTGGAAATGGATTATGGTTTTTATAATTTAATATTTCATATATAATTAAAGTAAATATGCAAATCAATTTTCTTGATGATTCTTGAGGGGCCAGGCTTTTTGGATTAGAGGTTTAAGGACCAACAATGCAATAGTAAATTATTTGTTTAATATTAAAAAATTTAGAAATTTGTTACACTGCGGCTTTTTCCTATGGGGATTTTTAGTTATTCACATCCATTCGTGATTTACTTTATAAAATTTTCCTTTTAGTAAAGTTTGTAATAAGATTTTGGTTTTCATAATGTGGTTGGAAAACAAATGCAAAGAGAACCGAAAATATATCCATGTTGATTTTTTTATATATTTATTTATATAAAAACAATTATTAAGAGAAAATATATTTATAATTGATTTTTGTATCTTATATATTTATTTATATTAAAATAATAATTTATTATATATTGTTTTATTAAGCAAAAATATATCTATAGTTGATTTTTTTATGTTATATATTTATTTATATTAAAATAATGATTTATTATATATTTGTTTTTTTTAATTTAATTATAAAGGATTTTTTTTTAATGATATATTTTAGATATTTAACCAAGAATTCAATATTATATTAACTCATTTTTGAAGACATATTAACCTAACTAATTTTCAGTCAAAATTGTAAATGGGATTCAATAAGACATGTTAAAATATATGCCTGTGTTCGCATTCCTTTTTTCTTTTCCATTTAAAATTAATAGTTACATGAAGGTTACTAATTTAAATGGTGTCTAATTACCTTCATTATTTATCCTGATACTTCCTTTATGTTATATATCTATCTCACACTCTTGAATGGACCTTGTTGGACATACAAAATATACACCAGTTAGAATTCACATCAAGTAAATTGATATGAGATATAACACAATTGTTTTTAATCATGATTAAGAAAAAAATATCCCTTGTACAAGGGGGGGGGAAAAAAGATTTCAAAACAAAAGATGAAAAACAAAGACTACAAAGACAATACTATAATCATGAATGAGAAAGACCAAGGTGATAGGTGTAGTGGGATCCGATAAGCCACACGTAAAACCTCTTGCCTCCACCACCTATTAAATATCAAACAGGAATACAAACCCGAACAAAAAAATATGTGAAGAGGCGCAGAAATAACACAGAATAGACGTGGACTGTGCAAATATGGGGAACAGAGAGAAAACAATGTCCAGGAAGAGGAAGAAATTGGTGAAAGCAAAAAGATTGAATTAGAAGAAAAGAAAGATAGCCAATTATAATGAACAAAGATGCTCTATCTATTCAACTGTTGGAATTTAATTCCAACTACAACATGCACCAGCTGATGCAAACGATTTATTGAGATATTTTAAAAAGGTGATAATAGAAAAGCCATGCAATAAATTTTATTATTATTTCCGTGTATACGATTTTATTTTAACAAAAAGCAAGACGTTAACTCCCATCTACTCTGCATTTAATACGTAGATATGCATTAGAATATATTTTGTATTTTTTATATTATAAGTCAAAAATGTTTTTTACTTATAAATATGATGGAATTACCAGCTTCTTTATTAGAAGAATGTTAGAAGAGAGTTTGAGAATTAAGAAGTTTGGGAGAAGAAGAGCTAGACAGAGAAAACATCAGCAGTGGAGTCGCCGTGTTTTTGGAGCAGTCAGGCATTCTATAGGTTGTTTCAAAGAATCGTGTTCTAGAACAACAATGTTGCTGTGCTGCTTAGGCAACTATTCAGAGCCAAAGAATGCATCAGTGGTGGTGTTTTAAGAATCATACGGCGGTTAAATGATTTAATTGTGTTAAAAGAGTTGCAAAATGGTATGGAGTTTTAGTTGTTCCAGAATCAGAGTTCAAGAAGTTTATAATTTTTGTCATTTTGGTGTTAATAGAACAGAGTTTTTCCATATCCTCTTGTCCAAATTTCTCATTTCTTTGTATGGAGCTGAGAACTTTGCTTCCCGTTTTGTATTTGAAATTATCGAAATTTCCATCCCGGTATTAGAGATGGTCTAGGTGACTGTGTTGAGTCAAAAATGAGTTTGTTTTTCCACTCAGAGCCGTAAGAAGACTAATCAAGTATTTCTCCAGCAGAAGTTTTTCTTATTAAATTATAAGGCCAGATCTTTCTTTACTTAGTACAGCAGATGGCATATTTGAATCAAGCTGAAAATCTCTAACCGCCAGCTTTAATGGGAAAAATCATGCTATTGGACCCAGCAATGTTGTTAATGGTTTGTTTTGGTAACAGTGGAGTCGAAGTTGAAATCGGCTATGTTAACTGTAGTCAGTAGCAGCATTGGCCGCTTTGACGTGTCAGCTGACCAAATGGAAGAACGACAGAAGAAGATGTGTCTCTTTTTCTCTTTCAACTGCACAGTATAAGCTCGTCGGATTGCTAAGAAGAAAATCTACGAAGGAGGCATGGGATACTAAAACTGTCATCAAGGCATGGAGAAGGTGAAGACTCGCAAAGGTAAAAATGTTGAAGAGAGACTTTGAAACACCACATGAAGGACCCGACAGATTCATTCTTCACTGTGTTATTGGGTTGATAACCGCATGATCTCGGTGTACCTTTAGAAGAAAGATTATGAGAAGATCTTGACCTACCTAAGGTTTCCAATGCTAGGCAAGCAGAAGAACAAAGGATATCCTTTACGTTGGGCCATAGTAGATGAACCGAGGCTTCTGCACCCCAGTGAACACAGACCGAGTAGGAACACATTCCCTTTTACAAGAATCAGAGACTGGATGGTTCTTCAACATGGGAGGCATTTGAGGAAGAAAGCAATAATAAGAGGTCGGAAGCAGCCAAAACAAAGGTAATGACCCTAAGCATGCATGAGAAGGAGCAGCAACTGTAATCGCCAAGATGTTTGCCCATAAATGAAGAAGTCACATGGACAAAGCAAGGGGACACCAACTGGCAAGGTTTGGTATTTATACTCTCTCTTTCCGAAAGTTTCCATGTTGAATAAAGCATACTGATGTGTGATTGGGCTGGAAGATGATAGGCATGCACGGATATGTGTTTCACAGGGATCGGGATGTCATCTCATGGGCTTCAAGAAGCAAACGACCGTGCTTTGTCAATAGTGAGCGGTAGTATGTAAAGAATAAGAAGAACAGTGCCAAGGGACAGTAATGCCAGAAGAGTTCTCGAGATTTGAAGCCATGAACAAGAAAAGGTTAAACCCATTTACTCTGACAGCTCTCAATAGCATTGTCGTGTGCCCCTGCCTTTCATGTGCTAGACAAAGCACATAGACACCAAATTACCTACGTGAATTGGTTAACAATGGTGAGATTGTTTTGCAAAGATCGTTGCAATCGCAGGATCACTTAGCCGACATCTTGAAAAACCATTGGCAAAGAAAATTTTTGATCATTTCAGAGAATGCCCGGGTATGGTGAAACCCGCCATTGAAATTAAGGGGAGTGTTGGAATCTTAATTCCACTCCCACATAAAACAAATTGAAAATCTAATCACAAGCAGATATTTTATCAAGGCTATGGCCGAAACATAATAACGGTATATTGAGCTCAAGTAGCAAACATTTTATTTACCAAAAGCCAAAGACATTAACTCGCATCAGTTTCCATCTAATACTAGACATGGCCAGAAGATATTTTGTATTTTTTATATTATAAGTCAAAAATGTTTTTTACTTATAACATGATGAACAACAATTCTTTTGATAATAGAAGAATGTTAGAAGAGAGTTTGAGAAATTGAAGAAGGAGAAGAAGACAGAGTAGAAATAGCAAGAAAACAGTAGTCACGTGGTTTTTGGAGCAAGATGCATCATGAAATATGAAGTAATCATATTCTTTCAGAGCTTGAACATCAAATACAGTTTGTTTTCACATCCTGTCTGTGGTTCCAAGAATGCATTTGTAGGTGTTTCAAAGAACTGTCATTGTTGCTGAAACACTAATTTGTATTAAAAACAGAGTTTGTAAAAAAATGAAAGGTGAGTTAGCTATTCAGAACTAGGTTCAAGAAAGTTTGTAATTTTTATCATTACTTTTATGGTTAATAGAAACATAGCCTTTCTCCATATCCTCTTTGTCCAAATTTCTCATTTTCTTTAAAGGAGTTGATAGAACTAAGCTCAGTTTTGTTGAAATGGATTTTAAATTTCCATCACAACTTATATATTTTCAAGCATATCTTGCTCATAAAGAGTGCAATTGTTTAATCTGATAAAACACAATTTGTGATCTGCACCATATTTTTTTCAATTAGGATTATATTTTTATACTTAGCTAATTTTTTATAATTATATATATATAGAAAAGTAATGCAAACCAAGTTTCATATAATCCTGTTTTAATCAGGGTGGTTTTTGACTAGCCAAGGACCCACAATGCAATAGTAAATTATTTGTTTTATAATAAAAAATTAGAAATTTGTTACACGACCGCTTTTCCTACCTATTTTTGGTTTTTACATCTATCTTTATCAGCGCGTAAAATTTGTTTTAGCATGTTCGTAATAAGATTTTTCCTTTTCATAACGTGGTTAGAAAACCACTGCAAAAAAGAGCAGCTAAAAATATAGTTGAAATATATCCATGTTGATTTTTTTTTTTTTTATGTTATATATTATTATATTAAAATACAATTATTGATTATATATTGTTTTAATTTAATTTGTTATACCTATTTAAAGTAGAGTAGTAAAGTTGTAGAATGCCCCATAAGACATAAAATAAAAAATAAAATAACTACTTTAAAGCAAATATTCTACATTATTAATTTTTTTTATACATAATTTTTGTTGAATAGTTAAGGTAAACTTGACTTGGTCAAGTTATTAAGCAATTTCAGGCTTAGCAGAACCCATAATTTTATCTATGTGGAATATACATTAAATTGGGATTAACTTCAGATCTGATTCTAACCTGACATCATGTTAATTAGAGACCAAATCTCTTTATATTAGAAAATATTTTAATATGGAAAGAAATTTGATCCCTTTCAAGGTTTGGGTATAGTGTGGAGTGATCTCATTTAGGCTAGTATTAATAATAATTCTAAAATAAAATTATAATTTAGCTAATTTATTAATACTAAATCTGTATCAGAAATATGTGTGATGATGAAAAAAATTATTTTGATGCTTTCCATCCATATTTATTTGTCATTTAATTTATACTATTCCCTAGTATACATGAGTGAAATATACATATAAATTTTAAAATCATATAAAAGTTTCTTAATGTAACATCCTACTTAGAACATATGAGAATCTCTATACCAATGGATTCAATCCAATCTTGTGATGTACTAAAACAGATACCGAATCTTTCTACTATATTTGTGGAATATAAAATGGTTTCAAGCCAATCACATGTAAGAGAAATAAATTATCAATCACACAACACAAGATGTATCTTCGGGAAAGAACCTCTCAACACCCCTCTATCATACCGTACAAATTCAAAGAATCATGAACAATACAATGCTTAACAATGATAACCATGCACTCTCCTCACTATCAATTTTAATCCTCATTTCAAAATTACTAGCAATTTTAGGAAAAATTGACAAACAGCTAGGCCAATTCTCAACCCCTCCCCAGCCCAAATTTCTTGCTCACACAAATTCCCAAGAATTAATCCTACAATAGGATAATCAACCTTACTTGATCAGCAATCCATCATGGGCTTCCCATGACTTTATAATTGGGTCTAAAATTAATTTTCCGAGTTAAGGCACTGATAGCTATGTTCACTTTAACCCTTTGCCTCAACTAGGTTTTCATAATTGAACTGCATGCATGCATCTATTAAAAGTGACTCATCAAGCTATAGATTATCATTTTTTTCATAAGAATCTGAAAGCATGCATGCATATATTAAAAAAGTGACTTCCTTGTCATTATGTGAATGATCACTACTTCTTATGAATGAAATCTAATTTAATTCACCGGAGGATCAGCTATATCTCATCACTCATGAACTGAAGGAACCGAGCTTCTAATGTTTGAGTTAAAGTCCTCTCCAAATGGTAAGGAAGGAACCAATGAATCAGGTTAAGGTTGATCTGCCTTGGAGTGTGGTCCGAAATAGAAATTCTGCGGTTATCCATAACTAAAACTGTTTCCATATGCACTCCTCTCAGATTTAATAAGTTTACCTCTCGTTGGCAATGGATTATGGTTTTTATAATTTAATATTTCCATATATATATATATATATATATATATATATATATATATATATATTAAAGTAAATATGCAAACCAAGTTTCTTGACGATTCTGAGGGGCGGCTTTTTGGATTAGAGGTTTAAAGAACGTCGTTTTTAATGTAGTGAAATTATTTGTTTTATATTAAAAATTTAGAAATTTGTTACATCAAGGCTTTTTCGTATGGGAATTTTTAGTTATTCACATCCATTCGTGATTTACTTTATAAAATTTTCCTTTTAGTAAAGTCTCGACAAGATTTTGGTTTTCTTAATGTAAGCTGAAATAAAATGCAAAGAGAAGCGAAAATATATCCATGTCGATTTTTTTATATATTTATTTATATAAAAACACACTATTAAGAGAAAATATATTTATAGTTGATTTTTTTATGTTATATATTTATTTATATTAAAATAATGATTATATTATATATTATTTTATTAAGCAAAAACATATTCATAGTTGATTTTTATCTTATATATTTATTTACATTAAAATAATGATTTATTATATATTGTTTTTTTAATTTAATTATAATGATTTTTTATTTTAATATAAATATTATTTATTTTTTAAAATAATTGTTAATTATATATATATTTTTTAATTTAATTTGGTTATATCTATTTAAAATATAGTAGCAGTAGAATATAGTTAATTATTTATTAGTTATATTTATGATTTTTAATTTTAATAGTGGTGGTTTGTTTAATTTAGGTTATTAAATAGAGTACATATAGATTAAATATTAGATAATTAGGCATATTTAAGTGACACAAAATAAATAAGTTAGTTTTATATTCTCTTGAAACAACCACTAATTTCACTAGTTGTGTACTCACATGACACATAAGTTGATTTTAACACCTCAATGACACAACCATATGTACTCAAACACATTACTTGCATGATACAATTTCATCCACAACTACCTAGGTTTCTTTCACCTTACATGCATTCACTATAACTTATAGGTGTATACATATACCGTATGCACATGGGTAAATTTGGGGTATTTGAACCTACAATATCATGATATATACCACTTTATTATCACAATGATGCAAACAATGCTATCGTTTTCTGTATATAAAAAGAATTGTGCAAATGGGAGGAGGTAGATGGCCGAGTGAAAGAAATAAAATGTGAAAAGTGGAATATTTACCTCAATGCATGTACCACAAATAGCAACGAGTTAAATAATTTTGTTATGGAGAAGTTTAGTAAGGGTATATGGTGAAAAGAGTTGGGTAGAAAGAAGAAGTACTATGTTCAATTTAATTCCAACCCCACTTGAGTACATCAGAGCGTGAATTTGGTGGGGAAAATATTATTACGCCTTAATTAATAAGTAACTAAGAAATAATACCCAGCAGTACAAATTCATTCAAGAGACCAAAAGAAGCTTGGGAAGAAGGTGCAGTATTTTTCACTTTAGTAGGAATCAAAATTCATTGTATTTTAGATGATTATTTTAGAAAAGTCAAGGATAGTTATGGCAAAGATGGCAGTATCAATTCAAGAGGGGTATGTAAAAATGAGGAGGACTGGTAATTCTACACTATTGTTATTCGTGACGTTGTATATAATTAACTAATAATTCAATAATTATTTGCAAGAAGAATATAGCAATAGGGACTTTATTCTCAGAATAAGAATTCTAATTTAATTTAATGATCAATAATTATGAAGTGGATGGTAGATATTTATACAATGGAATATCTTGATGAGTTCTTATTAATAGTTACTCATCAAATGTTGAGATTTATCTCCAAAGTAGCAGTTATTCACTTTCCTTCCTTTGAATTAATGTTTTATAATTAAAAAAAATGTGTCATAGAAACATGTGTCACATATGTTAAGATAAATTTTTATTAACTCCATTCTTTTCATCCATTTTTTATTGTTGAGTTTTTACATCCATTCTGATTTGCTCTAAAATTTTCATTTTTAGCGATGTCCGTAATAAGATTTTGCCTTTCTCCAACGTGGTCGGAAAAACAATGCAAAGATAGTGAAAAGAGAAGGCGAAAATATATGCATGTTGATTTATTTATTTTTATTATGTTATATATTTATTTATATTGTTAAATTATAATTATATATATATTTTTTAATTTAATCTTTTTGTTGTATTTATTTAAAATAGAATAGTAAAGTTGTAGAATATAGTTAATTATTTATTAGGTATATTGTATGATCTTTCATTTTAATAGGAGTGGTTTTGCTTGATTTAAATTATTAAATTAGAGTAGATATATAGATTAAATATTAGATAATTGAGCATATTTAATCGACACAAAATGAATAAGTCGGCTTTATATTCTCTTGAAACAAATCACTAATTTGGTTCATACTTGAACTGCACATGACATAGGTTGATTTTCACTTGCATGACACAAAATATTGTATATTTTAAGGAGACACAACAAACAACTATGTAGGCTTTGTTTCTCACCTTACATGCGTCCACTATAATTTATAGGTGTATACATATGCCGCTATGCAAACATGGATAACTAGCTATTTAACCTAGAATCTCACAGATACATACCTATGTGTGTACACATGCATGCCCCTATGCAGCATGGGTAAATTTGGGATATTTGAAACT
Source organism: Pinus albicaulis (assembly GCA_034641835.2). Taxonomy (NCBI): domain Eukaryota; kingdom Viridiplantae; phylum Streptophyta; class Pinopsida; order Pinales; family Pinaceae; genus Pinus; species Pinus albicaulis. Next base: position 612,802,141 of record CM076576.1, read on the forward strand.
AGAATCTCATGATACATACCAATTTATTATCACAAGGATAGCACAAGAAAAAAGTACAATTATTGTTGTGTATCTAAAACATTGTCTGTTTTAATGGGAGGAGGTAGACGGTTTGTTTAAAGAAATAAATGCTAAAATGAAATATTTACATCAATGCATGTACCACAAATAGCAAGGAGTTAAAGAATTTTTTTATAAAGAAGTTTAATAAGGGTAATATAAGGGAAGAGTTGGGTAGGAAGAAGAGGTACCACGTTGGAAAATGACCTCACTTTATGATCTCCAACAAAAAGAGTACATTGGAGCTACCATTTAGTGAAGAGAAAATATTATTATTTCTTGATGCCATGCTAATCTCATCAACTTTGACATGAAAAGGGACTATGGAAGAGACCAATATAGAAGCTCTGTGAAGGAAAAAGGTGTGTAATTTTCACTTTTGGGTTATGGAATCTGAAATGTGATGCTTTTCAGGTCATGATAGTTATGGCAGCATAGCATCAATTTGGCATAGGTTGTTCTTTCTGAGGGGATTGTTAGAAGAAGTAGACAGCCCATCACTTCAATTTGAGTAGGAAAATGATTGAATTGCAAAGACAGTGTGCCATAGTAATAACTAATAATTCACATACTATTGTGAGTCCAGAACTTTTGTAAAATATAATTAATTCAATAGTTCTAATAATTATCAAAAGAAAATGCTCATTAGCGTAACAGTATCATTTACATAATATACCTGAGTGGATTATAGTTTTTATAATCGACAAAATACTTTACAATTAATATTTCATATATATAAATTAAAGTAAATATGCAACCAAGTTTCTATCGGTTCGAGTACAAGGTTGGATTAGGGTTAAAGGACCCACAATGCATTTTTTTTTTTTTCCATCGTATTTTTTAGTTTTTAATATCCATTCTACTTTGTCATATTTTTTTTTTTTAGTATTTCAAGATCTGCATTCTTGATTTTCCATTTTATAAAATTTTCCCAAAATGTTCTCCGAAATAGATTTTGTTTTCATAATGTGGTTGGAAAAAACGAATAAAGAGAAGCTAAAATATATACATGTTGATTTTTTTTATGTTTTATATTTATTTATAAAAACAATAATATTAATAAAATATGATTTATAGTTGATTTTTTATGTTATATATTTATTTTTATTAAATAATTATTAATTACATATTGATTTTTTTATTTAATTATGGTCGATTTTTTAATGTTATATATTTTTTTTATTGTGGTAATATAATAATAATACCATTTTTTCAATAGACTAACCTATTAAGAGAAAACTACAGACAGAATTCAGCTTGCAAAAAGCAAGCATAGAAGCAAGGGGTTGGCAATGAATCACTATCTTAACCTCTAATCTCATGCGGCATGGAATGAATAAAAGAGCATATACGCACATAAAATGAGAGCTAAACAAAGGAAGCTACCTAAGGGTGAGATTTCTACCACATTTTTTCCTCTTCTTTTTACTAGATTTGACCTAGCCACCGCGGATTTAACAAGGTGAAACCACTGTAGATTATTTCGAAATTGAACAGCCCCTTATTCAATCATAAGAGGACTCATGTAAACGTTTGGGATCGCAGGGGCGTGACGTCCCGTATCGCCGAGAAGGTGATTCGCGCGTGCTCATATTTCTTCCTTTCCTTTTTTCATTTCTCCCATCCAGCTTGAGGACTTAGATCATTCATAATGGATCGCATATTTCCGCCTAATTCTCAGTTGCTATTGGTTTTTTTTTTACCAGAAGTCAATGTAATTAAGATGCCTCATTCTACGATAATGTCCACCTGAATGCAGTATCTTCATGGAATCGTTTGTAGGTCCAAAGAGTTCCAGAATGAGGTTGATCCTATCAGGCACTTCTTTACAGAAGTTCATTTTCATGAGATTTTTCCATACTAGATAGATTCTTCTCTTTATATCTACATAGGAAGCAGCCAAATACTGCAATCCTGGAAACGAGAAGTGCCCCAGATGGAGCCGGTAGGTTCTTAAGATGACCCAGAAGGGGAAGCTAGACAATGCTTAAGAGGGACTAAATCAGAACGGTAAAGAGAGAAATATATTCACTGCCTCACACTATGTATTTCCTATATAGCTTTTCTTCAGATAAATTTCTACTTAAAGCAAACACTGTATTATAATAAACTCTTTGAACAAAAAGGAAGACTAAAAATGTTTGTCTAATTAATGCATCCATTGATATAGATCTATTAATTGCACACAGGCTATTGAACTGCAATGATGTTATTCTCTTATTATATTCAAATGTTCATCCAGAAACATTGGAGATTAACGACAGGTGACTTCCTTCCACCTTTTCTCACACAGAAGGCTTGCATCTCAAACATAGCGCTGCTTGAAGGTGTATGAACCTGATCTTTATAGAGAAGGCAGAGTGATGATGTCTGCTTGTGTGTGCTCGCCTGTTTTTCCAGGAGCAAGAACCTGGTTATCTTCGACGGTAATGGCAGAGAGAGGTAAAAAGGTTTTCGTTGTTTACCTTTATGAAGCAACTTTCTGGAATCTATGGAATCCCCAACCCATGTTTTGAGTCGCCAGATATCCTGGCACCACCCAGGTTGTAATCAATTTTAAACAGGCTCGCCCAGAGAAGGTAACCTGATCTTGAAAGAAGAGAGGATGAATCCTGGAGAGACCCTACCGCCAGCAGAATAATTCTACATCAGCAAGAAAGACGGTTCCCAGATCCGTGAGGCTTATTCCAGACGCCCGTGGCCAGCCTCATGGCTCCATGGATTATGTGACCTGAGAATAAACGCTTGCATGCCTTCTTGTTAGTCATCGGCAGATTCTGCAGAGTTTTTCCACAAAGGAATAGTATTATTTTCCACCCAATGTCACATCCCACGGCCCGGCGTTTGGGGGCAGTTTGCTGTATGCAGCCAGCTGCTGAAATGGGGAGAGTGGTTCTGAGATTTTTGCTGCTTCTTCTCATTGGCGAATACCTGCAGAGGTATTCTTCACAGATCCAACCCCAGTCAGAGCCACGGCCCCACATCTTCTCTGTGGGTTATGTGGGGGACCATATACACACACGCTATTCTCTCATCCTCTGAGATGATCAACAGTGTGAGGCAGAACTCAGAATTTCTGTCATATTGGAACAGAGAACTAACTTAACACACAGTCGCTCATGATCACTTCCTTTTTCAACAGTCCTGCTTATTAAATAATTGTTAACGAGACATTGAAAGTGCAATTTAATTTTGTTAAGATTTGATTAAAAATAGAATAGTAAAAGTTGTAAATAATATTAATCATTTTGATAGTATATTTATGATTCAATTTAATGTGAGGGGTGTCGTCTAATTTGTTATTAAATAAAGTAGATAATATAGATTAAACATGATAACTGGCATACTGAAGTATGCCGCGTTGTTGCTACTTATATCTTTGAAAAATTATTAACTTCGCCATGTGGCAAAATGCAGACATAAGTTGATTTTAATTTATATGACACAACCAGAATACACAATATTGGCTGCAATGGAGAAACAATCAACAACTATGCAGGTTTCTTTCATTCCCAGATGTAATCCACTATAAATTATAGATACATATGCCCATATACAACATGGGTACACACTATCGTTTACTTAGTGAAGAATGAAACGGAGGAGGCAGATGTATCAGAAAGGTACAAATAAAATGCAAAAATTGAACATTTACTTTAATTCATGCGTACCACAAATAGTTAACTAGTTAAAAGAATTTTGCGAGAAGCGATACAGAGCAGAAAAGAGTTGGGGAAAGAAAATAGTGTGCTATCATTATGTTCACCAATTAAAACCTACCGTAACTTCAACAAAAATGAAGGACATTTATTAAAGGTATTTTATAGAAAGCACTATTGATTGTTTAATTAAGAAGTAAACTCGACTGGCACTGGCATGAAAAGAACCACGCGAAGACACCTTAAAGAAGCCGGGAAGTATGTATGGCTTTTTTCACTTTTGGGCAGGAATCCTAAAACCATTGCCTTGGACGAAGGGAGCAGTTTTCAAAGATGTCAAGGATGAAGGTAAGCATACACCATCCGCAAGGCGTTATGTATTGGTCTTTTTAGGTGATGGCGCCGTTAGAAGTGTTGTATGTCCATCAATACCTTTGAGCAGGAAAGACGAATTGCAAAAAGAAAAAACGGTGATGACCTGCACTTACAAGGCCTGATGTTGGTCTGAAGAATGCGAAACATAATAATTAATTAATTCAATAACGTTATCTAGAAAGAAAAATAAAATAACAGGGACTTTATTGCATAATAACTGGAATTTAATTAATAATCAAGAATATGGCGGATGGTGATATTAAGATCCATATTATATCTTGTATATTTCAGTAATAGCGCATTTCATCAAATGTATATTTATCTCTGGTATTTGATCACTTTCTTTCTTTGGAATACCTCATTAATGAAAAATGTCAAGAGAACATGTGTCAATAACATGAGCAATTTTTTTGAGAATGGTATTATTAAAGGAGACAAGATGTCTGGCGGTACCGTGATCAATGAAAGAGAAGCAAACGAGACCATATGATTTTTTATGTTATATATTTATTAATATACCAATTATTAATTATATAATGCTTTTAATTAATTTGTTATGTTCATTGAAAAATAGAGTAGGTAAAGTTGGGAATATATTAATTAGTTTGTTGTAAGATGATGATCCTAATTAACAGGCATTATTGACTGTTAGTTGTGATAGTAATATATAGATTAAATATTAGATAATTATATTATTATGACAAATAATAAGTCAATTAGGTCTTTTAAACAAATCACTAATTTAATAGTTTTGTACCAGATGTATATAAGTTGATTCAGATTACATAATAATACATAAACTTGTACCTCCACAAGTCATTACTTGCAATAGACATGTAATAAAAGCACGATATTTCTTTTCACCTTTACCTGCTTCAATTATAACTTATAGGTGTATACATATGTAATATACAAGATAAAAAAATTTACTTTTGTATTAATACTTTCTATACATACATAATTCTAAATATAAGTTTTAGGTTTTTGTAAAACGTAGACATATTAGATTACCTTCCGTACCACCAAACCTAAAATCAATTAATTGTTCATAATAAAGCAATAGGTCGAATACATTTAATAATGTTCAAACACGATAAAGTAACGCTAAACTTCTTTGTCATGTCCCCAGAAATTTAATGCGACAATACAGATTTTTGATCAGTTCATGCTTTAATGGCCACCTTCTTTTCTTTACCACCTCATCAATCTTGAGACTATGGTTGTGTTTCTGTAAATGAGTTGTTTATCCTCAGTGCAAACCCATTTAATTTCTCATTATTTTCTCAATGCGAGTTTGTTCTGGTAGGGCTTGTTAAGGGTTTAAGGTTTGCTAAATATAAGCCTTTCAAGTGATTAAAATGAAGGCAACCAATGAATCGTGTTGTTGTAATAAGGGATTCAATTTAGATGCATGCTCGAATATGAAATTTCCTAAGGTTGCTTGTTTCAGCCAGAACGACCAAAATACAGGAAAATTTCTAGATTTTGATGTGTTTTCGCCTGCTATAATGCGTTTATTGGTTCAATCCCGCTCAAACTTCTCTAATCAACATATAAATACCCTCTTTTGGTTGCTGCTGCTATTTTTCTCTCATAACCTTATTCAAATATCTGAAAGTGTTCATTGCAGTATTTAATTCTTCGAATGCGCATTATTCTATTTGTCTCTGTACTGTTCTCTAAAATCTTGCACTTACTACTGGCAGTATTTAGATTTGTCATTTTTCTTTTCTATTTTGCTTCAACGGCGAATAACTATAATTTTATTTCACCATGCGAACGCTTATAAATTTTTCGTGGTTTATTATTGCGGGGGGAGTTCTACCCTGAATACCATGTCCCTCAGAATCTTTTCCTTTCATGTTGAGCACCGTATCCAGACACAAACAATTAAAATGGATCAATTTTTCCATGTGGCATGTGTGAATGCAACAGTATAGAAGGACTTTCCTTTGTTATAAGCAGCATTAGGAAATTCCATTTGAGTTTCAATTGTTTAATTTTGTTGAAGTTATAGTTTGTTTTTCTAGCGTCAGTTTTCCTAATTTTCTCTTTATATGCAAATTTAGTATTGATTAGGTGAATATCTTCCTGAAAGGTGAAGTTGTTAGATATTTTCCCGTTTTATCTTTGGCCTCGCATGTTAGCTTTATCATCATTTAATTTGTTTTGGAAATGTAATGGTTTATGATTTGCTTTTCTAAATTCATATCAATACAAATTTCTTCATGAATTTTGCTGCTAAACTGTTTTATTCAAGGCAAATGAGAGACAGAAACATAGTTTGTCATGTAATTTTATTCTTATCTTCTAGAAGAATATACTTGCACCAGAATTTAATGCCACCTGATTTTCTAATTGCTTTCAATGCATCCTTAGTCTATTTCACTATTTTAGCGTATGATATGTTTAGTATACATAATTTGTTAAAATATTTTGCCTTTAGTTGTTTTTGCTCTTTTTTTTAAATTAACAACATAGCTTTTGTATCTTTTTTCACTTATAGGTGACGGACCAACTTCTAACTTTTTAAAAGATAGTATAGCTCTATAGCAATATCTTAGTAGGTTGACATCTTCATTCTAGAACTAATGTTCACCTACAACAAATTTTTAGACGATAGATTTTCTATAGTGTTTGGTCAATGTTTTGATTTTGTTAACGACTAAAGATAATTCAATAACATAACTTTTTCGCTATCTTTTGTATTTTTCCCCACTTGGATGTATCTTTTATCCTCAGAGATGGTAAATTATCTAAATTATTCAACCACTTTCGCAATAGTTGGAACATTTTCACGAACAACCTTTAATTTTCAGAACCATTTTCTTAGGAACCATTTTAGTTTGCAACAATAAAACAATTAATGTAAAATAATAAATGTTGGGTTCTTCTTTAAATATTAACTAAAATGCCATATTTTTTAACAACCAGTTAATACTTAACTAATGGTTTAATCCTCTCAATAACGCTGTAATTCATGTGTTGTTCTACCTTCAGAAACAACTCATAAGTATGTTCCTGCAACCTTCACTTTCAGTAGCTTCATCTTTAGTTGGTATGCTTCCGTCTGATTTTAACTTAAGATGACTTAAGTCAGATACGATTTCAGCCACAAGCATTGGAGGTTCAATCAAAATTACCATCCGGCTGTTTTGCAAAAATAAAAGTTTTTTCGCCAAACCACATAACTTCAGTGTCGTTGGTGGATTTTGTTCATCTTGCTGAATGTTTCAAATAATAATATATGTGGTCAGACAGCAGTATCTCTTTGCAGGGACATGGAAAGACAGCACTTCATCAATAAAGGCCAACCTGGCAGTTGAGGGCCTGGTTCTCTGGTTATCCGGGAGGCAGTCCGTAGTAGTTCCTGGTTGTCCCCAAGGCTGCAGAATTGTTCCTGTGTGGGCTCATCTTGCATGATCTCACAAAGAATGGAGGTTGTCTGCACTCACAAGTCCTTTTCTCTGTCAGATACCTGAAAGGATCTTGAGTACTTCCAGTTTTCATGATCTTCCCACTTCCCACCCATTGCCACATTTTAGCCCAAGCACACAGGGAAGCCAAGCCGCCAATTATTGAGGCATAAATTTTATTACAGATCTTTAGTGACTGAATCTAAGAGCCCCCTGAGTATCCATTTTTTGTAAGAAAATCCTAACTTAATGCAATACTTCTTCATACTAGTTAAAAGCATTAATTATACATATAAAAATATACCTTCCAAAACTTAATTGTTCTGCTTATTTGTCCATAAGGTTGTGGGAGTGATAAAGCAAGAGCTTGAATGGTTTGGGCAGCCAACCTAAAAAAATCTGGACACTGGTCTCAACTTTCCATGATCTTTCCAATGATGTTTTTAACAGCAATCCTGTGTAAAGTCTTCTCATAAAAATAGACATGAGGTAAGTAGCCTGATGTAGATCAGAATAGTAAAATGTAAATAACTTCTAACTGGCCAACGTTCACCATAATGGAATCATTGTATACCTTTTTACCTGTTAAACCAGAATACTAAAGCCTTGAAATGATCTCCCATTTGGCATTCAGCAGTGCAAGCAGTCAATAATCCAATGAGATGTCGAGGTCTGTCTTGCAGGCATGCCAGACACTCCAACAATGAAGTGAAGAATTCAATATTCTTCTGCAAGCCAACAGAAATAAACTTTTAAAATTTGATCATTATTTTCTCAGAGCCTCAAAAATCCCTGAGTAATCTTGCCAAGATAGACTATCCTACATTGCCTCCTTAGAACCCACACAGCTGGTATATAGCATTTCCTGGTAAATAAATAATATTTTTTCTGACTAATCTGTTATCTGTGAAGGCTTCCAGCTCACTCTCCACTGAGCAACATGAAACTTATATCAGATCCTTTCTGGCCTATTTTACTTGATCAGACCTTTCATCAGGCTATTTAGCATCATACCCAAAGAACAGTTTTACTGACACCCACAGTATTTTCCTCATCCTGACAAGGGAAGCAACAACTGTTAAAATCTGCCTTGTAAAGGCATCTCCATCTCACTGTTGGGAATGCAATGTTTTCTGAGTACTGAAGAGAAGCATAATGCAGCCTTTATACACTTCTTTCTGCAGGGGTTCAGCACTGGAGTAAGTGTGTTCATATAATTTCATTTATATAATGATATTATGTCTTTATCTCTGATCATAGCCAGCCACTCTTCTCTCGGAGGAAACCGCGCTCAACTCCTTCTAGTGCTTAGAAACCAAACTTTTATTAAATAATCACTCGAAGAATGGAGAGAAGAATAAATGATTGTCTTCTGTGTTCATTTCACCTAATATTCACTTAGTTATTTTTCCCTTTTTCCGTGGTGGAGATTAAGAAAAGAAATTTAGAGAACCTTTTAATGAATCTTCGTATAACTCGTTTATTATCATAAAGACGTATATTTGTCGTTACTTGTGTATTAGTGCTGTCCTATAACAGTTTGTCTTTTTCAGTCATTGTTCATCCCTCTCATGAAATATCATGGTCATAACAATTTACTTTTAGTAGTCACATTTTGCTGAAATGACATAGCAGTTTTCTCAATATATCATTATTCATTCTTAGTGGACCCCAGTAAGTATTTTGAGCCTTAAATATATTAAAAAATATCACTACAAAGGATGAAAGCCAAATTTCATCTGTTATTCAGTAAAGAGAAAGTATTGAATTAATAATAGTACGATGTATTTATAAACCGAAAGTTATATACCAAATTATAATACCATAATCAGTATTAGGGTGATACTGTAGATATCCTCATTCCATCCGGATTCAGGTATCCACCTTAAGTCCATTTTTTATCATCATTCTTTCCACCAAAGTAACAGCCATCAGAACTTGTAATGACATTTATTTCTTTAATTAATTAATATTATTTATAATCAGCGTGCATATCATATCACTTTTCTTTGTGACATATTAGTATTTCAAGAAGGGAGTAAACTTATTAATAATCTTTTTTTTATTATTAATTTCATTTTTATTCTACGTCGCTATCCTTTGTTCTGTCCTAAGAGGCTTTTGGAAACCCATGAGATGCTCCTGAATGAACTGCTGGGGAGGCCATTACCTCTTCTTTAATCTAATGTCTTATGAACATCCATAAAGTGCCCAACACCCATGTTTGCTCAATCAGGTTTCTTTGAATTATATATCCCACCCACAGTATAAACTTATATCCCTTCTCATACAATGGTTCATGAACTGCCAGTAAACAAGAGAGAAGCTTCTGTGTGTTTATCTCCTGTCATCCTCAAAAGTCCATCCTTCAGAATTGTTAGCAAATATTTTTTACAGCTTAACAGAAGTCCTAATGCTTTTTGTTGAATCAGCACTAGAAAAGACTGCATAATCCCTAATGGTAGTAAGGTTTTATCCTGAAAAATTAACTATTGTCTCCACCAAAAATAAATAACTTTATAACTTAATTTTTTCTTTAAGCTCTAGCTTTTGTCAACGTTTCGCGATTAACTTCTGAACCTTTTGACCATAGCTCCACTATTTTGCAGTTTGCTATAAAACTAAACAAAAATCGTGGTCATTAAACAGAAACAGACCAGGAAATAGCTGTATTTTCCTAACTTCACTATTGTCATAACCAGATGACTAATCATGCTTTATTCGTCATATTGTTTTCATCTTCCACTTGAACTCGTTATTGTTTATAGTCCGGTTTTCATTTCCTCACTAAGAAATTTAGACATCAGTCTCCCGCCCATAATCAACAACTAATGTATGAAATTTTTTCCTGCTTAGCGCGTATAACTACCCGCATTTTTTCAAATTATTAACATTCACGTCCGAATTTAGTCCATTTTCTCCATCCTTTTATCGCCAAATTTTCCGTATTCATTTTTCCTTAATCATAGTAGCATTTCGCTTTAATTTTCATCATATCCCAGATTGCCGGGACCAATTCTGCTCTTCGCGGTGCTTAAAAAGTACTTTATAGTCTCGGTTCAGCTTTTCCTCTATATACAACATATTCGTTAGGGAGGTGAACCTTTTGTATAGTATCACTATAGCCATCCATTCACTAAACCTGTTGAATTTATCGACGCAACAGAAATAAGCGCAATATTTTTTTTTAAATAATAATGTATTGAACCCCAGTGCTTTATATTCATCTTCAATAGCAAACATTTCACTCTCCTGTTCATAGAGGGTTGTAGTCTGAACCGTAATGGTCAGCCTGGTTTTTGTTGTTTATAACCACGCATTTCAGAATAATTATCTTATATTAATAACTGCGCTTCACACCTCATTAACTTTTTATTAATAAAATAAGCGATGCCAAACCCGTCATAGCCTCACTTTTTTTCTATTCAGCGGCGATCTGGCAGGCCAGTCATTGATCAATAGTAGCTCTTAGTTATTGTGCGATCGCTGCGAAGAATTTCACTTAGCTTTGTCCGCGTTTAGTCCTTATTTTCGCCACATTTTTCAGGTATCCTTAATGGATCGAAGAAGAATTTCTTATTTTATACTTTCAATAAGCCGGAAAGGCTCTTAAGAACTCTTCTTGTTCTTGCATCATATTTCATTACGTTTTTACCGATCCATTTCTCCCTGTCTCTTTACATGAACACTAATATTATGCTGGTATCAAAGTACATACCTGAGAATATTATTCTATTAAAGGATGAGGTTCTGTTAACTGGCACGTAGACTCATTGGTGGTTATTGGAGGGGAATTCCTGCATTCTGGAAGTGAAATAACCCCATTTTCAGCATTCTGGGAATACTATTTTCTGCACTGGGTATATACACATTGTAGAACTGTTAGAAGCCTCCTATAACCTGTTATGGAAAGTATTCTATAATGTTTCCATATAGAAAAAAATACTTTTAATGACAATAATAATAAAGTTGACCCCGTGTATACAATAACTTAAATATAATGATAAATAAAAAACTAATATATAGTTAATCATCCTCAGCACCATAAACCCAACTATTAGAATTAGGGCCTTATATTTATGCATGGGAGAAGGTCACTGATTTGTGGCCTTGAATATCTGCCTAAAAGTCTCTGTTGTCATCCTGAATTTAATATTTAATGTCTTAGAGATTGTTTGGATCTGGTTCAAGCTTTAATAAATAATTTCCTTTTGATCTGTAAATTTTTAGTACCCTTAAAGACCTTTTATATTCTAATTATAAATTATAATTTTCAGCCCTAGCTGAGGGACACTGAACTGGAAATTGCCTGCATGTCAAAGAAGATAAACCAGACAGGTCAAAGATCTAATAACCAGCATAAGATGCTGTTTGACACCACCCTGCTCAGGAGAGCCTAGCATCTTGGTGCCTATGACTGAGTAAGAATGTCTTTATTAAGTGGTTCAAGGAAAGATGTATATATAGATTTTTTTCCATATATATGGCACCCCCTCACTGCCTGAGTGATAGACCTCTCTGTGCAATATTCATTAAAACTTAAAAAAGGGGAAGAATTCCAGCTCAAAGAGGTATTGTTTTCTGCTGAGCAGATCTGAATATCCCACACATCATGCTGGGGATTTAAACACAGCAGGTAGCAGAAGCATCCTTTCAATAATGTGGCAGTGGACTGAAAGGAACAAGTCCATATACAAAAAGAGACACCAATAAAACAAACAGATAAGATCCCAGACCCAGTGTGACCAACAGTGACTGAAGAAGGGGCATCTGGAATAAAGAAGGGAGGAAAAGAATCACACCAGAGAGTCTATGTTGGCTATGAGCCCAAAACAGGCTTACCATTGTTTTGGATCCTAAACACTGGCTCACTAAGGCCAAAGGTGGAACATCATCAAAGCTAAAAATCAATAATCTTAAACTTCGCTTCAAAAAGAACTCAAAAAGCCGTAAATATTAATGAAAATTTTTGAATATACCATCAGCTTATGAGGCTTGAACAGGAAAAACATCCGTCCATTGTTAATGGAGAAAGTGAAGATCTAAAACAACAATCTTTAGATCTCCGTCTGCTTTCCTGCGGTGGATTGTAAACGTAAACCGGTAGGCGAAGATGACCTGCCATCTCCCCACAGTTCCAGGAAACATCAACTTGATCATCTGATGGATAAAAGTTACCTTCCGGAAATGGCATTTATCCACCAGAACAACAGTCCACGCCATTGGTTCATCCACACCTTCATCCACAAGGCCCCGTCAGTTCGCTTAAAACAGCAAATGTCATTAATATTATGATTTTCAAAGCCGCTGATGAGCGCTGGTTTGCGATCCAGCAATAGAGAGCCAGGGATCAACCCCACCTCTTCCCAGGAGGACATCGCTGCGGGATGAAAACCGTTAGCAGGATGTGAACGGTGAGGAAGAAAACTGATGGCAACGCTTCTGAACTCCGCCTGCCGGAGTTATTTCCAGTAACTCAGTAATAACGCCTTGCAGTGGCTGAAGCCTGCGGATGACCAGCACCGTGCCACCCATTTATACGATTATTACCTGTTGCCGCAGCACAGAGTGGAGGCGACGCCATCAATGCGGTCACTATAATAAAGCCACGTCAACAGGCGTTGGTTGCTGAAACCGCCGGGTTCACGATCCGCTAAATATCTTCAACATATTTTAAAATATGCCATTAGGCTGGCGCAGAGTGCCGTGGTAAACACACCTTCCTGAATTAATTTTTAGCAGAATAAAATAAACGATAATTTTTGATGAATATATCGAACTGGAGATAACACCATCCCACAATGCCTGAACGGTTTCGCCCGCCTGGAATCGTGGCGTTGCCGAGCGTTCGCCCCAGGAAACCTTCCACCTTCCACATCGCAGCCAGCAAAATCTTTATTACCATCCTTGATATCGTCCATTTGATTAAACCATTGCCACCGCATCAGGTAATAAGTTTAACCTGACCCATCAAGAGTAACCTTCAGTTAATGAGCGATAATGCCTGTGTAGCCTGTGCCACCTGATCAATCTTCCTAACCAGAGTCGGTAGTCCTGAAAGCAATTAAAGAGTATAATAAGTGTAAGACCATATCAGACCAAGTACATCAAAAGCCACTCTTCCTTCTCTGTTCAAAATCGTAGAAGTTAAGGCGGAGGAGTTAGTTGTTCCAGAACTTTGAAAACTCGCTAAAATCCCATAAAGAAGGTCGAATTGAATTGGTTATATAATCAAATTATTCCATATCAAGAAGAAAAGAACTTTGTAGATAAATTCTGTCTGTTTAGTAACTTGTATGGAATCAGCACTGAAACACTTTACCAAGTCATAAGAATCATTACAAGACGAAGGATAATAAACACCACTTTTGGAAGAATAGTACGTATCAGAAGACTGTGTTAAGGCAAGAAGATTCTACCATCAAGTTGTGTAATCATCACTTTAGTTAAAAAATACAACAATAACAATTAAAAGCACTAAAAATGCTAAAAGACATTATCAAACAAGGAGTGAGCACGCCTTCTGTACAAAAAATGTAATAAAGAATTATACTAAACATGGACAAAGACAAACACATCTCATAGAAAAATCATAGTCCCATCTCACCACGTTGAGTGGGATCATTTTGGCGTGTTGTCTTGGTTGTCGGACTAGACCTTTCAATCTATATCCCATGGAGCCCATAGTAGTTCTTCATATTAACGTAAAAATAATAAAAAGGTATTTTTTCCAACCTTTTGAAGGGATTTCCATTTTTTCCGTCGTAGTGACTTTTCATTTCAGCCCTTTTGTCCCAAAGTTAATATATTACATCCATGGATTACATTGTATACTACATTTATTATCAAAATGCCTAGTTTGTTATAACATCACTAGAACTCTTGTAGCAACAAAGTAGAATTGATATAATAATGTCTTTTTCAATTCCATTGTTGCATCATAATGAATCACCGCTGTATGTCCCACTATCCTCTTCCAGAGAGTTCATAAATGATCTGTTTACAAGACACTATAAATTCTTGATAAGTGTTGAAAGAATAACCGAATTCTTCAAACAGTCTTCATGATAAGTGTATAAGAGTGTGAGCGCTTCTCATGTGTTCTAGCTGAATACATAAATAGTACAAGCATCTCCGCTGATAAAGGAGCCGGACTTAGTCTTCTGGGTTTTTAGCTTTTTTGTTGAGTACCTCCGCACAATACCTTGGATTCCATTGTTACAAGAAGGGAAAATCTTGTACGCGCAGGCAGTCACTAGAATGGCCAGTTTAGCAGTGTGTATACTCATAGTCTTTTTTGTGCATAGAGATACTGTGAAGACAGAGCTACTTCTAAAAAGGAGTTCGATGAAAACTTGAGAGTATAGCCACCTCCATGAGAATTTTCCTTATAATGTAAAAGCATCTGCGGCATCTTTCTAGTAAATTTGTTTTAGTGTTTTGGAAGAGCCTGGGGACATCCTCAACTTAACTGATCTGTAATCAAATTAAGACTAGTTTTTTAAATAATTAGTATCCTTTCACCCAATAAATGCAGTGCCCATCAATCCTAGGAAGATAATAGTCTTTTGCTCCACAATTATTGAGTTGACTGAGAACTATGCATACTGTAAGTACTCCATCTTTTTTCTTTTGTTTACAGTGAATAACTAAAATTTCATAGTAAACAATTTGACTTAATTAACCTTTTATTTATAATGGCCAATTAGTTTTAATCACATTCTAAAACACCTATCTAAAAAAGAGCCTGAAAGTCAAAGATACCTTGTTTAACCCACAGAGGTTTTAACATCTCTTCTGGGGACCCTGTGACACATAAAACATCCAGTAAATGAAACACCTGTATAGTCTTCCATCATAGACTTTCCTTGAATCAGTACATCCCAAATCTAATATATAACTAAGATTTTTCCTCACACTGGGGTTCATTTAACTGTATCAGGACAGAGCCTAGGCATTTTCTTTAACTCTGAAATCTTCATTCACCCTGATTCTGTGGTAAACATGAACATTTTCTTTACAGAAATTTAAGGTCCAATGCTTTTCTGAACCAACCCACACCTGTGGTGCCAGATATGATCCCAACAGCAAATGTCTTAACTGCTGCCCAATCACTTGCTCCACTCAAAGTACAATGAATTTTGTGTTCATTTTTTTCAGCTCTTTGTAATAATGTAACAACCAAGGATTTTAATGGATACAAAAAATAAGGGTTTTATGATTTCTGAAACAACCCACACTACAAGTTGTATCTGCAGACATAAGTTGATTTATCTTGCTATATAAACCTCAGAATGTAAACACATTACTTAAGAACAGAGCATAATCCTAAATGAAACCCATGAGGGCTTCTTCTGCTCCATATGAATTGCTCAGAACTGAGGGGACACAAGGCCCCAGTGCTCATAAATCAGTATTTATTTCACACATCACTAATATAGTGGCACTGTCTTTAATATCATGATGAATAATTTAATTGTGCTTTTGTATCCTAAAAGAACTACAAATGGATATGTAGACAACAAGGGAAAGAAACAATGCTAAAATGAATATCACCCCAATGGCAAATCACATGATGGGTCTGTTAAAGAACTTTGCTGGAGAAAGCTTAGTGGCAAGGCAGAAAGATGGCAGAGCAGACACTGTCTGTCCCATCAGCCTGAGTACATTGGATGTTAGAATTTGGTGGAGAGAAAATATTATTACCTGCTTAATTAATAAGTAACTTATATTAAATTTTAGAAGAAGTAATCATATATTCAAGACACCAAGAAAGGTACAGTGTGTGTGTATTTTTTTCACTTTGGGTAGTGGAATCCGGAAATCATTTCATTTTGGGATGTGATTCTTTTAGAAAAGTCAAAGATAGTTATGCATGTATAATTAATTCAATGAGGTGATGTTAAATGAGGAGATCACCCAATACACTATTGTTATTCTAAAGATGTTAAAATATAATTAACTCAATAATTCAATAACATTCAAAAAGAAAAATTACAGTAATAGGGACTTTATTATGTTCCTATGTGAATAGGATCTGAAAACAAACTAATGGGCAAGTTCATGTGAATAGGTACCAAAGGTAATAATTTGAGCTATAAACTAATGGGTTAATAAAGGCATGAATTTAGTAGATAAATTTTATAAAGATGATCGAGGCGGTCAGAAATTTAAATTTATTAGTCCAGACGTCTACTATTGTTTGACTATTTATTTCTTTATATTCTTCCAACCACAAATAAGAAACATCAGAGAGAGTTTCATGTTCATCTTTTTGTGCTTTGTTTTTTTATCATAACTTTTTGTTCCCACTTAAAAAACATAGTAACGAAAAAGAAAAGATTACAAAGACATATGCCCCTATTTTTGAAGACATTTAACCGCACTAAATATTAACCACAATCCAATTTCAGCCCCAACTGAAATGGATCATAAACATGAAAATATATTCAGGTTGGTATCTCCTTTTTCTTTTCCATTTAAAAAAATTAATAGCTATATGAAGGTTACATACCTGAATTTTGTATCTAACTACCTCTGCCATTCTTTATCTGAATACTGCCTTTGCATTATATACCTATCTCAACAATTTTGAATGTATCTGGAGCTGATATTAACAAACAGTTAAGACACCAGGGCGGAATTCACACGGTAAACGATATGATATTATACTGGTGAAAATATCCTTGTTCGTTGTAAAAAGATTTCAAAACAAAATATTAAAAACAAAGACTGCAAAATATTACCATTATAATCTGCCAACAGAAAGACCAACATGGATAGGTAGGATCCGAGCTTCCGTCTCTCTTAGAACTCCTGCTCACCACCTATTAAATATCAAACAGAATACAAACCCGAACAAAATAATAGCGCATACAGAAATAACAGAGAATAGAACACGGGAGTCAGCAAATACAAGAAACAGAGAGAAAAACAAACGGTCTGGGAGGCGGAGGAAGAAATTGGTGAAAGCAAAAAAGATTGAATTAAGAAGAAAAAGAGAAGCTAATTATAATGAATAAAAGATGCACATTTCTCCTATTCAATGATATATTCTCAGACATTCAATGATGAAGAGTGAAATTGTTGAACGAGTAAAACCAACTAGGATTCATTTAATGTTTTTTTTCGAATTAGGACGTTATAATGCATAATTTAGCCACTTTTTATAATTATTGTATATATATATATATATATATAAAAGTAAATACAAACCAAGTTTCTATAACGGTTCTTGACTTTGTGCTTTTTGGACCAGTGTTTAAGGACCCACAATGCAATATGAATTATATTTGTTTATATTAAGAAATTTAGAAATTCTGTTACACGACCGGTTTTCTTCCAAGAAATTTATAAATTTGTTACACGACTGCCTTTTCCCTATTGGAGTTTTTCGTTTTTACATCCATTCTTGATTTACGTTTTAAAATTTTCTTTTATAAACGGTTCAGACAAGATTTTATTTTACACGTGGTTAAAAAATGAAATGCAAAGAGCAGCCAAAAGAGAAGTAAAATGTATTCATACGTTTGATTTTTTTTTTTTTTATAATGTTATATATTTATTTAAATTGAAACCATTAATAATTATATATTGTTTTTTTAATTTAATTCAGGAAAGTATATCTATTTAAAAATAGAGTAGTAAAGTTGTGGAATATAGTTAATTATATTTATTAGGTATATTTATGATCTTTAATTTTAATAGAGTATTTGCTTTAATTTAATTATTAAATTAGAGAAGATAGACGGAATATTAGATAATTGGACATATTTAACTAACACAAAAATGGTCAGTTAGTTTTATATTCTCTTTTAAACAAATCAACAATTTAACTAGTTTTGTACTCACATGACATAAGTTGATTTTTCACCCTCAGGATGACACAAACTTGCACTACCATTACTATGGAGACATGGAACGCAATAACCACGTAGGTTTTTCTCACCTTACATGTGTCCACTATAACTTATAGTGGCTATTAGCCCTTGCGATATGACAATTGGGATATTTGAACTCGAAATATCATGATATACCACTTATTATCAAAGTGATGCACAACATACAATTATCCTACCACTTTATTATCAAAGTGATGCACAACAATACAATTATCCTTGTGTATCTAAAGAATTAAGTGAATGGGAGGAGGTAGATGACCGAGAAACAAAATGGAAAAATGGAATTATCTGAGGTTGATCACCATTTGATTATAAACGAAGGGAGTCCAACAATTTTACATCAAGGCTCAATAAGGGTATGCAGAAAAGACTTGCAGGGGAATAAGTACTATGTCACGACCAACCTCAATTTAAAATTTCCAACAAAAGGAGTACATTGAGCTGAAGCATTTAGTGGAGAGAAATTGCATATTATTGCTTGATTAAGAAGTAACTCACATCGACTTTGAAGTATGAAAAGGGACCATGGAAGAGACCTAAAGAAGCCTGGGAAGAAAAGTATGTGTACTTTTTCCACTGTAGAAAATCTTAAAATCATTTCATTTTGGACAGTATTTTGTATTTACCTTTTTCAGAGAGGGTTGTTAAGGTTGGGACAACCACCATTTCCACTTGAGTATAAAAGATTGAATGTATAAGATAAAAACAAGGAGACTGCTACTCCCATACACTATTGTTAGTGTGGTGGACATTAAAATATAATTAATTCATTAAATTAATAATGATTCAAAAAGAAAAAATTATAGCAATAGGACTTTGGTCTCGTAATAAGAATTCTAGAATTTAATTTAACTATCAATACTATAAGGGAAATACTGATATTTAAGCTCCATAGAATATCCTAGAGTATTCTAGTAATAGTTACTCATCAAATGGGATTTATCTCAAAAGTAGTTATTCACTTTCTTTCTTTTGAATTAATTTTATTAATTAAAACATATATAGGAGCATGTGTCACATGAACATGAGTTAAAGTTTTGAGAATGTGTAGTATTAGTGTTTTCAGTATTGGCCCATGGTAGGCTTAATTAAAACTTCATTTGCAAGTTAACAATCTCTATAATAAAGTGGAGATTATTCCTCATGGTAAAGAATCTAGTTATATATATATATATATATATATATATATATATATATATATATATATATATATATATATATATATATATATATATATATATATATATATATATATATATATATATATATATATAACTGTCATGGATGCTCCCTCAACCTATATGCAAGAGGTTGCAATGTATTATTCAAATACGCACTCCCATAAAATGCAGTAAAATAAAAATAAAAACATTAATGTAATGTAAACATTTATCCACCAAAACAGAAAAAGGTAATAACTGATGTATTTTAAATTAATATTCTACATTATTATTTTATTGATATTAATTTTTGTTGAATAGTTGTTGTAAACTGACTTAATACATCATTCTTTTTAGTTCTAGGTTTATGAGAACCCATCTTATTCATGTGGAAGATGTATTATTTAAATGGGGGAATTAGATCAACCTGTTATCCATAGATTCAATCTTCATATTCAAAAGTAACTAGAGAGGCTCAAACTTTTTTTGAGATGGAAATATTTAATATGTAAAGAATTTGATCCCTTTCAAGGTTTGGTATATGTGGAGTTAACTTGGATTTAGGCTAGTATTAATAATAATTTAAAAATAAAATTATAATTTGGTTGAATTTATTAATCTTTAAATCTTGGTATTGTGAGATAATTATAGGAAAAAAATATTACTATGCCTATCCATATTTATTTATTACTTAATTACGCTCGTAGTGCTATTTATTTGAAAACAACTTTATCATGTCCAGATTTTATCATAATGTGGAAACCCTTAGATCATATGTTAGACGATTCAAAAATTTTCAACCCTTGAT
Source organism: Pinus albicaulis (assembly GCA_034641835.2). Taxonomy (NCBI): domain Eukaryota; kingdom Viridiplantae; phylum Streptophyta; class Pinopsida; order Pinales; family Pinaceae; genus Pinus; species Pinus albicaulis. The sequence goes on from CM076576.1 coordinate 612,822,520, forward strand.
CCAAAAGTAGTTATAACAAAACAGTGAAATGAAAATGTGAGCAGGGCAATGGTTTAATTCGGACATTCTCGCATTTCAAAGATTACAGTGTTTTCAGCTGTCCTGTCTTGATAATGTGGTTTGTTTCTTAAGGTTTGCGGAACACATGGGAATGAAAACCGACCGTGGCACAACCAACAAGACACGGTATTCAACACAACAAGATTCGAAACGAGTTGAAATGGTACATCACTGATAGCCTTGCAGACAGATACTGGCTTTCCGTAATGCCAACGTATTTCTCGCTCGCTCATTTTTTCTCCGGTGCATTTCAAATTTATTTTTTGACAAGCCTGCAGGCTGGCCATCATTCGTGAGGGTTTTACCGACATCAGATCGGCATCAGTGTTTCAAAGGATACCCGCATTCTCACCTCTCACTTAAAGTACGCCAAACTCTTTTTTTCATTGCCTTCAAATAAAACTCCCCATGCTCAATCTCCTCCTTGGCAATAATCCGGCACCTGCCTTCACCATGCACCCTTCCTCCCGCCTGTCTTTTTGTTATAGAGTTTGGTTGCGTAAAAAAAAAATGAGGGTTTTAAGGGTTGTGTCAGTAACTCTCTATCTTCTTTGTTTTGATTCCTCAAATATGAGGTAGCAGGTGTATGGATGGTCTACATGGTATGTGAGAGTTTTCCAACCTTAAACATTTCTCTTGGAGGGTTTAAGCATTCCAGCTTTCTTATTTTGTTTCATTATTTTTAAAAGGGAACTTTTCATCTCGCTTAATTTAATTCCTGAGTAAATTTTATAAAATCTGGGTGAGTATGTATTCTCGCATTTCAAAGATTAAGGTGGTTTTTGTGTTGTCTCAGTGGGTCTTGATACTGTGGGTTTGTTTCTTAAGGTTTGCGTAAATGCATATGGAATTGAAACTCGGCCGCGGCACAACCAACATACTCGTGTATTCAACACAACAAGATTTGAAAACGAGTTGAAATGGTACACGACGATTGTTCCCTATGTATGAGATGCCACGTTTCGTAATGCCACGTATTTCGCCATTTCATTTTTTTCTCCGTGGCCGCAAATTTGTTGACAAGCTCAAGGTCATTATCGATTTCCGGGAGGGTTTCTACCACATCTAACTGCACTCGTGTTTCAGTATCTTGATTCTCACTTCACTGCTTAATTTTGCAACTTCCCTATTGCTTTCACCAAAATCTATGCTCGACCTCCTCCTCCTGGCAATAATCCGGCACCAGCTCACCAGGTAACTTTCCCTCCTCAGCTTGCTCGGGGACAGAGTCAGCTGCAGCGGAGGTTCATCATTGTTTCACCGGGTAAAGCACTTTTTTTTATCATTGTTGATCCCTTGTAGCATGTGTGGTTTGGTATAAACAGGTGTATACAGTGGTTTCCGGGTATGTACCAGAGCTAAGTGCTAGAGGGCAGGTACACGGTGCTTGTTGTTTGGGTGAGGATTGTCATAGCTACACTGAAACCTCTGGATTGGGGTCCAACAACTGTTTGGTTCTTGTTCCTTTCTCTTGGTTCACTCGTATCCTTATAATTGAGGGCTGATATAATAATACATGGGACTGAGAATACATTTGTTGTGAACGATATCTTTCTAACAAGGACATTTATGAAGTTTGATACGTTGTTACTAGTTATCATGTTGTACTCTTGGATTCCTTGGTATCCGGTAATCGTATCCGACTTCACTATTAAATATGATTTATAATCTATAAGCAATTGCTTTTTAAATGTTTTCGTAAAATGTTTAGCCCCGAAACAGGGAGGGGTCTTTTTGGGTTTAATGGGTCCGTCTCCTCGTACTTGGTCTATCTCGGCTTCACTTGACTCTACTAATGGGATCTTGTGGTGACAAGCCATCCAGAGTTTGAGATCAGATCATGGATGCATGAATTGGATTGTTTCAGAGTGTGTTGCTTCGACATGGATTTCACGGCGAGACATGCGTGTTGTCGCTTTTGTAGGCAATAATTTTTCATGCAAAGTGTGGATTCATGGTTGTATAAGAATCCCTTATGTCCCATTTGTAGGACTAGTGCTCAGCAGCAGCAGGGAAAGAGGATGGTGATGGATCATGTGTTAGAGTTGACCCAAGTTGGGGGCCGTGAGATGGAGAGTGGGACTAGAGATACTGCTATTGGGGTTGCCGTGCAAGGAGGGTTAAGAGGAGAGAGGAGGTTTGGTTTCTCATCGCTGTGAAATGTCTAATTTGGTGTCCACCCACTTTCATCATCATAAAGATATTTTCCTACCGATGAATATAATTACGGTCAATCGCATCATTGCCATTGCCGTGCAGCATATCCCATGATGATGATGGTGGTGGTGGGACGGCTATTGATGTTCGAGCTCACACTCCGAGCTGCAGCCCCACAGCTGCAGTGCAAGAATCAAAATTCATGCAAGTTGAAGTTATCAATTCCAATCCCACCTCTTTGCTGCATTAACAGAGGGCAGATGGTATAAAGGCTCTTGGTGTTTTCTGTACTCTCTAGCCAAAGCCGAATCGAATCGAATTCATGCAATTCGATGTCCAAGTACCGATGCCAACCGTGTACCTCCCCATAACATGTGAGGATTAATGGTGATGATCAGGGCATCCGAGAGCGTAATCAAAATCGCATTTTTTAAAGTGATCCAACATTGTCTCTACTACCACATTGCATTCCTCCCTGAAGATGAGGGTGCGAGAGTCACAGTGTGACATGCCCCGTTGAGAATCAGATCCGTAAGAGACCGGCGGGGGATGGGGATGGGGATGCTATAGCATGATGCCTAAATTGCCCCGCCGCGCTACAACTCACTATGGTGGATGTAAAAACACGTGCCAATTATCGGTCTTCCTTTTTTATCGAGGTTGAACTTTTGGTGCATATACACCGTATATAACTATTAGTGCATGACCCGATTTAGAATTGAGATTGATCAAAGAAATGACTACGCTTATTCGGTTCAAAGTAACTTTAAATGTAACGTTAATTTTCATGGATGCCTACTTAAAAGAATGTAAGCGTTGGGCTGTTGGACTCTCTTGTATCTAAGTCCTAATGCAATATAATTATCCGGGTCTATTTCCGTAAAGGAAAAGGTACTGATTATGAGAAATAATTGAGATGGCTATAGCAGTCCAAGAAAATAAATCTCTGAACAAACTTTGTGCTTACAAAATTTGTATGGGGTAGCATAACTTGGGTATATGAACCTATGTTGCAAGAATTAATTTATTTGTGTTTTTCAAATGTGCTAGATATGCATAATTAATCTTTCGATCTATATTTTTCAAATAAAGTTGCATATGCATAAATATAAGGTAAGAATAATTATTCAGAAGGGCTTAGTTTGCATTCAAATCTCTGGAAGAGGTTAGAGGACGAAACCATTTTAGGGAATTAAAATATCTCATGAGACATTCCAGCCAACACCACATTCTACTTATATAGAAAAAGCATAACAGCCAAAGATTCTCAACTTGTCTTTGCACTTTAGGGATGATTTGATGCCCTTGAAGCCACAATCTCCAATATTCTAGATACAAGAATAATGCATTATTATCTGAGTCTAAGTAGCATTCATGTGGATGGATTCTGTAGGTATTCACCATGCAGATGATTCAATAGGGATTAGTTGGACACACCTGTGCCCTGCTTTTTAAAATAATAATAATCAGCACAGCAGCCTGGAGAGACTTACTTACATATTGCTTTAGTAAAAACTAACCAACAGCCGGTAGAATTAAGGGCAGATATGTTTACAAGAAATTTTACTTCTTTGAGATATTAAGCTTATGAAACGCCACCATGTTTTTTCTCTCGTGAGAATAGGAAGGTAGATATATTGCAGCAATGAGGCCACCATTTGGCCGAAGAGTCTGGACTGCAGAGGTCATGATATTGAGTAGGCGGAATTCCTAAGTTCAATCCTTTCACAACAGAGAGGTTGAATTCCTAAGTCTAACTCTTTCACAAATGAGCAAAGAGCAAGACAATCTTAGCAATGGATGAACCATGGGGTAAAGGGTTACCGAGACATAAAGCAAACTATGGCTCTACCATACCCTATATGATTTCACAATCAATTGGGCTTAGTTTTTTTATTAAAAAACTGTGACTGTACTTACATGAGACATGGTTGATTTGGAGTCCGCTAAAATGGATTATTATCATATACCCATAATGAGTGTGAATGGTCATAATATTTGTGAGAACATCAATCGTACTCAAAAGAATATTTAATTTACAAGAAAGACTATCAACTCGCTTCTCATTTTATTTCACCGGGTAGTGATGACGCAACTGTCCAAAGAATATTTCTAGTCATTAACCTCATATTTACTTTGCAAAGAACAATAGGAGTTCTTCAACATGTATGTAAGCGTATTTCTTCTTACTCTGTATTAGTCAAGTGTGAAAAATATTACAATGGCTATCAGACTATAGGAGATGAATTTCCTGTAACAGATGATCACATGCTCGAACTAAATACTACTTCCACATGCATGGTAAATTGTAGTAAACCTGTAAACCAAAATCTTTCTCAAACTCTCATAATGCCGCCAATTAATTTAACCTTATTGACAAAGAATCGATATTTACTAATTTTGCCGACAATGAAGCACCAAGAATAATAACGAGTATATCTTTCGAAATCTATTCCCATAACTCTAAGCATATTGATCGACCTCGGTTGATTTATATGTAGATTTGTATGCATATGTTTATGTCACAATTTGGAATCCTATTAATGTTGTTGTCTTTAATCTGGGTGTTATAGTCTTCCACTACCTCACCTCGAAGCTTTCACAATCCTCTTCCTTTTCTTTGTGATCACTAGATGTAGGTCACACAAAGATTAGCTATTGATTATAGGGGTAAGACTCTCATTGACATGGACATGTAATTCTGAGCATTAAACTTAATATTGTATGTGAACAAAGTTTTATATGCTGATGGTTCAACAACAATAAATGTTTTTCCCCGACTTAATTATTGACACTCAGTAGTGTTTTGTAAAACGTAAGGTAGAATACAAGTATCCAAGTATATTATTAATTGGTTCATATATATTTTTTGGAAAACACAAAAACTGGTATAAAGAAATAATAATTTTGCGTGTTTTTAGAGAATTTGGGGACGATAGTGCATTGATAGAATGTTTAAAAATAAAACTCGTCATTATAAACAAATTTTCAAAATATTTTCTTCACAAGGTTCTCCTGGTTTCTATTCTGCCCATGATTGTACCGCCTTACCCTTTGTTGGTTCAACTTCTGCCAGCAGAAAACACAAGGGCTAGGAAGAGAAACAAGAGATTTTCATGGAAGTTTAACCCAAATGTCATTAAAGAAATAAGTACGTACACTTTAAGCAAGCCGTTGACCACCCACCCAGTGAAATTAAACTATTTGAGGATCAAATGCCTTCGATCCTCAAGCAACTTCCATTTTCTTGCAAACGTGCTCCCGACTAGGCATAAGCAACCTCTTCCTATGAACTATACTGTCTCGGAAGCCAAAATATATGGCCACAATGTCGCATTACATTGTGGGGCCTATAGTAAGAACCAGAGGGCACTTCATAATTGATGGCCGGGCTCTGGTTTAAAGATCCAATTAAGAAGAAACACAATGTATAAGATAAAGGAAGGCATAATTGCAAGAGCTTAGTAATGTACGTGACATATTTAAAGGCATTTCCACTCAAGATTGCTATTAAATTCAATGATTACTTCGTTAAAGGCACTTTCCTAAGATCGTTAGTCAAATTTAACAGATTTTTACTTGCAAAGGGCCTTGCATCACAGTTTCTTGTCAGTCTGTACGATTTCTACTTCCAAGTTCTAACAAGATGACAAAAGCATCTCGCCACTCCATTTTTCGGCATATAACCGCGTATGTCCACAATGATTCAAGACAAATTTTTCTATCCGGCGTGAAATATCCTCAAGTCTATAAAGCAAACCCCAGCCTCATTGAGGACATCAATACTAGTCAAAAGACTCAAGAGTTCTCTTGTGATAACCGAGATTGGTCTCCCATTTAAGAGCTTGAAATGGCTTCCCATGCCGGGAGAGCTCACCATGAAGAGCTTCCTGGCCACTCGTTAGCTTACTCGTTTTGCACTGGTGATTCAGTACATTAACAACTACAAGGGGAAATCTCTATAGATGGAAACTCCATCAAACACGTACTTTTGTTGTTGAAGACGTAGTTTTCTCATCTAATGTTTCAAAGACCTAAAGTTCATAGTTTTTGTACAAATAAGGATTCTATTAAGACCATTCAAGTATATGTCTAGAATTCTATTATTGGAACATTGATTAACAAAGACAAGTATCACCGTAGAAGGAAATCTCACGTAGGATATTACCGTAGTAATAGCTAAATGCTAAACATATAAAGTGAATGTCAGTAAGAGGTATTGTAATTAGTAAAAACAACCAAAGTCACACCAAAATTAACACTATAATATACTGATTAACAAAGATTACGTATTGTCGTGTTATACCCATACCAGAGTTTCACGGTGTGAAGTGACTGGACTTCCGTCCAAAAGCCCAAAGAAAAGGGATGTAGCATTTGTATCATCTAACAATGGCACTGATAAAGTTGAGTAGAAGGTGTTTTGGGTATGGTAGAACAATCTCGGGTTGTCATGTTTATATTCTTCCATCAAATAACACTTTTTCCAACTGCCTTTATCTCGCATCATCCAACACCACTATATTATGGCCTTGCTTGCCTCAAAGGTCACACAGCCGTTCATGTGCATCCTCGACATTCTGAAATTTGGGTTTCTTCTTACGAACACCCTTTCCTAAGCCATATCTCTAAAATCTTTAAATTTGGGAACTCGTGAAACAAAGGATAAAAATGATATCGTTTGGAAAATCCTCTCTGTCTACCTACCTGCTAAAAGCAGGCTGATATAATAATTACAATGGTCCGATAAATAGGTATTTATAAACCGATTTCTTTCAACAATGACATGGCTGTTGATACGTTGTTACTAGGGGAGTATATTTACAAAGAGTCTTGATTCCTATCTAGTATCCATCTTACCTCGTCACTCGTTAAATATGCTTATAACTATAAGCAACAGCTGGGGCCAGCTTTAACACAGTTCCCTAAACAGGGGAGGGGTTATTTTAAGCTACTGGTCCGTCTCCCCGCATTCTGGTCTATCCGTTCACTTGATCCGCTAATGGGATCTTGAGCGTTACAAGAGCGCGTCCACACCATTAGCTATTGCAATTTCGGAGTACACGATTCATTTCATCCCCTTTAATGCTATTACTTCGATCTTGTAGTGAAGTCGGTTATGCTTAGAGGACGTAGCCGCAGACCAATATAAAGGGTAGCTAGTGTTTTTTTTAATTACTCTTAGCACTATTTTAAATACTGCGCTACCGGTCCCTTTGCATGTGTGATTGTTTTATGATTATCCGGGCGGTGGCATTTCACCAAATATTGCCGGCAACTTGTTCGGGCATGGATAGGGGTCTCGTTTGGCCGAGCTAGATGATTCCTGCTAACTGGCTCCAGAAGTTCAATTAGGGATTGTAACTTATTCAAGGAAGTTTCTCCTGGTTCAGGGATTTGTAGGGGTTTGATGTTGATTATTTAGTGTTATTTCAAGTCTCAGTTCATTTAGCGTTAATAATTGCTATTATGCCCATTTGGTAGAAGAATTGGTCTCAGTCGGTAAAATATATTCCTTCATATTGCGAGTTGATCATAGAAAAGCAGAGACGCTAAATCCTATCCAATTAACAAACACATTCAAATATCCAGCCTGTAGCCCTTGATGTCTATGGATCTAAAAACTCGTGTACTTTGTAGCGTTTATTTTTGTGATTCACGTCATAATCAAGTAATCTTGGGTATACATAGTAAGACCTTTGGGTGAGACATAATGGATTTTCACTCAGTCTATAGGCAAATTGTGGTACAATTGATTTACAGTAGTTTATTAGGATTTTGGGAAGTCATTTTGGGGTGGAATACTGTTCATGAGGTTTGCCGTTAATTTCTCGATGGGTTGTTTTTAGGTTATTAGTATATGTTCATGTGCCTGCTTATTTTGTTTTTGAAGGTGAAAATTGAGGATGAGCATGGTATTACGTTTAGTTTAGTTTAATATATGTTTTCTTTTAACTTATTACTCATATAATCTTCTATTATGATATCGTTGGGCTGTAAGACCTTGAATGTGTTACAAATAATGCTTCCATTTGACCTCGGCATACTGTGTTGTTTCTGCTTGTATTTATGAAAGTTCATTTCTATGTCTAATGATCTGTCTTAAATTTATTTCTTGTAAACTTTCAGACTTTATATGCATGAATCTAGTCAAATTAGACACTTTTTGCAGTATTTTTTTGCTCGAAATATGTCGAAATCTATTCCCATAACTCTCTAAGCATGTTGATCGGAATTTCGGTTGGATTTATATGTAGATTTGTAAGTGCATATTCTTTATACCAACTGGAATCCTATTAACAATGTCATTTCTTAACTTGGGTGTTGGTATTCTTCCACTACCTCAAATTCCTGAAGCCACAATCCTTTCTCCCTTTTCATTCATTTACTTGGGCATGTGAATTGATATCCTAGTTAATCTAAATGAAACTATAGTTTAATTGTGAAGGTTTCTAATCATAATTCAATGTGGAAGTCAAAAGGTCAATAACATCATTTCTATGTTCATTTCATTATCATTCTTAAAATTATTTTCCAAACCTCGTGATTCGATTTCCAATGAAATCGTAGGCAAACAAGTTACCGCTCGCTTTTGGCTCAATTCGCCAATTTCCATCCATCCCCCAACCGGTCTTGCGCTAAGTTTGTTATTTTATTATTTATATCCAATTCTTTGTATCTATTTTTGACAATCAATATCTTAATTTCATTTAACATCAAATTGATTACAATTGATTTCTTCCTATTTCTTCCTTACGCGTTTCCTTTGCAATATTTAGTGCAATGATAGTTTATACTATTCCCCAGTATATGAGTGAAATACACATAAATAGGTAATATCCCCGTAGGAATTTATATAGAATTTATACCAACATCTAATCCAATCTTTTGTGATGGTATTAAAACAAGATATTGAATCTTTTCACTATATTTGTGGAATATAAAATGGTCACCAATCATATGCAAGTAAGAGAAATAAATGATCAATCACACAACACAGAATATTTATCTTCGGGAAAGAACCCCCGCTCAAAAACCCCTCTAATACATTTATAAATTCAAAGAGTCATGAAACACATAATGCTTTCTAACACCGTGCAAATCTATGAACACCCTCACGTATTTCACTTTAATCCCACCAAATTGATCAAAATTTCAGAAAATTGACAAACAAATAGCCAATTTTCAACCCCAGCTCCAGCCTTGCTCACATAGTCCCTAAAGAAATAATCCCTGCTTTAAACAGATAATCAACTTACTTGATTGCTAAAGAATCCATCATGGGCTTCCATGACTTTATAATTGGGCTCAAATAAGTTTGATAATACCACTATAGTTATGTCTGATTTTGAATTGCTCTACACCAGTTTTTCATAAATAGACTCAGCATGCATGCATCTATTAAAGTGACTCATCAGTAGTTTATGCAGAGTTGATTACTATTTTTTTCTAGACATAGCATGTATGTATATATTAAAATTGATTCTGCCACAGCATTGATCACTACTTGTAACAGAATTCAACTTAATTCCATCATCTGAATATCTTATCATCAAATAGAACTAGTTAAACCGAAGTTTGTTTTGCAGGCCTAAAAAAAAGATGCCGTAGTTAAAGTCTTTCCCTGAAGATGTGTAAGGAAAGGAATCAATAACCGTGTTTGCCATGCTGATCAGCCTTGATAGTCCCAATATATTCCTTCGTCATATATCCATAAAGAGAACTGAAATCAAGTTCTTACATGCAATTTTATGATTTTGATAAGTTTTCGCCTCACATATAATGATTAGTATTTTTTAATAATTTAATATATATATATATATATATATATTAACGAATATGAAAACTAAGCGTAGAATTATCTTTATAAGTGTGCACTTTTCGATTAGGGGTTTAAGGACCATACAATGCAATAGTAAATTATTATTTATATTAAAAAATTTAGAAATTTGTTTATACTGCCTTTTTTAGATTTTTAGTGTTATTACATCCGTACATTCCTAATATTTATAAAATTTTCCTTTTAAAAGTCCTAATAAGATTGGTTTTCATAATGTATTAAAAAAAATATAAAGAGAAATAGAAATATATCGAAAATATTTTTTTTTATATATATTTATTTATATAAAACACTATTAAGAAAAAATGTATTATAGTTATTGATTTTTTTATGTTATATATATATTTATATATTAAAATAATGATTATTATATATTGTTTTTTTAATTAATTATAGTTTTTCTTTTTAATAATATATATTATTTATTTTAAAATAATTATTAATTATATATATATATATATTTTAATTTAATTTGTTATATTTATTTAAAGGAGAGTAGTAAAGTGGTAGAATATAGTTAATTATTTACAAAGGTATTTATGATTTAACTTAATATATATTTGTGTAATTTAAGATATTAAATTATATATGATATAGATTAAATATTAGATAATTATAGTTATTTAAGTGACACTAAAAGTAAGTACATGATTTTCTGAAACAAATCACTACCGTACCATGGTGTACTCTTACATTAATATTATGCTGATTTGACTAAATATATTAAATTTGCATCAAACAACATTACTTGTATATATAATCAACAAATACTAGGTTTTCTTTCACCTACAGCATATCTACTATAACTTACAGGGTGGCATACGTCAAGATAAAACATGTGTAAATTGTATTTGAGCCTGCAATATCAGTGAGATATACCACTTATTACGATTATAGTGATGCACAATATACAATTATCGCTTGTATCTAAAAGAATTGTGTAAACTGGAGAGGTAAGGTCAGAGAAAAGAAATAAATGGTTAAATGGAATATTTACCTCAATGTACAAATAAAAATATAAAATTCCAGGTTAAAGAATTTTGTTATGAGAAGTTTAGTAAGGGTATATGGTGAAAAGAGTTGGTATAAGAAAGAAGTACTATGTTCACTGAATTCAACCCCACTTGTGTGACCTCCAACAGTATACATTTGCTAGAATTGGTAGAAAATATTATTATCGCTTGACTAATAAGTAACTTACGCCAAATTCTTCAATAGTATGCAATCATTCAAGAGACCTAAGAATTTGGGAAGAAAAAGTGTATTTTTTCACTTGGGGTAGGTGAATCTGAAAATCATTTCATTTTGGATGATTCTTTAGAAAAGTCAAGGATAGTTATAAGATAAAATTAACTATGGAGGGTATGTTGAAATGAGGATATATCAAGACTTTACATACCATTAAGACTGTGATGTTAAAATATAACTAATCTAATAATTCAATAATAACTAAAAGGAAAAATTGTAGCAATAGGGACTTTATTCTGTAATAAGAATTCTAGAATTTAATTTAATGATCAATAGCTCATGGATGGTATATATTGAAAACTATGAATATATCTTATCACTTTCCTCCGATTAATTTTATTAATTAAAAATGTCATAGAAACATGTGTCAATAATATATTAACTTTTATTAATTCCATTATTTACATCTATCTTCTGATTGCTTTATAAGAGTTTTATCTTTTTACATGTATTCTGACTTTATATTCTAAAATTTTCCTTTAAATTTAATAAGATTTTTCCTTTCATAACGTGGTTAAAACAATGCAAAGAGTGCTTAAAAGAGAAGCCAAAATATATGCATTTTGATTTTATTTTTATTTTTTAGATTGTTATATTTATTTATATTGAAACAATTATCAATTATATATTTTGTTTTTTTAATTTATTCAGACATCTAGTTTTAAAATATAGAAAGATAGAATATATAATTATTTATTAGTATGATTCATGATTTTAAATTTAATAGGCATGCCTGTTTAATTTAAATTATTAAATTAGATAGATATATAGATTAAAGATAGATAATTAGTATATTTAACTCATTAATAAAACAGTAGTTATTTTTATATTCTCTTGAAACAAATCACTAATTTAACTAGTTTTGTACTCACACACGATATATAAGTTGATTTTCGACTTGATGACAATAAACTTGCACCACAAAACATTACTTCAGTAGACACAACCCAAAAACTATGTAGGTTTCTTTTTTCACCTTGCATAAAATCACTATAACTTATAGGTGTACATATGGGTGCCCTGGGTCTTAAATATGAGATAAATTAGATATTTGTTCAGAATCTCATGATACATACCACTATAGTAATGAATATGTCTTGCAAACATGGGTAACCATATTATTTTGAACTTGAGGAATCTCATGATACATACCACTTTATTATCAATAAGATACTATGTTAAATGATTTGCTGTGGCATTTCAAAAATAATTTAGCATGGTCGGGAGAAGTGTAGATGGCAAAGAAATAAAATGGGCAAAAATGAAGCATTACATCAATGCATGTACCACAAATAGCAAGGAGTTAGTAATAATTAAGAGTTCTGTAGTTACTAAGGGTATGGTGGAAAGAGTTGGGTAGGAAGAAGAGGTACTATGTTCAAAAATTCGAATTCACCCTATGATCTCCAATAAAAAGAGCACAATGGGTTTTACTACTTGGAGGAGGAGAAAAGACAAAGACATTTTGACTAAGAAGTAAATCACATCAACTTTGGGATGCTGCTGAAAAGGGACCATGGAAGAGACCTAAAGCAGTTTGGAAGCAAAGGTGTGTACTTTTCACTCTTTGGTAGTGGAATCTGGAAAATCATTTCATTTGGATGATGTCAGAGAAGCCAAGGATAGTTAGTATACACAGTAGCATCAATTCAAAGGGGAGTGGCATTGTCTTTTCATGAGGGGCTTGTTATGCTGTTGGGACAGCCCACTTATCAATTTGAGTAGGAAAATGATTGGAATTTCAAAAGACAAAAACAAGGACACTATACTCCCACACTATTATGAGTCTCAAAACTTTAAAATATAATTAATTCAATAGTTCAATAATTATCTAAAAAGAAAAAATTATTACAATAAAGACTTATTTTAAAATAAATATGCATTACGGATTATAGTTTTTATAATTTATCGATTTTTATAATTAATGATTACATACATATATGTAAATGAAAAGTAAATATGTGCAAATGTTTTAACGTATTCTTGAGCGCGGCGCTTTTGGATTAGGGTTAAGGACCCACAATGCAAGAGTAAATTATTTGTTTTACATTAAGAAATTTCGAAATTTCATACAGTGCTGCTTTTTCCTATCGGGATTTTTAGTTTTTAACATCCATTCTTGATTTACTATAACTTTTTTTTTTTTAAGTTTTTTACATCCATTCTTGATTTACTTTATAAAATTTTCTTTAAGCGAAAATATATCCATGTTGATTTGTTTTTATGTTATATATTTATTTATATAAAAACAATTATGAAGGGAAAATATTTTTTTACGTTAGATATTTATTTATATTAAAATAATTATTAATTACATATTGTTTTTCTTAATTTAATTATAATTGATTTTTTTAATGTTATATATTTATTTATATTAAAATAATTATTATATATATATATATATATATATATATATATATATTTAATTTAATTTGTTATATCTATTTAAAATAGGATAGTGAAGTGGTACAATATAGTTAACTATTTATTAGGTATATTTATGATCTTTAATTTTAATAGGGGTGGTTTGTTTAATTTAACTTATTAAATAAAAGTAGATATATAGATTAAATATTAGATAATTGGGCATATTTAAGTGACACAAAATGAATAAGTTAGTTTATATTTTTTTGAAACAAATTATTAATTTCACTAGTTGTGTATGAACGTGACACATAAGTTGATTTTGGACTTGCATCACACAAACTTGCATCACACAACATTACTTGCATGAGATCACACAACATTACTTGCATGAGAAACAATCAACAACTACGTAGGTTTCTTTCTCACCTTACATGCATCCAATATAACTTATAGGTGTATACATATGCCCATATGCAAACATGAGTATACAATTATCATTTTGTATTTAAAATGAATTGTGGAAATGGGAGGAGGTAGATGGCTGAGCGAAAGAAACAAAATGGAAAAAATGGAATATTTACCTCAATTCATGTACCACAAATAGCAACGAGTTAAATAATTTTGTTATGGATAAGTTTAGTAAGGGTATATGGTGAAAAGAGTTGGGTAGAAAGAAGAAGTACTATGTTCACCAATTGAACCCCACTTGTAATCTCCAAGAAAAACAGTACATTGGAGCTAGCATTTCGTGGAGAGAAAATAGTATTATCGCTTAGTTAAGAAGTAACTCACATCAACTTTGGCATGAAAAGGGACCGTCTAAGAGACCTAAAGAAGCTTGGAAAGAGAATGTATGTACTTTTTTTCACTTTTTGGGTAGTGGAATCTGGAAATCATTTCATTTTGGGATGTGATGCTTTCAAAGATGTCAAGGATAGTTATGGCAGCATGGTAGCATCAATTCAGTGCCAGTGGTATTGTCTTTTTAGTGAGGGTCATGTTAAAAGGTTGGGACAACTCATCATCAATTTGAGTAGGAAAATGATTTAATTGCAAAAGGAAAAAAACAAGGAGAGTGGTACTCCCATACACTATTGTTGGTTTGGTGGACGTTAAAATATAATTAATTAATTAACTCAATAATTATCTAAAAATAAAAATTATAGCAATAGGGACTTTATTCTGTAATAAGAATTCTAGAATTTTAATTTAATGATCAATAATTATGAAGTGGATGGTAGATATTTAAGATCCATAGAATATCCTAGAGTATTCTTAGTAATAGTTACTCATCAAATGTTGGGATTTATCCCAAAAGTAGTTATTCACTTTCTTTCCTTTGAATTAATTTTATTAATTAAAAAAAAATGTCATAGGAACATGTGTCACATGAACATGAGTTAAATTTTTTTGAGAATGCGGTATTAGTAAGAGATGGTATTGGCCCATGGTACTGTAACAAATGCAAAGAGAAGAAAAAATATATCCATGTTGATTTTTTTATGTTATATATTTATTAATATTAACACAATTATTAATTATATAATGTTTTTTAATTTAATTTGTTATGTCTATTGAAAATAGAGCAGTAAAGTTGTAGAATATAGTTAATTATTTATTAGGTATATTTATGATCTTTAATTTTAATAGAGGTGGTTTGTTTAATTTAAGTTATTAAATTAGAGTAGACATATAGATTAAATATTAGATAATTGGGCATATTTAAGTGACACAAAATGAATAAGTCAGTTTTATATTTTCTTGAAACAAATCACTAATTTGATTAGTTTTGTACTCATATGACACATAAGTTGATTCAGACTTACATAACACAAACTTGCATCACACAAAATTATTTGCATGAGACACAATAAAAAGCCGTGTATATTTCTTTCTCACCTTACATGCTTCCACTATAACTTTGTAGGTGTATACATATGTGTAACATACAAGATAAAACAAAATTTACTTTGCTACATTAATACTTCTATGGCATGCTTACTAATCTTAAACATAAGTTTTATAGTTTTTAGTGTAAAACCAACATATTAATAAATTTTACCCTTCCAAAAACTCACCAAAACCTAACCACTAATTAAGTCTATGGTTTGCGCAAAGCAGAAGCTCATCACATTTTAATAAATGTCTCAAACACCTGTAGCACCAAAGTCCCCGTTGTCATGTCCCTGGAAATTTCAATACCACGATACCGTGAGATTTTCGGATTCCGGGTTCAAGTTTTAATGGGCCACCTTCCTTTTCTACTCACCAACCGATCCTTGGAGATCTGTGGTGGTTGTGTTCTGTGGGAAATGAGTTGGTTTATCCCGTAAAACCCTATCTCAATTCCCTCATTTTTATTTTCCAATGCGATGAGTTTGTTCTCATAGTGTTATGGGTTGGATGTCATAGTTATAAGCTCTTCTTCCGATTGGCTAACGAAGGTAACCAATGAATCGTGGTTAGGAAGGTTTGATCACTGCCTTGGGATGTCGTCCGGAATGAGAAAATTCCCCAGTGGTTGTCGACGCAGCTAGAATTGACTCGCCATATGCACTTCTCTAAGATTTTGGCAGGTTTTCGACCTCTCGTTGCGAATCCAAGCCGCTAGTCCTAAATCCCGCTCAAACCCTCTCTACTCAAACGACAATACCCTTTCTTTGGTTACAATGTTACTTTTCCTCTCTCGGCTTACCTTATTCAAATCTTACTCCTTATGCAATCTAATTATGGTGATTTAATCTTTTCCTCAAATTTTTTTCCTATTCATTTGTCTCCAGCTCGACTCCTCAAAAATCTTGTGGCGAATTACCATTTGGCAAGTATTTAGATTTTCTACGTTTCATTTTCTTCTTTATTTTTTGCTTCAAATTTTACAATAATTATCATTTTATTTCATCATGTTAACGCTTGCAAATTTTTTTGTGGCTTATTATTGCAGGTGAGTTCCTTATCGAACATCAAGGTCTCTCGTAAATCTTCCTTCTATAGTTGAGACATCGGGGTCCCTATATTACTACTAAACAAAAATGGATCTACCTTTCCATGTATGCATGTGTGAATCACGAGTATAAGAAGGGACTTCTTCCTCTTGCTAGCATATTAGTGAAATTCACTTGAGTTTGACCACAGAATTTTTCTAGTTGAGTAGCTTGTTTTTTTCTAGCGTCGGCTTTCTTGCATTTTCTTATATGTACTCTAGTATTGGTTATATGAATATTCCTCCCATTCAAGTGTATGAAGTTGTTACGAGGATTTCCTCCGAGCCGGGTACCTTTTGGGCTCTGCTTTCTAGTTTTGCAGTATTAATTATTGTAATTTCTTATTTTTTGGAAATGTAATGCTTAAGGATTTGTTTTCCTTCTAAATTCATATCATAATACAAATTTCTTCATGGGAATTTCTTGTTGTGTTAGGGAACTGTTTTATTCGATGCATTTTATATATACATATAATTTATGTTTTCCATTAAGTGTGTACTTTATTCTTATCTAGTAATATACTTGTGTTCAAAGTCTCATGCCATACCTTGATTCTCGATTTCAATGTATATATATCTATATGCATACTATACATATCCATGTGTGTGTGCTTATCTTAAATGCATCCTAGCTTCCATATCACTTATGCTATAGCTAGATGCATACTCAGCATGTGCATTCGTAAATGAAAATTTTATTTTTGTCTTAGTTAGTTTTCTATTCCTTTCTTTTTAAATTACCAATACAGGGTTTTGTATCTTTTTCACTTAGGTGACGCGGACCACCTCCTCTAACTTTTATGTAAGTATAAGTAGTCGTAGTAGCAATGAGTTCGTGGTTGAGATTACCTCCTCATTCCCAGAACCAATGGTTCACTCTGCACACGCTTTTTAGATGATAGATTTTTCTATAGTTTGTTTACTTGCTTTCGACTTTTGTACACGTCGAATTTGTAAATATATTTCTGAATAACATAATCTCATTTTTCATACTATTCTTTTGTATGCATCTTTGACGTATCTCAAAATATTTGCAATAAATATTTACAAAGTAGGCTCATATTATTGTTTTTGCAGTATCTCGTAGTATTAATTTACAGTAATTAGAAAGTACTTTGCAAAAATTCTTATTTTAGTTGCAGAAAACTCACAAGATTAACTTACAATAACTCATAATAATAATTGCATCTTGTAAGTTAATTGAAGAGTTCATGAGCAACACTGCAAAACTCATTTCTTTGTTTCTGGTGTATTGATCCATAACAATATTGTTTTCGTGAAGCTTATTAAACACATATCTCGTGTGCAAGTAACTATACTAAGCTTCCCTGACCAAATTATCCGAAATGAAATTGGGCTTATTTATCCGAATGTCGAAATTGGCTTATGATGTCCACCTAACCATCATGAGAGGCAATTATGTCCTTCTCTTTTCACCCATGCTCCACATAAGAGAGCAGTGTTTAGGTTGACTGGAGTTTTCTCTTGTGACCCTCGGGGACCCGCAAGTCCAATCGAACTAGAAATTATTAGCAACTTCATGAGTGATTTCCACTGGTCTCTACCACACTGTCAGAAATTCCTCACTCTCTTCCTTAGTGTAATGAACATAACCCATTTTTCTCACTCGGGGATGTATCTTTTATCCTCGGCAGGAGAAGGTAACTATTCAAAAAATTGTCCAACCATTTCTCGCCTATGAACACTTTTTACCATCAACCCTTTTTAATTTTTTGTGGAACTACTTTTCCATAACTAATTTTAGTTTTTCATAACAACAAAAACAATAAAATTTTCTATACAATAAATGTTTCGCGGTCTTTCGCTTTAAAATATTAACTAAAATGTCATATTTCTTTTTAACAACTAGTTAATACTTAATTCAGCTTGTCACAACTTCCCCTTTCGAAGTAACACCATCCACGCGTGTTTCACTCTATCTCTAGAAACAACTATAGGTATGCCCTCACGTACAAATCCCTCATCTTCTCGGTAGCCTCATTCGAGTTGAAGTGCTTCCATCGCAATTTAACCTCGGGTGATGACTCTGCTCATGGAGCATGATTTATCTCTCAGTCAAGTATACGTTGAGGTTCAAATCATAAACTCACCATCCTGACTCTACTCGCACACAACAAAAAGTTTTTTTTTCGTCAAATTCATATAAAAATTTATGTTTTCAAGTTAGGATTTTTCTAATTATTCCTACATGAATGTTTCTCGCAATGGATTACATGGTTCATATCATGTACATATCTCTTTAGTAGGGACACGTGAAAAACATTTTGCACCCTGAATGCTGGCTAGGTAAGGCCAACCCATATGACTAGAGACCCCACCCTTTCCAATATCCGGAAAGGTCCGCAACTCCGGGAGCCAACTCGGCACAAGAGACCCATCTCAAGGTGTTCATACTTTGGTTTGATCTGCACATACACATGATAACCCACCTCGCACTCTCAATAAGTCCTTTTCTTCTCTACGTATATCTTATGTTGATCTTGAGCAGCACTCTCATGTTTTTCGGATCTTCTTACTCCGATTCCATTTCAAACGAACATTTCTAGTCCAAGCATTAACTTAGTTTTGGGGCCGCTCCAATTAATGATGAGGTGCGAAATTTTCCATCCATATAGAGCTTTGAAAGGACCAATCTTAAGAGTCTCCCCGATAACCATTTTTTTGTAAGAAAATTCAACTAGGCGTAAATATTCTTCCCATTTTGTTGGCTACTACATCACATACATGCATAACATGTCTTCCAAAACCTAATTTACTCCGTTTTGCTTTGTCCATATGTTTGGGGATGATAAGATAGAGCTGAAATAAATTATTTGGGTTACCAAACCCTGTAAATATTTTCCTGCATCGTTGAACTAAAACTTCACATCTTTTTCTCGAAATGACACTTTTGAATACCATGCAATCTAAAAAACTTCTCGTATAAAATGTGAAGCATTTCTCAATCTGTCGATCACCACCATAATGGAATCATTGTGCCTTTTTTTAACACGGCAAACCAGTAATGAAGTCTATGGAAATGACTTCCCATTTCCATTCAGGTACAGGTATGGGCTGCAACAATCCAGCTAGATGTCGATGCTCCACCTTGACATGTTGACACTCCAAACACTTGTTTAAGAATTCAATCATGTTCCTTCTCATGTCAGTCTAGAAATAAACTTTTGCAATTTTGATCAACATTTTCTGGTATCCTGGGTGTCCTGCATAATTACTACGATGATATTCATTCATGATTGCCTCCTTTAGATCCACACGGTTTGGTATGTATATCTTTCCTATAAAGGTTAGCATTTGTTCTTGACTAACTCCATATTCAGAAGTGCTTCCTTGCTCTCTGGCCTCCTCCATTTGTTGCCATAGAAATTGGTATTCAGGATCCTTCCGTGCTTCCTCTTTTACTTGATCTAAGAATTTGTATTCAAGCTATTTATAGCAAATATCTTAAACACAATGCAGTTTCCTACTTAAGGAATCCGTCACATGGTTTTCCTTACCATTCACGTGCTAAACATCCATATAAAACTCACTTAGGAAGGCATTCCATCTTGCCTGTTGGGATTTTAAATTAGCTTTCTTGATGTAACTAGTTAGGCTACTATGGTCAGTCTTTAATACACACTTCTTTCCCAGCAGGTAGTGTCTCCATACCTAGAGTGCATGTACCACTGTTGTTAACTTCAAGTCATAGGCTAAATATATTTTCTCATGTTCTTTTAACTTCCTTGACTCATAGGCCACTACCTTTCCTTCCTGTGATAAAACTGCCCCAAATCCTTCCTTACATGCGTCTATAAAAACCTAAAACTCTTTATTGGGGTCAACTACCCTCAACACTAGAGTAGTGGTGAACAAATGATTTAACCTTCTGAAACTATTCTGGCACTCAATATTCCACTTAAATACTTTTCCCCTTCTCTGCAAGGAGGTGATGGGAAAAGAAATTCTAGAGAACCCTTTAATGAATCTTCGGTAGCACCCAGCCAGTACCATAAAGGATTGGATATTCGCCACATTTTGGGGAATATGCCATTCCATAATTGTCTTATTTTTTTCTGGGTCAACAGCTATCCCTTCTGCTGAAATATCATGGCCTAAGTACTAAATTTCTACTTTGAAGAAATCACATTTGCTGAAATTAGCGTACAACTGGTGTTTCCTTAACATTTCCAACACTATTCTTAGGTGATCCTTATGTTCTTCCTGATTCTTAGAATAGATTAAAATATCATCAATAAATATTAGCACAAATTTATCCAATAAGGGGTGAAGTATAGCATGCATTAATCTCATAAATGTTGCTGATGCATTTGTTAAACCGAAGGGTAGTACCACAAACTCATAATGCTCGTACCTAGTACGGAAATGACTATTGTAGATATCCTCATCCTTAATCTGGATCTGGTGGTATCCAGACCTTAAGTCTATTTTTTAGAATACTATGGCCCCTTTCACCTAAATAAACAGGTCATCAATCTGAGGTAAAGGATATTTATTTTTGACTATCAATTTATTGAGTTGTCTATAATCCATGCACATTTGCATGGCTCCATATTTCTTCTTTATGAATAGCATTGGTGCTCTCCAAGGGGATAAACTCAGAAGAATGAATCCTTTTTCTAGTAGCTATTGCAATTGCATTTTTAATTCAGTTAGCTCTGAAACACTCATTCTGTAAGGAGCTCTTGAAATTGGTGATGCTCCTGGAATTAACTCAATGTTGAGGTCAATATCTCCTCTTAGGGTTAATCCGGTACGTTTTCTGGAAATACATCCATAAAGTCTTGTACCACTAGTATGTTCTCCATCATAGGGTACTTCTCCTTGGAATTGGCATATCCCACCTGAATAGCATAAATCTGACATCACTTCCTCATACACTTATTCATTTGAAATGTTGTAATAGGACATAGCTGTAGTGTTTTCTTGGTTCCCTGAATATCTTTGTGCATTCCATCTTGCATTCTATAGTAAATAATATTTTCTTTACAGTCACGAAAGTCCAATGCTTTTCTATCCAATCCATACCTAGAAAAACATCATATGATCCTAATGGTAGTATGTTCAGATCCATGTTCAACTGCCGGTCTCCAATTTCCAAAGTACAGTTTGGAATTTTGGCACTTAATTTTTTTCTTGCTCCTGTGGCTAGCTATACCAGCCAAGGATTTTTGAATTTCTAACCTTTTAATTTACATAGTTCTACTATTTTGTAGTTTACATAAATTAAATTGCACCTGGGTCAGCCAAAATAGAAATAGACTAGGAAAGTAGCTTACCTTCCAACTCTATCATCGTTGGCTCACAATCTGCTTGATGATCTTCCAATGATACGTTTATTCAAGGTATATTTCGAGCTACATCTCCAACTGTAGAATCTTCCTAAATATTAGTAACTATTTCACTTCCCCCTCACTAAGAAAAATTTTGGTAATAATGCGCCTCACCACACCTCCAACACTGCAGGGGTGGTTTGGAAATTTTTCCTTGTTTAGGCGTACAAAACTTCACGCAGAATTTTTCAAATTGTTACTTCTGGCACCCTTGAAATTTGAACTATTTTTCTGTCCTTTTCTTGGCTGCCAAATTCTTCCCACTTCCCCTTTTTCCTTGGACTATTGGTAGCACATTCTTGCCTTTCGAATTTCTTCGTCCATGGTCCTAGGATTTATGAATTCAATTCGTTCCTTCATGTGGGTTGGAAAAGTACTCAGGAACCTTTGAACCTTAGCCTTTTCCTCTCTGACATAAGGAACATATCTTAATAGGGAGGTGAACTTGGTAATATACTCGTCCATAGTCATTTGACCCAGCTTCAAACCACGAATTTATCTAGATTTTTTGTCATAGAAATGTTTTTTTAAATATTTTTCTTTAAATTATTATTGGAATGAATCCCATGTCACATATTCATCTTCAATGATGCAAACATTCCTTACCTCCTCCCACTATAGAGTGGCTTTGTATCTCAACTGGTAAATGGCCAGTTTGGCTTTAAGGTTGCTTCTATAATCATATACTTGAAAGTAATTATTCATATTTATCAACCAGGCCTCTGCCACCTTATCAACTTCTTTATTGAATATAGGTGGTTTTATTTTTCAAAACCCACCATGTAGCTCCACCTTTTTTCTTCTTAATTTGTCGTTGATCTAACACATTACCATACATTGCTTCATTATAGTTCTTATTCTTGTTGATTCGCTATGAAGGTATCCTGCCGATTTTGTCCATGGTTTGGTCCTTGGTTTCCCGTTCATTATATTCTTTCATATCCCTATCGGGACTGGGTTGTAACACCCCTTCATTCTACTTGTCAGAAAGGCTCTTAAGTATCCTTTCTTGTTCTTGCATCAGACATTCATTGTCACTTCTTACTCGGACCATTTCCTCCTGCAACTTCTACACAATACTTAACATTATGCCGGTCTGGTGTTGTTGTTACTCCAGTAGTATATTATTCTGTTGGTGCTGATATACACTCAAATGAATCCACATTTTAGGATTCATTTATGGTTGTGTTTGAGGTGTAGGTTCCTCGGTATTCTGAGGTGTTTTTTGTGTCAATCCCATTTTCATTTATTCCTTGTAGTACTACTTATTTTCTGTGCATCAGTATACACACATTCTAACTTTTTAGGTGCCCCCTAAGGTCCCAACATGGGAACGTTGCTCTAATAGCACTTGTAACATATAAGAAAAAAAAATTTACTTCTTGCATTAATGTCAATACTTCAAAGTTTAATCTTCTATGGCATGCTTACTAATCTTAAACAGAAGTCTTAGGTTTATATGTAAACCAACACATATTAAATTTTACCCTTCTAAAAACTCACAAAAACCTAACCATTAATTAAGCCTATGGTTTGCGTCGGGAGAAGGTCATCACATTTCATAAATGTCTCAAATACTGTGTGTACCAAAGTCTTGTTGTCATGTCCTGGAAATTTAATATTGTGACAGCTGTGAGGTTTGTTAGATTCGAGTTCAAGTTTTAATGGGCCATCTCCCCTTCTTGATTTAGTGTAAATTCTTGATACCCTTAACAAAGACCTTTTACATCGGACGATAAATTAGAATTTCATTCATTGAGGCATTAATTAACCTAAATTAACAATTGCATGTTGTAAAGAAGATAAACGTAATATTTCAAGATCAACAATCATAAGAAGATGTTGTTTGATAATGGATTTCGTCTAGGAGGGACTACATCTTGGGGCCTCAGTATCGTGATGGTGTAGGCCACTGCATTAAGTGTTCTAAGTAGAAGATGTACATGGATGTGTTTTTCTGACATACAAGGAAAATTCCCTCACGCCAGAGTGGATAGACCTCTCTACAAGATGTTCCATTGTAAAACTCTCATGCATAAGAAGGACTCCTATCAGTATAACGATTTCTCAAGCATAAAGACTGTGAATATCCCGCCAACATCTAAAACAAGGGATCTAAATGACATATGTGTGGCAGGGAGTATCCCTTCAACATGGCATAAAAGGGATCTAAAAAATAATACAAGTCCATGACAGAAAGGACATCAATAAAAGAACAAAACAAGACAAGATCCCATGACTCATACATCAACAGGGATTTGTATAGAAGTAAGCATCTTGGAACAAAGAAGTAGATGAAAGAATCAAATCATATAGCTCATGTTGAATATGACTGAAGAATGGTTACTACTATTGTTGAATCTGAAAACACCATCATGATTGTGGCGTCGAAAGGTGTGAAATTGACTTCTCACTGCTTGAAAACTAACACCTGCAACTTCACTTCAAAAAGTGACCAAAAAATGTAAATATTAGATGAAAATTTTGAATATACCATCAGCTTTATGATGTCGAATAGTGAAAAAATGACTGTCCATTTGTTGAATTCTGAGAAAGTAAAGATCTGGGGCAAAATGGAATCTTTTAGATTCCCCTTAGGTTCCTCTCCGTAGTTTCTCCATGGGTGGATTGGAAATATGCAACCCAAAAGGAAAATTCAAAAATAAAAAAAAAAAAAAAAAAAAAAATCAACATTACTTCATTTAATTCTTGACCCAGGTGTTTAACCATTTTCCGCATTATCATGGCTTTTCACGTTTTACGTGCATATTACGACAAATGTGAAAGCTTGTTGACATGTTGTGGCTAGCTGAGTTAAAATTCATTCACTAATGGGTGAAATTCAAATGTTTAATGAGAGGATTTAATTCCTCAAACAAATTAATATTATCATTTTTGTAATAAATTAGGAGAGTATTTAGAGATAAGTGGTTTGAATAGGTGTAAGCTTGTTGAGCATATCTAGCTGCAGTTGATAGATTTTAGGAGGATATTGGGCAAGTAGGATTTTGTCTCAATTTAGGAAATCTGATCCTAAATTGAGGAGGTCTCTGTTTTGTAATAAAAATATAAATTAGAATCCTTGTAATGGAGAAATTCAGAGTTGGCCGTGAGGAATTATTATGAGGATTGGAATTAATAAAGATTGCAAAGTTCTGAATTATTGGTTCATACCGGCAATCCCTGGAGATCCTTTATCTTCGAAATTTTATTGGTGTGATATTTCTGTATGAGTTGAGGGTGATCGAACTTCTGTGGTCTCTGTTAGAAGAAGACTTGATTTTTTTTAAATTCTTGAATTATACAGTTCGATACCAATTTGAGTGCAACGCAGACCCTATGAATACTTCTTTATGTTTGCAGATGCTTATATTCCTGCGTCCTCTCTGTTAAGATAAAACGCATTTTTTAGTGTGAAGTAATTCTTTAATATCAGAGATCAATTCTGATATCAATAAGAATTTGTATAAGCGTTCTGGTTCAATCGGCAAGAATCAAGGTGATTCTGGCTTTAAAAGTTACCAATGAAGAATCTGTGATGTTGCTGAAACACAACCTTCAGCATAGAGAGCAATTCGTTTTGTTTGTTAATGTTGCTGAAACACAATCTTCAGCATAGAGAGCAATTCGTTTCGTTTATTAATGTTGCTGAAACACAATCTTTAGCACAGAGAGAAGTATGTTTGAAAGGAAGCAATTCGTTTTGATTGCTCGAATCAATTTCTGTTTATGTATAGTTTTAATAAGTCAATGTATAGAAGCCGATTTCAAGCTTTGATGCAGAGCGATGAATTTCTGGGTGAATCGAATTAAAGTCTGTGTAATTCGACTTCAAAGCAATCAGAAATTAAGCCTTGAAGAAGCAGTTTTACAGCCAACAACGCAGATCTCTGGCATATTAAAGTTCAGCGTTTCAGAAATTGCAGTTCTATCAGTTCAGTGTTGTGACAAGTATGAGCCAGCATTGTTTAAAATGAAAATTGGGCTATAAGAGATTAATTTAAAGAGCTTTTAAAATGATTTAGAAGTACTTTATTTAAAGCCAAAGATCATATTGTGGAAATTTTGGTAGATTTCATTGATCAAATTTCTTTAAATTTGATGATGAAAATGAAAGTGAAGAATTGAATCCAACTCCTCCGGAGTTAGAAATCATTGTTGATAAATTTGAAAGGCTCTCCTTAATGCCTGCACCATCACCGCCATCAAGAAGAGTCATTCTTGGTAGAGTTTGATGTTTTTGACACATTGGAGCAGGTTGCAGAGGTAATAGGAGATTGTAAACAACATTATTTGCACAATTTAGCTAATATAAAGGCCCATGCCATGGAAGCTGGACCAAGGAGATGTAGCCCAGGAGGGGTGAAATCCTTCATCAAAACAAAGTGTTATTGATTCAATTGTGATGGTTTGATGTATGTTTGTTTGTTGTTGTTCAAAATTTATTTTCCATTCTTTTATGTTCAAGTATTCAACTTAATCTCCACACATTTACTTGTTAATCAATCATAAGCACTTCAATAAGCCCATGTACAAGAAGCAAAGATCAACACTTTTAATATAAATCTGAAGATGAAATTAGCACAACAAAACTAACATTCAAATTCAGATCATTAAACCTTCGGCTCACACCTTGATCGGGGATGGCCTTGTAAGGAATATTATAAAATAATAGTGGAAATAATAAAATAAGATTAGATTACTGCATCAAGTTTTGGAGGAAAAAGGAAAAAAAAAAACTTTTAGAACTCGTATTTTTAACTTATCTCCCCATGATTTCACTCAAATTTCGAGCGGGAGCACTCATTGGATGCAAAATTTAATTTTTCATCCAAGGAGTACCCAGGTTTCATACTTTAGATAGACCTTACTACACGAAAAATGTGAAATACATGAAAAAAATTATTGCAATCATGTTTTTCATGTATTTCACATTTTTCGTTTAGTAGGGTCTATGGAAATAATGCAACGTGGGTACTCAGATTAAAAATTAAATTTGGCATCCAACGAGTAATTATGCTCGAAATTTGAGTAAAAACGTAGGGAGATGAGTTGAAAAAGTAATTTTTTTTTTTATCCTTTTACTTTTTAACCCCAAAAATGGTGAATCATCCCCCATGGTTGACATCATCATATTGAATCCTATTGGTTCTTATAAAATTTATTTTTGTTATACATTTTTTGTTTTGAGGCCCATTTTTACCTCAAAATTTCTCTAATGTTGGAGCCCTTTCTCATTCATATGGCCCAATCGATCATTCCATAAATCAGTAGATTCATTCTCCTCCTTAGATACCATTGGATTTTTTTATTTTTTTTTACTTCCTTCCAGCTTGTAAAGGTTCTAGTCTTCGTAGCCTTCATAACCACCAAAGCACCCTTGAACACCTTAAATGTTTTACCTTAGCTTGTAAACTTATAACCTATGGAACAAGGAAAATTTTAGGGGGTAAATTTCACAAATGGGATAATATTTATTGCTTTTTCTAAAAAATGATTCATCAATTTCCATTTTTTTTAATTATTTGCCCAAATATTATGGATAAAATTATTTTATCTTTAAATTTGCCAAAATTGATAGAGATTGTTTAAAATCATCAGAAATTTGAATACTTTTAACACCAAACCTTTTACAATTTACATCTTTAGACTAGTAAGATTCCTCAAGGTTTCTACACTTTAAGATAAATTTCCATCCTTCAATTTTTCCCTACTCTAGGATCCACAAATCCTAAAGAAATTGAATTATCTTTAGTTCATGCACATGTCTAACCTCTATTAATTTCCTTATAATACCATCGAACATTTTAGTTTTTATGCTTCCAACACCAATAGTCTTACAAGAATTATTATTTTCCACAAGAACAATTCCACCATCAACAATTCGAAATGATGAAAGCCAACTTTTATGTGGACACATATGATGAGAAGCACCAAAATATAAAAACCATTCTTTGTAGTATTTAGGGGCATTATAGAAAGACAAAGATTCATCAATCATACCTACATATGATTCAACCAAATTTGGCTTCTTTTTAGAGTCTTCATTGGATTCCTACCTCTTCCAACAATATTTTTTGAGATGCCCTAACTTGTTACAATAGAAACACTTGAGTTTACCCTTGTTGTCTTTTGACTTTGATCGAGATGTACTTCTCTACTTTTCTCCTTTTTTTTTTGGACCAGCCTCTAGAAATCATTTCTTTTGACATGAAAGTTTCAATACTAGATTCCCTCCATACCTCCTCATAAAACAATGATCCACCAAAAAAATCATATTCAAGAGTACCAGTTGTACTAAATCTAATGTATGTCACTAAATGATCCCATAGTTTAGGAAATGAACACTAAAAGTGTAACTAGCTTATATTAATCATCGATTTTAACATC
Organism: Pinus albicaulis; assembly: GCA_034641835.2. Taxonomy (NCBI): domain Eukaryota; kingdom Viridiplantae; phylum Streptophyta; class Pinopsida; order Pinales; family Pinaceae; genus Pinus; species Pinus albicaulis. The sequence goes on from CM076576.1 coordinate 612,850,916, forward strand.
AATAATATTCATCTGTAACATAAGAATAGTAAATGCATTCAAATGACTATATTTTTTCTACCTTCTTTCATTTTTAGACTATACATTTGCCTCTTCTAGTAAATTTGATTTGTCAAGGACTTGGTCATATAAAGGCTCTCCATCCTACTACATAAGAATGTTGTTACTTCTCCGATAATATTAAATAGAACGCCATTTACAATACATAACTAAATAGTACTAAGAGCTCTCTCATCTAGGTCTTCCCATTCTTCATCAATCATATTTGCATTTTTTTCTTCCTCTTGCCATCTAACGCCTTATGCAACCCAAGCTATATTAACAAATCCTGCATTAGCCTGGATAATTTGAAGTTATTTTTACCCTTAAAATTCTCCACCTCAATTTTGGAATTCATCATTTTCGTCATTATTCTCTACACAAAGAAGTCTCACCCTCCAAATAAAAAATTCAAAAAAAATATCAATTTAAAAATTATATATGTGTGTCTTCTCATTACTTCACCAAATACAAAGATTGTCTCTCGCTTCTTCACATCATTTTTTATGAGTGCCTTCCTATTTTATTTTAACAAACCTACCAACTCCATTGAATTATTTTATATCCTTCATTTAATCCTTGCCAATAATATGCGGGTCTTGAGCCCCAACAAATATTAAAGAAGAATTTGGTGATACTATTTGGTATACTTATATTAGATATTAATTAAAATTATGATAATCAGTGAGATACATGCATACATAAGAACACCTGGACAACTTGTTCTGATGTATCAAGTCGCTAAATAAACAAGTTTGATCAGATTTCTCTTTCTTCAGAAATAACAATTTGGCACTCCTTTCCTTCTCTAAAATGCTAGTACCTCGTTGAAAAACACTTTAAATTTTTTGTTCAAGACTCCCCTTCTACACAATGATTGAGTAGCTCAACCTACCTATGATCGCTTTCCCTTTTTTTGATGGCCAAAGGTTTAATGGATCAACCAATCGCTGCTCCATGGGCCACTTTCACACTAATTCCACTAGGTTTACTAATTTCCACTTCCACCAAAAATAAATAGGCACATACCTTTTATCACTTCACCTATCCCACCTCAACAATAATCCTCTCAACTTCGATTTAAACTCCACGAATGACGGTTAGGGTATTTATTTATTTGACAAGCTTTATCTTATGTGCATGACTCAACCACTATTTCTCTGTGCACTGATTTAGGCTCCAAATAGAACATGAACTCCTCCTTTTCGAAGATCAAGACTGCAAACTTATAGTTAGGGTTTCTTCTACTGTTTCTCTTCTTCCTCTAACCAATGCTTTGATACCACTTGTTGTTATTTATGAGAATAAACCATAGATAATTTAATGACAATAATAAGAATAATACACAACACGATATTTGTGTGGTAAAACTCTTAATAATGTGTTTTTTTAGCCATTAAATGGTTAATTGATACTAGCAACCTCCTCGGATATATGCAACAACCTGTAAGCCACATATATCAGAAACTATTAGTTCAACCTTAGATCGAGACATCCAGATACCATCAGAAACTAGAGTCAGGACCCCAGACTCCTATAGGTTGCTTATCCTTCCATCCTAACTATGATTGACCATGGTGTCTTCCTGCAGGATCTAAAACCAAGTGGAGGAGATAACATCCCAATGAGACAACCACCTCACCATCCCAAAATGAGACAAAACGCTTGACACCGTGTTAATGAAACATACATGGGCAACGTAAGGTATTTCATTGAAAATAAAATCATGTTTACAATCACCTTCAATATCTTGAAATAAATAGATATATCAAAATTCATTACACTTGTTATACAAACCATAGTTACCAAGTTCAAATTCGAATTTGGATTCAATTTAGATATGATACAATGAAAATTCGAATAAAAGATTTTCAATTCAAAAAAAAAAATTGATAGTATATTTCATAAAAAAATTAGAGATATACATTTTCTTGTAGTTGTAAACCTGTCATTCATTTTAATATTTATATAATCTTTAAAAAAAAAAAAACCCAACATTATCGTCTTCCCTCCAAAATCTCTCTTCATTTCAAAATTTAAATATATTTCTTAACAAATTTGCCCACTTTCAATATTCAAATTCTTTCCAAATATATATAAAAATAAATAAATAAATAAAAATAAAAAACCCAAATTGATAATTGCCTTCTAATTCATTTCCTTCTACTTCCATGCATCACCCTACAAGTACCACTATCTATTTTGTGTTCAGAAAAGTATTCCCATTAGCATTCAAACTCGATTAAAATATGAACTACTGCGAAACAAATCAAATTTACTCGTATTATTTGAATCAAACTCTCTAAGTTTCATAATTTTCACTTTGATTCGAGTGAATTTGGTAATTATGATACAAAATCCTACTAATTTCACAAACCCGCTACCATTAAACAAACTACCAAATATTTAATTAAATAACTTATAATTTTTTACAATATATTTTAATTATAATAAATTCTAGCGAAAAACTAATAATATTGTAAATAAAAAGCTAAACACAAACGATTCTTTAAAAAAAATTATAATTTACAATAATTAACCAAACCTAATAACCAACTTGGTATATCTTGTCAAAAAATTGGATAGCATCAACCCATATTCCCTCCAGAACACCAACTATTTTGTTTGACTTGTAGTAGTGAAAAATAACAATATCCCCCCATGGTTGTCCGTGAAAGGTGAACATCTTATGTTGGCTCTCATAGTCCCTGGTAGAAGACAAGTGAAGAATATGGATGTCTACTTGTTGACCACATTTTGTCAACGATCCCATAGCAGTACACCCTCATTTTTTTGAATGGGATTCATCATGTTCGACGTGGTCGCGGTATTCAAATTCCATCATTAGTCGACAGTTTTATGAATAATGTAAACCCATTCTGCATGTTTATGATGTAAATGATCTAAGTAAGACCGTCATGTATGTAACAACCTAGGTAATCCTAGTATGTTGGTGACGATTTCTATCCTAAGAGGTTTTTTGTCTCACTGATTTACTTGTGTTTTTCAACACAAGTGATTGGTAGATTTTTCCCTTCCAGCCTTACCCCAAAGCTAGGGTGGATTTTGTCATCAAGGTGCTAAGTGATTCCTAGTGTTTTCTATCGAGTCTTTGTAAAAGCAGTTTGGGAATAATCTTAGCTAGTTGGCTAGAATATTTTATTACAAGCTACTTGGTCTACTAGATCATGTTTTGAGTCGCAGAATTGGGTACTTATTTGAGGGTCTATACGAATGGGTATTCCCTCTTCATGTGTCTAAATGTATTTATCTTATGTAAAGAGGGTTGGAAAAAATAATTAAATCCCCTCTCAGTCAATTAATTAAATTTTCTGGCCAAATTAATTAAAAATCCTAAGCCAGAAATTTAATTAATTTTAAGTCCTAGGTAAGTTAAAATTCTTCAAAGGAAAAAATTTTTGGTCCTTAAAAAATGAATTTTTAAAGGAATTTTGGACCCTTGGGCCTAGGTGGTTAAGTCAAAGTCAAAATTTTGAGGTAATTAACTCAAAAATAGTATTTTTGAGTTAATTAAAATGGAATTTAATGATAAATTCGTTTTTCTTCAAATTTATAATTTCGACGGTCCAGATTAAAAGATGATCAAATATTTTCGACGATCGAGATTATTTTGACTTGGATCAACCGAACTAGTCGTTGGAGATTTTATCTTATAAATTAGAGGTCTTTGTCAGTTTTTTAGTCATCTGATCTTTGGATCGTGCACTTTTTCTTGAAGCTCTCCTGTAATATTTTCTAGAATAATAAAAACGAAGAATTTGAAGTTTTATCTTGATGGTGGTATTCCTCTTCAACATTTTATGGTAAACTTGTTCTTAATATTCTGCTGGTGATTATTCTAATGGATTGTTGATTAATGGCTCTTGTAGAGTAATTTTGGGTACAGGTATCTTGCCCAGGCTACTGGATCCAGGGAAAAAATATTAATTGGATCGAGCTAACTATTATCTCTAGCTCTTGAAAATTTTATGTTTTATCACTATTTCTCTATTAATCTGACAGTTTAACTTTAAGTTTGCAGAAATCTTCAGGATTTAAAACTTGGCGTTTGGAGAAGTCCTAGTTTGGACCAGCGGACTCCCAGGAGATAATATCGGAAGAGCCCTCTGGATCTAATTCCCCTGACTTATCTTAAATTCCATTTTTTGCAGGGTTCTTTATTGGGTTTGTGCCTATCTCTTAAATTTTCATTTTCTAAATTGTGCTGAAAACGATTTAAATCTGGCCAAGAGGGCCTCTGATCTGTGCATTAGCAGTGTAAATCCCTCTCATTTTTATTTTCACCAAAATTTTGCAGGATTAGCTTTTTTCTGTGTACATATATTGTTTTACTGGGTTTGTTGGTTTCTAGTTTCTTGTTCTGTGCAGGTTCTATTGGGTGATTTCTCAGAAAAATTTTCAGATCTGGCTTTCAGACTGTTTTGGATTGCATATCTGGGCATAGTTTTGCTGCAAATGTGTGAGTCTTAGGTGCATCTAAATCAACATTTTGAAAATATGAGTGACACTGGCGAAATTCTATTTACTAGTTGAAGAAAATTATTTGAAGTTTGAGTGCTTGAAATTTTTTATTCACTGCTAGCTGCTCCCTTCTTCCCTCATGCCATCAGCCTCCATCCTCGCTACAACAATTCCCTCTCTCCCATTCCAACTTTTTCTTCACGCTGTCGTCCGTACTGTACGGATCCATACGGGCCTCCCCAACCTGCACAAAAATTTATCGTACGACTGTATGGCCTAGCGTCCCTTTGCCAGCGTGCTCCCGTTTGTACGTTCGTACAAAAATTTTCCTGCATAGACTCAGAAAACTAATGGTATTTTTTACCCTTTAATTTTTTTTTTAATTTCGAGTGGTTACATTAATTTTAGATTTTTTAATTTTAGATTTTAATTTATTTTTCTATAGTTTTATTTTTTAAAATCTTAGTTTAATTTTTTTTAGATTTAACTTTAGATAGTTTGCTTTAGTTTAGTTTTAAATTTTGTTTTTTTTTTTAATTTTAATTTTTTATATTTCAGATAATAATGCAGCGTTAGTTTTAGTTTTGAATTAAATTCGACTTCTTCTTTTTTTTTTTTTTCTAAGTTTTTTTTGGATTTTAGATTTTAGTTTTTTTGTTTAATCGTTAGTCTATCTTTAGAAAAAAAAAAAATTAATTTTTTTTTAATTTTAGTTTAGAACATTTTAATATTAATTCTCAGTTTCTTTTAGCTTTTAGATATTCTTATTTTAGTTTGGTTAGCGTCAAGTTTTCATTTCTTTTAGGTCTTTAGTTTTAATTTTAGCTTTTAGATTTTATTTAAATTAGTTTTGTTTTAGAATTTCAATTTTTTTTTTTCATTTTTTTAGATTAGGAAAAAGTAAAAAACAAAAATAAAAATTTGCCTTTTAGAACTTTGGTTTTCTTTTTCTTTTTTATTAGATTTTTTAAATTTTTTTAATGATTTTAGATTTTAAAGTTTAGCTTTAGTTAAGTTTTAGATATCAATTTAGTCTTGTTTTAATTTAGTTTTAATTTTTTAGATTTTTAGATTTTAATTTTGTCCATAGTTTTAGTTTTATTGGTATATAATTTGCTTTAAGATCTAGTTTTGAATTTTTTTTTTTTTTTAAAAATGGTCTTTAGCTTTAGTTGTAGTTGTATATACATTGTCTGGTTTTATTAAAAAGAAAATATAAAATGATAAAAAAATTTGAAAGATCAAATTTTTTTTAATAAATTGGTTTTGGGCCTATAATTTTGCATAACCAAAAGTGAATATTGAATTTATTTTTATTTAAAGTTTGGCTATATATTTCTGAACTGAGATTATTTGAAACATTATAAATTCAAAAATATTGCAAAGGTCTGGCATTTAAAATTTGATGGTACCCTCATGATAATATATTTTGTTTCAAATTTAAATCGTTGATTTGAAGTTTAATTTTTAGCCGTGGTTGATGATTTTTGAGCTATATTTAATGATGGTTTTAAGCTGCTTGAAACTGGTATATAATTGTTTAATTTCACTTTGGAAATATTTCAAGTAACGATAAATCGCATATCTTTATTGAGGATGGTTAATGCATAATTGTGAGGGTGTTTCATCGAATATCATTGTGGTCAATCTATTTTTCATAGCAGCAGTTACATATTAGATAATTGACTTTAATTTCATAACGGGATATTTTGACTCCATAAGGCACTGGTTTTAAAGTTCTGAATCTAAATTGGATATGTAAAATCTCGTAAATCTTAACAAGTATTTGGTTATCTAGCTGTGTCTCCTGAATTGGTTGGTCTCCAACCAGTTCTCCTCCTTCATTTTAGTCAGGGTCTACCTCCCTTAGCCTGCAAGGAGATGACTTAGATAGAGATATTGGGGATCAGGGTGACAGCCCCCGATCTAAGCCGTTGTCGCGGTGCCTAGACATTTTGTGCAACAACATTTTTTGGCGCCGTTGTCGGGGACAGACTTTTTTCTGTCCTTGGTCTTAGCGACATTTTATAATCTTCTAAGTCTTCTTTCGCCATTCATTAGCCTGTCACAAGGGATCACATTTTCTGGCGTAATTTCATCTCTTCATCTCTTTATCTTTTCATCATCATATCTTTCGTCATATCACTAATCATTTCATCATTTAGCACCTGGATATTTCAGTTGGCTTCTTGTTTGGGTGGCGACTCCACTTATTCATCTATTTACTCCCAGACAAGAATCCCTCCCTGATATCCATCTGCTACTCTCGATTATTTCTTCTGTTTTAGAACTAGTTTCATGTTCAAGTGGCGACTCCAATTCTTTCATTTCTTACAAGAGTTCCTGCTAAGAAGCTCGCTTCTTGAGGACCTTTTAACTATTCTTGAACATGGATCTCTTTCTCTAACATCCACTTAACCTTTAAACAAGTCATCATGGATGACACCTTTCATGACATGACAGAAGAGGTCATTTCTAAATTGCCTTTTTTCTCAAGTGGTAATCCAGGCATTGCTATACAACATCTAAGGATGGTCACTTTTTTTATATATAAATATTGTCGTTCTTCGTATAATCATGAAGATGTCAAGATAAGTATCTTTGGCTATTCCTTAAAAGGTGATGCTATCAATTGGTTTCAAAATTTTCCTGAGGAGTATTGTTTACAAGACATCATCAATGATTTTAAAGATAAATATATAAAACAAGATGACTCGCCTTGTACTCCCAGTATTATGAAAAATAATGAAATTTATCTTGTAGAGAACTCAACTATCAGCAGGAGATTTCCATACGATTCTCAGGATGAATCCACTTGTACCATGACAGCACAAATCCATGAAAGTGATGTAGTAGAAACAAGTTGTCAAATCAGTGTTGACAACGATAAGCATCTTGTTAACGAATTGATTCAGATGGTTAAGGATATACAGCGAAATAAAGCTCAGGTAATCAAGAATATGGAGGCCAATCAAGCTCAGGTAATCAAGAATATGGAGTCCAACCAGGCTCAATTCATTAAGAATATGGAACTTAATCAGGAAAAAATAATAGTGGATCACGCCAGGGAAATTGGTTCTATGCAGAGCAAGTTATTGGCCTTAGAGGAAAATATGGCGATCATCGAAGAAAATCATGAGAAAGAGATGATCTGTATGAAAAAATTCTTCATGGAAATGAAAGCGGATAATGATGAAGCAATAAAAAATATGGAACAGAAACTGTTGATGATTGAAGAGAGCCATGCGAAGGAAATGACTGTTGTTAATGTTAAGCATTCTAATCAAATGACTGGTATTCAAAATAAGTTGGAAAAAATGGAAAGATCACACATGCAGAATTTCCAACCCAAGTCAGATTTGTCAACAGATCATAGGACTCTCAGTTTGCTGAAGCAATTTCCATCTCATCACACGGAGGTCACTTTTCCCATTAAGGAAAAATTAACTATGGTTGCAAAGGAGGTTAAGAAAGACCAAGCTTATGTGTCACCTTTAATAGAATATATTCAGAATAAGATTGGTCACACTCCAGGTTCATCGGATGTTTTGTACAAGCATTTTCAAGATAAGGATCAGAAATCTACAGTGGTATCATTACTGACATCGCAGCCAACTAAGAAGAAGAGAAAAAAGCAGAAAAGAAGAAGTAAGCAGTTTGATTCGTCTGATGGCCAAGAGCAGCGTGACTTTCGGATAAAACAGAGTCCTACAATTAGCAAGATTGGACATGGCACATCTAAAAAGCAACCTATAGACTTGCCTGAAAGTAGGCAAATGCTCAGCATGCACTATATTGAGCACATCTGATGCCACAAGGGCATCATTTGTATTGTATCTCTAACCCTACACCTTGTTATTTCATCATTTCATTTTGCAGTTAGAGTAAATTTACTTTTCATGTTAAGTAGAATAATAAATGATAGAAGAACTTCTATTTTTCATGAGCTTAATGTTATATGATGATATTTGGATGGACGTTACTTATGTAATTTTGTGTGTTGCTTGGATACAGATTCTGGATTCTCACATTCCTCTGATGAAGCAATGTGTCCCCAAGTAGAGTCAGATTTTGACCACACTTTGTCAACAACCCCATAGCAGTACACCCCCATTTTTTTGAATGGAATTCATCATGTTCGACGTGGTCACGCCATTCAGATTCCATCATCAGTCGACAGTTTTATGAATAATGTAAACCCATTCTACATGTTTATGATGTAAATGATCTAAATAATACCGTCATGTATGTAACAACCTAGGTAAGCCTAATATGTTGGTGACGATTTCTCTCTTAGGAGGTTTTTTGTCTCACTGATTTACTTGTGTTTCGACACAAGTGATCGGCAGAGTTTTCCCCTCCAGCCTCACCCCAAAGCTAGGGTGGATTTTGTCATCAAGGTGCTAAGTGAGTCCTAGTGTTTTCTATAGTCTTTGTAAAAATAGTTTGAGAATAATCCTAGCTAGTTGGCTAGAATATTTTATTACAAGCTACTTGGTCTACTAGATCATGTTTTGAGTCGCAGAATTTGGTACTTATTTGAGGGTCTGTACGAATGAGTATTCCCCCTTCATATGTCTAAATGTATTTATCTTATGTAAAGAGGGTTGGAATAAATAATTAAATCCCCTCTTAGTCAATTAATTAAATTTTCTGGCCAAATTAATTAAAAACCCTAAGCCAGAAATTTAATTAATTTTAAGTCCTAGGTAAGTTAAAATTTTTCAAAGGAAAAATTCGTTGGTCCTTAAAAAATGAATTTTTAAAGGTCTCAGGCTAAGGGAATAATGAGAATTTCAAGAAATTTTGTACCCTTGGGCCTAGGTGGTTAAGTCAAAGTCAAAATTTTGAGGTAATTAACTCAAAAATAGTATTTTTGAGTTAATTAAAATGGAATTTAATGACAAATTCGTTTTTCTTCAAATTTATAATTTCGATGGTCCAGATTAAAAGATGATCAAATCTTTTCGACGATCGAGATTATTTTGACATGGATCAACCAAACTAGCCGTTGGAGATTTTATCTTATAAATTAGAGGTCTTTGTCAGTCTTTTAGTCATCCGATCTCTTAATCGTGCACTTGCTCTTGAAGCTCTCCTGTAATATTTTCTGGAATAATACAAACGAAGACTTTGGGGTTTTATCTTGATGGTGGTGTTCCTCTTCAGCATTTTATGGTAAATTTGTTCTTAATATTTTGTTGGCGACTATTCTAATGGATTGTTGATTAATGACTCTTGTAGAGTAATTTTGGGTACAGGTATCTTTCCCAGACTACTGGATCTAGGGTAAAAATATTAATTGGATCGAGCTAACTATTATCTCTAGCTCTTGAAAATTATATGTTTTATCACTATTTCTCTATTAATCTGACAGTTTTACTTTAATTTTGCAGAAATCTTCAGGATTAAAACTGGGTGTTTGGGGAAGTCCTAGTTTGGACCAGCCGACTCCCAGGAGATAAGATCTGAAGAGCGCTCCAGATCTAATTCCCCTGGCTTATCTTAAATTTCGTTTTTTGCAGGGTTCTTTATTGGGCTTCTGCCTATCTCTTAAATTTTCATTTTCTAAATTGTGCTGAAAACGGTTTAAATCTAGCCAAGAGGGCCTCTAATCTGTACATTAGCAGTGTAAATCCCGCTCATTTTTATTTTCACCATAATTTTGTAGGATTAGCTTTTTTCTGTGTACATATATTATTTTACTGGGTTTGCTGGTTTCTAGTTTCTTGTTCTGTGCAGGTTCTATTGAGTATCAGAAAAATTTTCAGATCTAGCTTTCAAACTATTTTGGATTGCAGATTTGGGCATAGTTTTGCTGCAAAGGTGAGTCTCAGATGCATCTAAATCAACATTTTGAAAATCTGAGTGACACTGGCGAAATTCTATTTGCTAGCGGAAGAAAATTATTTGAAGTTTGAGTGCCTGAAATTTTTTATTCACTGCCAGCTGCTCCATTCTTCCCTCATACCATCAACCTCCATCCTCGCTACAACAATTCCCTCTCTCCCACTCCGACTTTTTCTTCATGCTTCCGTCCATACCGTACGGGCCTCCCCAACCTGCACAAAAATTTATCGTACGACTATATGGTCTAGCGTCCCTTTGCCAGCATGTTCCCATCCGTACGTAAATTTTCCTGCATAGACTCAATAAACTCATGGTATTTTTAGCCTTCAATTTTTTTTTTAATTTCGGGTGGTTACGTTAGTTTTAGATTTTTTAATTTATTTTTCTATAGTTTTATTTTTTTAAATTTTAGTTTAATTTTTTTTTCGATTTATCTTTATATAGTTTGCTTTAGTTTAGTTTTAAATTTTGTTTTGTTTTAGATATTAAATTTTTAGATTTCAGATAATAATGCAGCGTTAGTTTTAGTTTTGAAGTAAATTCGAATTTTTGTCTTTTGTTTTTATTTTTAGATTTTAGATTTTAGTTTTTTGTTTCATCGTTAGTCTTACTTTAGATTTTAATTTTTTTTTTTAGATTTTAGTTTAGAACCTTTTAATATTAATTCTCAGTTTCTTTTAGCTTTTCGATATTCTTATTTTAGTTTGGTTAGCGTCAGGTTTTCATTTCTTTTAGGCCTTTAGTTTTAATTTTAGCTTTTTTATTTTATTTAAATTAGTTTTGTTTTAAAATTTAAATTTATTTTTTTTTTCATTTTTTTAGATTTAGGAAAAAGTCAAAAACAAAAATAAAAATTTGCTAGGACTTTAGTTTTCTTTTCTTTTTTTTATTAGATTTTTTAATTTTTTTAATGATTTTAGATTTTTAAAGTTTAGCTCTAGCTAAGTTTTAGATTTCAATTTAGTCTTGTTTTAATTTAGTTTTAATTTTTTAGATTTTTAGATTTAATTTTAGATTTTAATTTTGTCCATAGTTTTAGTTGTATTTGTATATAATTTGCTTTTAGATTTAGTTTTGAATTAAAAAATATAAAAAATATAAAATATAAAAATTAATAAAAAATTTACCTTTAGCTTTAGTTGTAGTTGTATATACAATGTTTGGTTTTATTAAAAAGAAAATATAAAATGACAAAAAAAATTTGAAAAGATCAAAAAAAAAATTAATAAATTGGTTTTGGGCCTAGAATTTTGCATAGCCAAAAGTGAATTTTGAATTTCTTTTTATCCAAAGTTTGGCTATATATTTTTGAATTGGGATTATTTGAAACATTATAAATTTGGAAATATTGCAAAGGTCTGGCATTTAAAATTTGATGGTACTCTCATGATAATATATTTTGATTCAAATTTAAATCGTTGATTTGAAGTTTAATGCTTAGCTGTGGTTGATGATTTTTGAGTTATATTTAATTGTGGTTTTAAGTTGCTTGAAACTGGTATATAATTGTTTAAGTTCACTTTGGAAATATTTCAAGTAACGATAAATCACATATCTTTATTGAGGATGGTTAATGCATAATTGTGAGGGTGTTTCATCGAATATCATTGTGGTCAATTTATTTTTCATAGCAGCAGTTACATATCAGATACTTGACTTTAATTTCATAACGGGATATTTTGACTCCATAAGGCACTGGTTTTAAAGTTCTGAATCTAAATTGGATTTGTAAAATCTCGTAAATCTTAACAAGTATTTGGTTATCTAGTTGTGTCTCATGAATTGGTTGGTCTCCAACCAGTTCTCCTCCTTCATTTTAGACAGGGTCTACCTCCCTTAGCCTGCAAGGAGACGACTTAGATAGAGAGATTGGGGATTAGGGTGACAACGCCCGATCTGAGCCGTTGTCGCGGTGCCTAGACATTCTGTGCGACGACAGCAGCGTGAAGAGCAGAGAAATGCATACTCGAATTTGCATATGAGGATGGGTAGCAATGAAAGGCAGCAACAGGGAAGGCAAGGCTGGACTGAAATTTTCAGGAATTGATGTACAGGGAAAAAAGTAGATGATGTTGGCCGTACAATTAAAAAAGGAAAAGAAATTTTTTTTTCCTTTTTGGCTTTAGCTTTAGTTTTGTAGTTTTAGATTTTAGATAGAAATAAATAAAATTAAAAAGAAATAAAAAATTAAAAAATGACCTAAAATTTTTAATTTTTCAACTTTAGGAAATTCTCAAAAAAATTATTCCATAGTCAAAGGTGAGCTTTTAATTTTTTATCTAAAGTTTGACTATAGAAAAAAAATTTAATTTCTGGATCGGAATTATTGGAAACATCTGGCATTTAAATTTGATGGTCATCTCATGATAACATTCATGTGGATTCAAAGTATTTTAATGCATAATTGTGGTGTGTTTTATTGAATACCATTGTGGTGAATCTATTTTTCATAGCAGCAGTTACATATCAATTACTTGGCTTTAATTTTACAGGGGGATATTTTGACTCCATAAGGCACTGGTCTTAAATTTTCAAATCTAATTGGATCTGTGAAATCTAGTTAATCTTAACGAGTACTTGGTTATTTGACTGTGTCTTCCGAATTGGTTAATCTTCAGCCGGTTCTATTTCTTCATTTCTGTTAGGGTCTACCTCCCTTAGCTTGCAAGGAGACAGCTTAGATAGAGAGACTGAGGATCAGGGTGACAACCCCTGATTTGAGCCGTTGTCGCGGTGCCTAGACAATCTGTGCGACAACACTACTTACAATCACTGGTAGATGAATTGAACAAATTATGGGATGGGATAAATGTATATGATGTATCAAGACCCATCACAATAGAGAGTAGTTTTACGTTGTATGGCATATGTGCTTACACAACACATGATTATCCAAGCTTAGGATTTTGCTCTGGTAAATTACATGTTTATTGATTTGTTTATATATGTAACAATATTCTTTCACATATTAGTTATTTAATTCATTGTAATTGTTCTGATCTTCATGATATTCTTTAATGTGTCATGCATACTGTATACAATAATTTCACAGGTCTTGTAACAAAAGGGTATTTTTGATGTAAATGTTGTGTACCTTCTCTGAAAGCTAGATGGTCCAACGACCTACGAAAGCCATTGTATGCCTTCTCTAGGGTATTCATCCCAGAAGAACACCCTTATAGAAGAGCAGCATCCACTTTCAATGCTAAACGAACTGAATGGCTTAGATTATATCAGAGAGAGAAGGATAAGGAGTTCGTAGAAATATTCGATTCAAATGGGGAGCCTATGTTCGATGATCCAGAATTCTTCGACACCTATGTTGAGAAATTTCCCATTGGGATGAAAAGGAAATCTATATTTTATAACCTCCCATATTAGGAGCATCTTAAGATTACCCACTTATTAGATCTCATGCATATATTTAAAAATGTTTCATCTTCAACAGTGTTACCGATGAAATAGGTAACCGCACTGTTACCTACTTTTTTTTTGTAGCATAAAAAGCACCCGATTTTGAAAAGTGGTGATGCAGAATCACTTTTTTTTTTTTTTGAGCACATTTTCGACACACTAATATTTTTATTTATGAAGTATGAATATTTGTTTTAAAATGTTAATGATTTTCATACTAATTTTGAAACGTATTGATGCAGCATCAACTTTTTTTTTTTAGAGCGGTGATTTTCATGCTAATTTTGAAACGTATTGATGCAGCATCAAATTTTTTTTTTAGAGTGGTGATTTTCATGTTGATAATAAAACACAAAACTTAGATAAAAAATATATATATATATATATATATATATATATAAACAATAAAAAAAAAAAGCCAATAAAAATGTATAAAAAAAAAATAACTCATAAAAAATAAAAAATTTAAAACTGAAATAAATTAAAAAAACAAAAATATTGAAAATTATCTCAAAGAAATAATAGAAATTGAAAAAAACATGTAATTTAAGAAAAAAAAAATTAACCAAAAAAAGTTTTAAAAAAACATCAAAAACATTTTTTTCTAAGTTATTAAAAAAACCATATAATTAAAAAAAAAAAATTAAAATAGAAAATTTAAAAATAATTTAAATTAGAAAATTAAAATTTAGATAAAAAAATAAAATACAAAAAAGAAAAAAATAAATTTAAAAATTTTAATTAAAAAAATAATAATAATAAGAAAAAAAATACAAATTTCAAAATTAACAAAAAAAAACAAATTAAAAAAAAACAAAATTTAAAATTGAAAAAAAAAATTAAAATAAAAAAAACTATCATTAAAAAACAAAAAAAATGAAAAAAACCACGTGCAAATAATTAAAAAACAAATATCCATAAATTTACTGTTTTTTTTTAATGAAACAATTTATAAAATTTAAAAATGAAAAACTAAATAAACTAAAAGATTAAAAAAAAAAATTAAATTAAATTAAAATTTAATAAATTTAATAAATAAATTTTAAATTTTAAAAAATAATTAATCTAAAATATTAAATTTAAAAACAAAATTTAAAAAAAAATAAAACAATTTAAATTTAAAATAAAAAATTTGAATTAAAAAACAAATAATTTTAAATTTTTTGAATTTAAAAAAAAATATATATATATATATATATATATATATATATATATATATATATTAAAAAAAAAAATTAAAAAATTAAAAAAAGAAAAACCCCCTTTTTGATCGTGGTGTGTGTAAATCGGCCACTCGCCTAGGTGGCAACGGAGCCGGTTTGCTAGTGGAGGCCGATTCGAAATCGCCCTCCGCCGTGAGAACGGTCGGGAATCGCCGAGGGTGGGACACGAGAAATCGCCCTTCCGCGGCAATAGGTCGATTCCGGGGACGCGCTTGCCGCGGCGCGAGGGGGGGCCCCGATTGGCAGGTCACCCTCCCCCGCCCAGCGGGCGTTCGGGAGAAGTAACGCCCTGTCGCGACGCGGGAGGGCGATTCCCGAATGTCCTCCGCAGCGAGGGAGGCTCGATCGGATGCCCTAAGAAGGGGAGGGCGGAGTTAGGAATCGCCACTCATTAGTAGGGCCAGATTCGAGGAATCGACCTCCCAACGGCGGGCCAGGCGGAATCGACCTCCCGAGCCGAGAATAGACCTGGCCTCCCGCTGCGGGAGGGTGATTCCCTGAATTGGCCTCCCGCCGCAGGAGGGCGATTCTCGGAATCAGCCTCCGCCGCCACCTAGGCAGGAGGCCGATTGACGGCGTCACCACGATCAAAAAATTCTTTTTATTTTTTTTATTTTTTTAAATTTTAATATATATATATATATATATTTAATTTGATTTTCTTTTAGTTTTTTTTTTTTTTTTTAATTCAAAAAAATTATTATTATTATTTTTAATTTAATTTTATATTTGAAATTTAATTTGTTTTTATTT
The DNA here is from genome assembly GCA_034641835.2 of Pinus albicaulis. Classification (NCBI taxonomy): domain Eukaryota; kingdom Viridiplantae; phylum Streptophyta; class Pinopsida; order Pinales; family Pinaceae; genus Pinus; species Pinus albicaulis. The sequence goes on from CM076576.1 coordinate 612,866,677, forward strand.
TTTATTTTATTTTTTTAATCTTATTCATTTTTTTGTGTTTTTAATTTTTTTTCTAAATTTTTTTAAAATTTTTTATTAAAGTTTGTATTTTTTTTATTTTATTTTATTGATTTTTTTTTTTAAAGTTTTTTCGTATTTTTTTATTATTATTAAATTTTATGTTTAGTTTTTTCATTTAATTTTTTAAATTTAGTAAATTTTGTTTTATTTATTTATTTATTTGAATTTAATATTTTTTTTTAATTTTTTATTTTTTTAATTACATAAAATTTTTATATTTTTTTATTTCAATTAAAATTTTGTATTTAAAATTATATATATATATATATATATATTAAACTTAATATTTTCAAATTAATTTATTTTTTATTTAATATATAATTTTTTAATTTATTTTTTTCAATTTTTCAATTTTAATTGATTTTCAAAGTTTTTTAGCTTTTTATTTTAACAATGTTTTTTTTTTCTTTATATTTAAAATTTATTTTTTATTTCAAAATTTATTTGTTTATTTATTTATTTATTAAAATTTAATATTTTTTTTTTTTTTTAATTTAATTTGTTATTTTAATATGAACATTTTTTTTTAAGTTTAATAAAATCTAATATATATTTTTTTAATTTAAGTTCATATATATTTTTTATTTTTATAATTTAAATTTAATTTATTTTTTAAAATCTATTTTTTTTTTAATATCTATTTTTTTAAATTTAATATTTTTATTGTATTTTATTTTTCATTTTTTATTTTTAATTAATTTTTCATTTTTTTACTTTTAATTTCAATAATTTTTTTTTTTTTTAATTTTTTTTTTAAAGTTTTAAATTTATTAAAATTTAATATATTTCTTTAAATTTAATTTTTAATTTTAAAATTTAAATTTTTTTTTTCTAATTTAATAAACATTTTTTATTTTTATTTTTTAAATTTAATTTCTATATTTTATTTTTTATAATTTCTTTCCTTTTTTAACTTTTTTTTTTTTTAATTTACTATTTTTTTTTTCTATATATTTTGAAATTTTAATCTTTAATTTTTTTATTTATTTTTTTTTCGTTTTTTTAATGTTTGAATTAAAATTTTTATTTTTTTTATTCCTATATATTTTTAAATTTTAAGCTTTAAAATGTTTTTATTTTTTAAATTTATTTTTTTTCTTAAATTTTAGGTTTTTTTTTAAAGTTTGAATTTAAAAAATTAAAAAATGTAATTTCTATTTTTAAAAATTCAAAAATATGACACAAATTTTTTTTTTGTTATTCCAACATCAATTGGTTTTGTTTTGAGGGTGTTTTTTCAATCCTTTTTTCAAGAAACAATTTTGTTTTTAGCATAATTTTATAAAATGTTGAAATTTGACCTTCAAAAAAAACCAAGTGCGTTCTGGAATACACTTTTTTTGTTTTTGGGGTGTTTTTTCACGTTTTTTGAGTCTTTTTGGGTTAGAGTTACCGTTTTGAGGTCAGGTTACATATTTCATTGGTAATAGTGTTCTTCTTTATGGAGGAACATATCATCGAAACAAAGTGACACATTGGTTGTTAGGAAAGATCTAATTACTTCAAAAACTAGAAGGAAACACTGGCCAAGATTATTAGAAAGTACAACATCAGAGGCAGGCGTTGGTCCCTCTAACTGGTATTTCAAAGAAGGTGATGTCCCGTGGATTTGTAAAAACAATGATATTTCTTTGGCAAAGGAAGTTATAATGGTTGTGAAGGTGTCATCTTCATATGGGTCTTCACTACGACGCTGCTTCACTGTGGATGACCATTTGTTGGGATTGAATTCGCATGACCATTTGAATCTTCTAAGAGTATGTACAATGTCAAAAGAATGATTTTATTATTTGTTATATTAATATATTTTATCCCATGAAGGGATCATAAAACATAACTAATTTTGTATATTATTGCATGTTCTTATAACTTTGCAGTTTCATTATCCTTTGTTCGTGCGTGGGTGACTTCCCCCAAGACCTACAACGTGCCATATCTAAATTATCTGCATTTGTACGTTGGATCACGTTAAAGGAGATTCATGTGGCTATCATTTCATAGTGGCATCAAGAGATAGTTGAGATTGTTTGTATGTTTGAGAAGGAACTGTCAATGAGTTTCATGGAATTGCAGGTTCATATTCTAATCCACCTAGTAGATGAGGTTGAATTAGTTGGGATGGTTTCTTGTCGTTGGATGTTCTTCTTAGAGAGGTACATGAAGAAATTGAAAGGTTTTATTTGACAAAGGGAAAAAACTGAGGGGTATGTGGAAGAGGGGTACATATCGTATGAGTATTTCTGTTATGCCAGTGAGTACATCAAGAAGATCGACAACAGAACAGGTGCAATGATTTAGGATGATGAAAGGGATGAAGACAAAAGAGAAGTGTTGTTGCTCCAAACAAATGGAAAAATGAGCTTGATAAAGAGTAAGCAACTTACAATTTTTCAAATTTACACAAAGTAAATATTCATGTTGAACTTCGATATAATGTATATTTTGATCTCATATGTACTATATGCCAGTTTTATTTCATGAGAGAATGCAGAAATTGAAGCAATCAATAAATTCATTTGGCATACAAACATGGCACTAGAACAAAGGATTGATCATCAACACATGATAGAAACTACAGTGCATCAAGAGATATCCTAGCGGAAAAGTCATAATAGCCCCTCTTGGGCATCATCTGGCCCCACATCTCCATTCGTATATCCAACGTCGACCTATGAGGCTGCCGAACAAAATTAGGCCTTGTCTCTGGAAACCTATCAAAAAAAAAACAAAATAACTATGAATCGAAAGGGAAGGTCAAACTCCCACGTGCCTGAGAATGATATCTACCTAATGCTGTACAAAACTGCCGCAAAAAAATCGCAGACCATCTCACAAGTCATGGCGCCTGGAATAAAGAATCAACATAAAATAAAAGTGGGAAACTAATGAGTTGCTCGCCACTGGTATAATGTGTAATGGTCGTCAGTAGTATTGAGAAGCACCTCACCTACTCTGCACCAAATGAAGAAATATGTAACTGAGCACTGAACACCTACAAATCTGTAGGAGAAACTATATTGTCTCTAATGTATATCTGGGAGTACTCCAACTGAATCCATGTTGCATAGTAGATGGGGATATCTACGAACTGGGGAAAATAATACCCTCTCCTAGATAGGCCAGTAATAAAACATATCTCCTCCTCAGTGGGCACGGACCACTGGCCAGGACTGACCCGGAAAACCTGTCGGTGGGCATCCCACCTGAAGATAAGTTGTCCCAATAACCCACTATGGCCCTTTAGGGATGTAGCCTCCTCATAGAACTTGAGGAGGCCTACCTCACTTAGAGAAAACTGGGTGGATGTTGTAATAGGGTGAGGGTACATAAGTCTCTCCCACTCTCATGCTTCCCATAGGTGAATCATGTTATATTGTTCCTCCATATGTTCTTGTTGTTCCCTTTTTTGTCTTCATTAACGTCACTCAATGATTCACATATTAAATACATTTTTTTATTAAATAATATATATATATATATATATATATTGAAAAAAAAATAGTCGGTGCACCCAAAAAACAGTCACGCACCGGTACCGGTGCGTACATTTTTATCGCGCACCATTATTGGTGTGCATGCATATTTTTTGCGCACCGCAAAATATAAAAAATACTTTTTCTATGGTACGCTGACCTAACTATCCACCCCGAGATGGATAGTTGGGTCAGTGCACAACCCAACAATCATACATGTTCAACGGTGCGGTCTTGTAAAAGACCGCACCGTTGACCATGTACTTTTGTTGAGCGGGCAGTGCGCTGACCTAACTATCCGCCCTAGGGTGAATATTTTGGTCAACACACTGCCCAACAACAATACATGATCAATGGTGCGGTCCTATAAACGACTGCACCATTGACTATGTAATGTTGTCACGTGGGTGGTGCACTGACCTAACTATCCTCCTCGGGGCAGATATTTTGTTCAATGCACCGCCATCCCGACACTAGTACATAGTCAACGGTGCGGTCGTTTAAATGACAGTACCGCCATGTTATTTTTAAAATTGGTCATGGTGCCTATTTTTTCGGTACCACACCGAAACCCAGCGTGGTTTCCATTAACACCATTCAGAGTGCGCCCTATAAATTTACAAGTAGCACAGTGAACGGTGCGAGCCGAATGGCTCGAGCGCACCGAGTAGATTTTTTTTTTAAAACGGTTAATTTTAAGGTTTTTTCAAAATCTAATCCACTAAAACGTTTATTTATTGAGAAACAAGTAAAATACCTATACATTTGCGTGTTGAGGAGGCATATTTGCTGAGGAATTGAAAAACCAAATTTTCCCACTGTTTTTGAAGATTCAAACTCCACAAGGTGGGCAATGATGGATGACAAAAATGTGTGCAATGGGAGCACCGATGGTAGGGCACCTCACACAAGACAAATTCACATCGATGCTTGAGAGGTTTGGAGCACTAACGAAGTAAAAATGACGTTTTTTACGACCGGTAATTTTTTTTTTATTTAACCCTGTTGCGATGCACGAGTTTTTTAGATGCACCGAGCAGTATTATCAATGGCACACCACACGTCGTTACGATAAGCTAGATTACGACGACGCACCTAGCTTGTTTATACATAGAGCACCGGTGCACTATAATACTTAGATGCACCGTGCAGGTTTGTACGGAGAGCATGGTGTCTCGGTGTGCCAATTTTTAGTAGGCATCGATGCATTTCGAGTAAAACACACCAGTGCGGTTTATGATGAGAAACACACCGGGCAAAAAACATCCGCAAAAACCTCCACTCACCAAAATCCTGTAGAGACCTCCATTAAAAATGGATATCTGGGCTATTTTTATAAGATGTTCCTCAAAAACATCCACTAGAAGTTCTTTTCCTTGTAGTGCCAGTGTGCTTTTGTGGCTGAGTGAATGTCTATGTGGCAGAAGAGTGGCCCCTGGTGGTTAGTGTGAAGAAATCCTGGAGAGGAGGCAGTGTTTTTTTCTTCTCACTGAGTGAATAGCTTAGCGATATTCCTAGAGTGATAAAAGCGTTGATCAACACTCAATATAGAGCAGGAAAAACGTTGACTGGACCAGGGAACGCGCTGTTTATCCCTTTACTTAAACAGATTCTTGTGAACGCACAATTTCCCATCGAAGAAGCGCTGACCTATGGAGGTTGAACCGTGAAGGTTAATCGGTGGTGTTGGTTGCCGTTGGACCTGAAGCGTTCGGATTTGGCGCAGAGGAGAGGCTTGGAAAATTTCATCATTTTTTTTTTTATTGTGTGACAAGGTGCCAACACCATGAAGTTATGTAGTTACTTCCATTCATTGACTTCTACCAATGTTCTGGAGCTGCGTGGATCGTGGTGGATCTGTGGTGAAGCAGAATCATATTTGCGTGAGAGGAGTCTGTGGCACGCCTGATCTACTAGAAGAGCATGTTTGTGTCAAGTGTGAAGCATGTGGTGCAATGCATACAGAATCCTGCCAGAGTAGTCAAAGATATGATGCTTTTCTAGATTCGCTGAAGATGAGGTGGATTTTTTGTGATCTACTATTGCGTGAGGTCAAAGAGCCTGAGTGAAGCATGGTAGTGTCTCGGTGAGGCAGACTCCAGATCCGTGCCTGTGTGAGTCGATTGCAACAACAATGGAGTGCGCCCATGAATAGTGCACCTATGTATAATTCATGAGTGAATTGTTGTCGCCCGGGGATGTGATCAACATTTTTTTTTTTTAATATTGTTTCTTGTTTTTTTTTAAACATTTAGGGTGCCTCGAAATTTTTAAAGATAAGGGGCTTCTACATCATTTCAAGAGAAAGGATTGTCTTTGGAAGCGAATCATTTTTTAAGAGATTGTAATATTTTTTAAAGGTATTGGGCGTAGAACAAAATTGCTTGGGAGCATATTTGAAAAGAGGGTCTCTATTTGTTTTTTTAAAGGGACATTCAGTGCTGCAATTTTTCTTTTAAGAAAATTCCTTGACATTTTCTTTTGTGGATTTGAGGTAGATCTGTTTCTTTTAATTACTGGAGGTTGAATTTGTTTTTAAGTTTCAAGATGAATAACCAAATGGTAGAAGCATACTGAATGAGGGCAATAAGCTCGACGATTCCAATTATTCCAATTGGAAATTCAAGTTGCAGACTTTGCTTGAGGGGAAAATTGCATGGGCGATTGTAAATGGAGATGAATTGAAACTGAAAGTTACAGGAGGAAAATCAGCTGCAATAATTCAAGATTGGGAGAAGAGGGAGAACAAAGCGAAAGTGTTGCTGAAATTGTCAGTGAAAGACTGCATTATCCCTTACATCAAAGTGTGTAAATCAGCGAACGCGATCTAGACAACCTTCAAGGATTTGTATGATATTAAAAACACAAATCGCCTTTTGTTCCTAAAAAGAAAGATTCTCTGCATTAAAATGGAGGAAAATGAAATAGTAGTTGTGTTCATATCTCAAATCAAGGACCTCAAAGATAAGCTTGGCGACATAGGGGAGGCAATGCCAAACACTGATCAAAGGTTCATCACAGGCTTGAATGCGAGAGGGAAAGCCCCCAAATTAGAACAATGGATAGGGATCTTGATGCAAGAGGAAGAAAGGCGGATGAATCTGAAACCCTAGAGTTCAGATCTTGCTTTAATGGCGAAAAATAATCCCTTCAGAGGGAAGGCAAGTGCATGACATAAAGGTAGAGGTACATCGCAAAGAAAGGCACCTCAAGGTATGCCATCTCAAGGTATGTCTTCAAACAGAAACAATTTAGGAACCAAATTTTTCTATTGTGGTAGAGTTGGTCATATTGCTAGGAATTGCCATAAAAATAGGCTTGATGAATCTCAACATAGACATAAGAGGCATGCAAGATACTTTGCTGATGAAGATCATAATCAAGACCTCATACTATTTATGGCTGATTATGTTCTCTTTGATAAAAATGTTGAAGGGGATACTTGGTTTGTGGATTCAGAATCTTCCACTCAGATGACATGTAACATACAATGATTTAAATTTTTTAAAGGAACCAACAATGGTGCTAAAATATACCTTGGTGATGACAGAGGGTACCAAATCAAAGGGTATGGTAATGTTCCTGTCATATTTCCCGATGGAAATATAGGCATATTCAAAATATAATGTATGTACCCGAAATAAAAAATAAAAAATATAATATATATGTTTCTATGATAACATATCAGAATTTGAAGGTAGAGTTTTTTAAGTCGGATTGTGTTATTAAATATTTGTCAGATCGTAGGAAGACAATTTCATCAGGAATTCAAGTAGGATGTTTGTACAAGTTCAATGTAAGAAGTGTACCACACCAAGCATTGATATCATCAGTTATGACTGCAGAGGAATTATGGCATCAAAGATTTTGTCATATCAATTTCAATGACCTACTGCTACTACAGAAACGAGGTATGGTCAATGGTATTCCTATTTCAAAGAATGTTCATGTTGATTTTGAAGTATATGCTCTTGGGAAGATGCATATAGATGAGTTTATTGTAAACTTAGATAGAAAGAAGAGAGATATAATAGAACTTGTGCACATTGATTTATGTGGACCGATGCAGTCAAGATCTTTACGAGGTGCCTATTGTTTTTTTATTATTTGTTGATAATTTCACAAGATTTACCCGGGTATATTTTCTCAGTAAGAAGATTCATACTTTTGAATACTTCAAAGAATTCAGAAGCATGGTGGAAAAACGGACAGGTAAGTTCATAAAAATTCTCCATTCAGATCAAAGGGGAGAATACAAGCAGAGTGGCTTGACCAAATATTGCAAGGATCATGGGATAGTTCAGCAGTTCACAGTACTCCACACTCCTCAATAGAACAGGGATGTAGAGAGGAAAAGTGAAACCCTTGTGGAGTGTACTCGTAGCATGTTAAATGGTAAGAGTCTATCCAATGGTTTTTGGGAAGAACCAATAAGCACTGCAATATATTTAAATAATAGGAGTCCAAAACAAAGCCTTGATTTTAAAACTCCATTCGAAGCTTTATTAGGTTTTAAGCTTGCAGTTAAACATTTAAGAGTTTTTTTCTCTAAATCATTTTCTCATGTTCCTAAGGAGGATAGGAAGAAACTGGATTGAAAGGCCATTAAATGCACTTTAGTTGGGTATTGTACTGAGTTTAAAGATGATAAATTGTTTAATCCCTCTACTCAAAAAGTGTTTGCAAGTAGAGATGTAGTATTCCATAAGCAGGTTCATGATGGAAACTGTGATAAAAACAATGAAGGGTGGGACATTCCCTTGCCGATGGAAGGAGTGATGAAACAGGGAACAACTATGAGCTGCAACAATAGGAGAAAAAGGAAGAACCACATGGTACATATGCAGTAGCCAAGACAAGTCCACCAAGGGATGATCAAAACATATTTGAAGCCACTCCACCACTCAGGAGATCGAGTAGGAAAACTCAATTGCTAGCAAGATATAGGGATCATGCTCTTATAACTAGTATGTTGAATGTTGTTGAACCCTCAAATTATAAAGAAGCTAGTCAATATGATGAATGGAGGGAAACCATAGAAGAAGAAAATGAATCAATACTTAAAAACAAAACTTGGGATATAGTCGAATTACCTGAAGGAAAAAAAACCCATAGGCTGCAAATGGTTATACAAGCCTAAATTTAAAGCAGATGGGAATATAGATAAATATAAATCTAGGTTGGTTGCAAAGGGGTACTCGCAGAAAGAAGGCATAAATTATGAGGAAACCTTCACCCCTGTAGCTAAATTAAACACAATTAGAATATTTATTGCTTTAGCTACTAAACATCATTGAATGATACACCAACTAGATGTGAAATATGCATTTTTAAATGGGGAATTAAAATAAGAAGTTCATCTAATGCAACCTAAAGGGTTTGTCAAACAGGGGGAGGAACATTGGTCTATAGATTGAAGAAAGCATTGTATGGACTAAAACAGACACCCAGGTCATGGTATGACAAAATTGATTCATTTTTCCTACAACATAGTTATAAAAGAAGTAAGAATGACCATAATTTGTATACCATGTTTGATAAAGAGGGGAAAATTGTTTTGATTTCTTTATATTGTAGATGATCTTATCATTACAGGAAATGTTGATGAACTCATTAAAAAAATCAAAGAGTAGATGTGACAGGTTTTTGAGATGAAAGACCTTGGAGAGGTACACTATTGTTTGGGTCTTGAAGTCTGGAGGGATTCTGGACAGAATTTTCTGACACAAGGGAAATATGTCAGGAGTTTATGGAAAATTTTCAGAATGGATCAGTGTAAAGTTGCAGCAGTACCTTTATAGAAGAATCTTAAACTTCAGAATGATGATGGTTACAAGGAGGTCGATGCAACATTGTATAAACAAATAGTTGGGAATATAATTTACTTGACTACAACTAGGTCGGATTTGGCTTATGCAGTCAGTGTATTGAGCCAATTCATGTCAGAGCCTCTTGAGATTCATTGGGTTTTCGTGAAAGGCGTCTTAAGGTATCTTCAAGGAACCTTAGACTTTGGTATTAAATATACTGATTCATTTGATGTTAGATTGATAGGTTTTTCAGACTCTAATTGGGCCAAAAATCTAGATGACAGACGATCCATAACAGGTTATGCCTTCAGCATTGGGTCTGAGTCATTGCATGAAGCAAAAAGAAGTAGAACATTGTATCTTTGTCTTCAACAGAAACTGAGTATCAAGCAATGTGTGCAGCAACATGTGAGGCAATTTGGTTGAGGAGACTTCTCTAGTATGTCGGAGAAGAAAAAAAAGGTGTAACAGTTATTAGATGTTACAACCAGAGATCCATCAAACTTGTAAATAATCCACCGTTTCATAAAAACACAAAGTATATTTATACATTGTTTCACTTTGTTAGGGAGAAGGTTTAGTCAAAGGAAATCCATATTGAATATTGTAATACTTGTGAAAATGTTACTGACATTTTTACTAAGCCTCTTGCAAGAATTCAATTTGATTCATTTAGGGAGATGTTAGAAGTACTAGTGAACCCTTTCTCCATTAAGGGGGAGTGTGGAAGATAATGGAGAAATGTATTCTAGGAGAGAGTGAGTTCATTAGTTGAGCGTATGCCTTAGAATATGATTTAGTTCCTATTTTTTAGGTGGTTGTTCTAACTTCCCTATTTATTTGTAATCTATATATTCATGGTGTGTAATGATGATCTTGTAGAGAATTTTGTGAGAGTCTCGAGGTGAAACACCTCACCTGTGAATTTAAGTCTTTGATTGTTATCACATTATTCATTTGTTCTCAATTTCACAATATTTATAATACATTTTATTTCATTTTTTGCCATCATAAAAATAAAATGATAAAAAAAATTAATTAACTTCTCATAACTCTAGTGTTAATAAACAATGAGAATAAAACACCACACCACATAAAATGATTAGTTAATTATCAATACTGAGTGATATGGTAATAAGTAAATATTAAGTGATTATCAATAAAAGTCTTAAAAAAAAATTGATGTGGTAATAAGTGAATATTAAAATAAATTATTAATATCAAATTAACATATTAAATTTTCTTTTAATCATTATCAATTAAAAATAGTTATTAAAATAAAAATTAAATATAAATAATATTATTATAAAATTAATATTTGACAATAACATAAATTATTATTGAAAAACTAAATATATAAATTTTCAGTAAAAATAAGTGGAATGAGATATCAAAATCATTTTCTATTTAATTTATTATTCATTTGTTCTCAATTTCATAATACTTATAATACATTTAGTCTTTAAAATGACAAAGTTATTTTAGTTTTTACCATCATAAAAATAACATAATAAAGAAAATCAATTAACTTAGATCATAACTCTAATGTTAATAAACAATGAGAATAAAAAACCATATCATATAAAATTGTTAATTGGTTATCAATAATGGATGACTTCCACCCTTTAAATTTGTTTTAGTTAAAGATATTTATGTGTTTCTTTGTATGTGAAGAAGATTAATTTTAAAGTAGTTTTACATCTTATTTTACAACCAAAAAGTAGTTTTATCCTAATGAAAACTAATCTTTATTGTGATCATAGCTAAAGCTACCTCTAAAATAATCTTCATTTTTATTAACACTTAACTTTAATCCCATGCATGAAATCAATAAGCTCATGTGCTTTTTATTTGTGTTTAACTTTATTTCTATACATTAAGATACAAATGACTTGCAATTGAAAACTAAAATTATTAATAAAATAATAACAATTATACAATTGTAATTGAAAATTAAAATTAATAATAAAATAATAACAATTATTAATAAGTTAGTTTGTGTAGGAGAGTCCACAGAGAAAAACATTATGTACCAACTAGACTTCCAATAAGGTTATGTAAAGATAAAAGGATAATTAATACTTCATCGCTCAATAAAATATAATATAAGATTAGTTTGAATTAATTATAAAAATAATTAATATATTTTGTTTATTGAATTTGTTGAAAAATAAAATAAGTATAATACATTTTATTTTATTTTTTAATTTTTTAATAAATAATATTAATAATATAATTTAAATAAAATAGTATTTTTCACTTTTATTTTATAATATTATTTAAAATTTTATTTTATTTATTAATTTTTTTAATAAATAATATTAATAATATAATTTAAATACAATAGTATTTTTTACTTTTATTTTATATAATATAAAATTTTAATAAAAATAATGTATTAAAATTTATAAAAATTTCATATAAAATTTTAATAAAATGTAATATTTAAAAATCTATAGAGCTTTTACACCAATTTAAAACGCAATAGGTTATAAATGAAAATTTTGTAGTAGCAATCATTATTAATAGACTTTTATGCATATATTTTTTTTTGTATTGATGGTATTATTTTGAAGAGTTGTAATTAACATTTACAAGAATGTTCGACTACTTTAAATAGTCATTAATTGATTCAATGAGAAATATATACAAGGAAAGGAATATTATTTCTTATTAGCTATCCAAAGAAGGTGGATGATTCTTTATTGGTAGAAGTTCAATTTGAACATATATATATATAGGAAAAGGAATATCATTTCTTATCAACTATCCAAAGAAGGTGTGCAACAATATTCAAGCACAATAGAGTTTAACACTATCAGTATTACCATCCACCATTCAATGATCTCTCTTGCAGATAAGATGACAGGGAATAGATAGTTTTTTGAGATCCTTTTTGGGTGACTCATATGATACCACTAGTCATCTACTATGTTTACTTTTTGATGTTATGTTATATGTTATTTTACTCTTTGGTTCAATTGTATAAATTGAGCTCATATGATCCATAACATACAGATCATATAGGTTGTATAGGGATATGTATAGAATGAATACTATGTTACAGTGGCATATAGGGATATGCATAGAATGAATAATCTGTTAATTATTTGAAATGCTACACAGTTTATATGGATATGCTTTAATAACATTTACTATATGTAATTTTCATTTTTTCATTGGAAATTATGATTTTTCTTTTGGAAAAAAACATTTATAAGAATGTGATTGTAGTTATAAAATAGTGTTTTAAGAGTTTTTTAAAATAAGTGTTTCAAGATTTTTTTTAAGAAAGTGTTTCAGTTATAAAATAATGGTGTAATCGTTTTTTAAATGAAGCAATTGCATTAATTAAAGGACTTTTTTGTTTCAACAACATGTATCATATTCTTTTACTTAATTAACTTATATAGGTGTGGAATTGAAATTAATATATATGAAATTTTTGGCCTTGCTTTTATAGGGAATTTATATTTAATTTACTTCACCTATTAATTTATAGTTGTAAATTTTGTTTTTGAGTATTTATAGTTATTTATTTGAATTGGTATAAGAACTAATCTATTTTGATTTTTTTTTTTAATATAAATAAATTTTATTTGTACATCAAATTAAAAAACAATTTATAATTTGTGTTATTCAAATTTTTAATACAATGTTCGATCCAAAAAATCTTATGGAATTTTCAAAAGGTGTTTTGTAATTACTTCATGTTTGTTTTATGTTCAAAATTTTAGTACTATTTTTGTCTACTTGCTTCTATAAAACCTTACAAAGTGGCCTAGCAAAGTTAAAAGTTGTAATACATCATAAAACTAAGCATTTTTGTTACCATGTCCAAAATAGGAAGTCTTCTTCGCTAAGTTGCTCTTATCTAAAGGAACCTATAGAGATCAATGGGGAAGCAGTGTGCTTCAAATCTACAAACCTAAGATTTTGCTCCTAATTCAAATGTTGGACTTTCTCTTGCAATTCTTTTATTAGATCTTCTTGCTCTTCCAGCTTTTCCTTATTGTTGTGTTCCCCTTCCGCTATAAGGATTATTTTCCTCTTATGCTTTTGTAGTTGATACTTCATCATGAACACATGTTTTCTTGTAGTTTTCAAATCCTTTTCATAGTTTTTCTCCCAGTCCTTATCAATGTCTCCATTCTCCCATTGCCTATGTTATAATATTTTAGTGTCATCACAAAGGTGCTGACATCATCTAATAGAGTTACTAAGGTGATCATGGTGATTTCCCATTTTACTTGTTTAAAAGCATCTAAGCTAAATGTTAAACCATAATTATTTCATCATATTGAAATGAGAAAAACAAGTAAAACTATCCAATATATCATAAAGCAATTGTCCAAGCTTGTACTGCTAGCCCAAAAGAGTGTATTCCCAAGCTGGCTCAAATTACCTAGAAGGACAATTGAATGGGGACATTTCAAAAGAAGCCCAACAAAGAAGTAGACTTTCAAACTAAAAGAAATTCATTGAATTTTACAAACAAGAATACTTAAGGATAACCAAAAAAATAGCTCGAATCAAAGCTTGAGGTTGGAATGTAGCTTGCAACCAAGGCCTAACTTCCTTGTTCCTAAATCCAAGCCCCCACATCTTCACAACATTTTCCATGGATCCCTCACATGAAACACTTCCAAATTTACATTCCGAATAGAACTAAACCTTCCAACTAGGGAAAACAAAAGGAAATTGGTGATTAGAATACCTCTCCTCGAAAGCCATAACTAGAAATTCTAGATGCCCATCGAAAGATGAGAAAAAATCCCACATATTATACACCATCTCATCCTACAAGGGCTGATGAAGAATGCCTCCTACAAGTGAGAATGAACAACACGATGTACCTCTCTTATGGTAATTTATAAATGTATGTTGTAATTATGATGTCAGTTATCATGAATCGTTATAATGGTCATTTATTAAGAATGGTGGATGCTAAACTTAGTGGATGTTGTGAAAAACCTTCCCACAACCCCCCACACGCACCCCCAGACCTCCCTCTCCTCGATTTTTCAACAAAGGGTGGATGATCAACTTAGGGGATGTTGTAAACTACCTTCCCATAACCCCCCCCACGTGCATCCCCACCTCCATTTTTCCACATAGGTTGGATGATAAACTTAGGGGATGTTGTGAACTACCTTCCCACAACCCCTCATGTGCACCCTCAGACCTCCCCCCTCTCCCCTCCATTTTTCCACATATAACTACATTTAGTAAAAAGGGTGGATGTTAAACTTAGAGTAGGTCATGATATGAAGAAATTTAACTTTCTCAAATCTTTCTACCAATTCCCCAAGTACTTGGTTGTTTCATGCTTTACTTTAGGGTAAAAGATACACCTCCACCCATGAGCCTATCAACCTTAACAATCTTGAAAGTTATTCCATCATTTCCTTTTGTTTGGGACAAGAAATAATTCTTATAGTTAATTTTTATAGCTATTTCTTTAGATTGAGACTAGAAATAAACAATAAAGAAATTAACTCTTTATCGATATCATTACTCTTATTAGTATTAAGATATTTGAGAAAAAAACTCCTTTAATATTTTATTAATTCAACTAACTTTCTTTTGATATTTTATTAACTCAATTAATATTAAAAAACTCAAAGAAATGATGCCCTTAATGTTTTATAAGCTAATATTTTAGTTCTAATAAGTTTTAGTTACAAGCACTTACAACAAATACAATGTATATAAAGTATAATATAAAAAAATAGATTTATTTATTAGTCATAAAATTATAATAAAATAAAATTAAAATAGTATATCTATTTTTAAATTTATCATCATTGGTTTAATATGAATTATATTATTTATTATTTTTATTTATTGGTTGTAATTATTTTATGTTTTTATTTTAACTTTTTTCTTTTTATTATGTTATTTTCAAAAAAAAATTGTTGACTTTGATTATAATATTTTATCAGATTAATATTTTTCTAACGATTTAATTATATTATCTTATGAATTTTTGGTTAATGACTAGTGCACATCTTTACAGTGTATATATATGATTAAGTGTTTTGGATCAGCACAATCATCATTCAAATCATTTTTCTAAATATATAAACTCTAGAAATTATAATGTGATTTACCAGAAAATTATTTGAAAAATAAATATAAATTACATAAACTTACACTATCAATTTTTTATTAATATTTTTATAATATTTATTAATAATAACACGTTAATTAAAATTAAATATAATTGATCTAATTTTAAAAATTAAATAAAAATATATAAAAAAATATTTATTTAAAATATTTTAAAAAATTATGGAATGATCTCAATAATCATATTTATATTTAGCAATTTAAATATATTAATAAATTCAAATATTTATTAATCCACTAGGAAAAAAAAGGAAAAATAAAGTTGGCATCATTAAGGAAGAAAATAATAAAATAAAGTAGATGCCATAAACTTTTAACCCTGGGACGAATAAACTTTACATTTAAAAAATAATAAAACAATAATGTTGATGTGATAAACCTATCCTTTTAAAGGTAAACCCATCAGAAGATGATCCTAAAATTTTAAAGAAAATTAACGAAAGTGGAATGAGAAAAATGAAAAGAGCCTTAATTAAACGTGGAACGAAATTTTGATAGAGATATTGTTATTATAGATTTATTTTTCAACATTTTACCAATTGTAATTATTAATTTTGATATTTTAATATAAAATATTTTTAAATTTAATATAAAATTATATTTTAGGTTATGAATTTTTTTTTTATAATTATGTAAATATTTTGAATTATTAAGTTTGAAAACAATATTATATGAAAGTGTTACATTTAGATTAAAAAAAAATTAAGTTATTACCTAAAATGAAGTACGTTAATTTTATATAAAGGATGTAGGTCAAATTTATAATTTTAATAGCTAAAATTAAAATTTTAAAAATATAAATATAAATTAAATTATATATATATATATAATAAATAACTATTTTTTAATACTTTTATCATTAAGGTTATCTGATAAGAATGTAAATAATACTCTTATCATTAGGGTTATCCTATAAGAATGTAAAGTTTGGGGATGTATTTTTTAAGAGAAATTTGAAAAATGATGAAGTAAATTTACAAGAATTTTATGACTTTTAATCTTATGTTAAAAGTAATATAACCTATCTTGCTCCTAATCTCATAAAAGCTAACCTCTTTCCTATTCACTGCATTTTAGTTAGACACTTAATATACAAGAACAAGATAAACGACAAGAGATTCCTTGCTTCCAACTCCAATGATAATCATCATTAATTCAAGCTAGGATGGGATCAAGATGCCAAGTCTTAGCTAAATCATTGGGGAATACAACAAGACATGTTACATAGTTAAACTTGGTGTTGGACAATTTCCAAAACACTAAGAGATGTAAGAATTTGCCATCTTTGTGACACTAGAATTTGAGATCTTTATGACACTAATAGAGTTGAAGACAAAATATGTTTTCTCCTAGAGTGCTCCAAGTACACTCAAATTAAAACTCAAATGAAAAATATTTATTACAATATTGACCTTCCTAAGGTCCCCCTAATTCATCGAAACTATAGTAATCTTGAATCATTTTTCTTAATTCCTTTTTAATATAGATATACGATTTTTAATGAAATCTAAGTAATTACTTTTTTATAATTATGATTTCAATGGATCATCATCATTAAGAAATAATAATACTTTTAAATTAACTTATTGTTATAATATAAAAATATATGATATAATAAAATTAACATATTTTAAAAATCATATATTTTAATAAAAATTTATTTTATTTTATTTATTTTTAAAAATGTTAATATACTTATATTAATCATTTTGAAATCCCCAATGGGGATGAGATGTAACATGATGGAGGTGGCAAGGGGTAGAATCATCATCACCACAAGCAATGCCTATGACAAACATGGCTTACCAACTCATCATTGTAAATAACTTGTGTTGTTACACATGCAACCAAGATTGATGAACTTTAATGCAATACATTACTCCACAATGTGGGATGATTATGTCTCCATGTGGCTCAGTTGTTTTGTATTGACACAAACTCTCTAGAATTTGAAACTCATGACGGTGATGCTCTTAGATTGGCTTTTTCCTAATTCCACAATCAATTTCCTTTGTACTTAGCCTCTCTTTATGGCCTTCTCGGTTATTGACCTTTTCTCTTTCCTTTCATTCTCTCTATTGCACAATGAATGGTACACCAATTTGGGTGGTGAAGTAACAATTATTTTGTTATGCACTTGTGATTTTAGGTTGGTTGCACTCCCTTGGCCCCTCGACTTCTTGGTCTCTCAAACCTTCATTTTTCTTCCGTCCCACCACAACAATCACTACACAACAACCTAGATGTAGAAGGGATGGAGGGGGTTGAGGCTCTCAAGGTGACACAAGGGCTCAATTTTGCCTTGGATCCTTGGCACATCTTTATCATAGCAAAATTCCATCAATCGTGTAGCAAGAGGTCAACGACATGGAGGAAAATGATATATAAGAGCGATAACATCATTCAAATTTAGATATGCTAAAGGAGCTTACCTTCTGGGTGGCAAACATTGGGAATATGCATAGCATGTATAATCAATACCTCTATACAATAGACTTGTATTGGCAACTCAAGTCGCCCCTGGGGAAGGTCTTGCTCAAGCACCATACTACGATGGACAAGATTTTGATGATGGTTGAGGGAATTTAGCTGTAGTTTGCTGACATTGAAGGAAGCCTTACCCACAAAGAAGAAGTTGGTTCTACTCCTGGCCCATGTAGTTTGCTAACATTGAAGGAAGCCTTACCCACAAAGAAGAAGTTGGTTCTACTCCTGGCCCATGGGGGCTTCACTGGGGGAGCAATATCATACCACGTGCATTCATATCGGGGGATATATATTGAGAAAAAATGACATAACATATTGAGCATATAATAGGGGGTAAAAAGTTTTTATATTGGTAGGTATAAGAAATGGAGCTCAAATTTAATGAAAAAAATAAAGGGGTATAAAAAATGTTAATTAAAAAATGAATACCTACAATATCTAGTGAAAATAGGGGCTTTTTAAATTGGTAAGGTGTATTGGGTTCTTATTGCTAGGAAGTTAAATGATGTGATTTTTAGAAGTATTTTCCAATATGTAGTCAAATTAAAGGTATTGTTTAGTATGCCACGAATGTACGTGATATCTTAAAGGTTCATTGAGTAAAACCCCTGTGTCTTGGTCCAACTCTTAAAACTACCATAAAAAATACAACTGAGACAATCAAAGTAGAAAGATTGATCTCCTCTTAACTTATCATGTTTAAATCTCTTATGAATTTCTATATACTATCTCAACTCAATTTTTATGACACATTTTGATTACCCCAAAATCCCACCTAACACTAGCTGAAACATAAAAGCTATAATTTAATATGCTTTATTATAGCATTGAAATTGCATTAATCTAATAGATTGTTGTTATATAATTGGCCTGGCCTGGTTTAAGTGTTACTAATAATAAACACCCACAGGCATCATAAATTATGTAATTTCACCATATATTAATGAAGCTTTACCTTACCAAAAAAAAATAGAAAATTAAACTATTTAGTGAGAGTCTAGCATTTTTCCTACAGGGCATTAAATTGTGGTCCCTATTTTATTGTTCAACTACCATCGTGGATGCATCAGCCCCACAAGATTGGGCCGCTCCTGGGAAAAAATAAAATGGGCCTGTAAACCAAAAGAAAAGAAAGGAATGGAATCTTGAAGGGAATTGGAATTGGGATAAATTAATAGGCATAGATGAAGGGATGGAATGAGATAATAATAAGAGGCACAGAACAAAACTGCATTTGCCCGTAACAGTTATCCACTGCGTGCCTGGGACGAAGCAATGGCTGCGGTGAAGCTATACGGTCCTCTAGCCTCCACTGCCACATCCAGGGCTCTCGCATGCCTCCTGGAGAAGCAGGTTGAGTACCAACTCGTCCCCGTTGATCTCAAGAAAGGTGAGCACAAGAAGCCCCCGTTTCTGGCAATGCAGGTAACCACTATTCTCTTTTCTTTACCGAGATTGTGCAATGGAGGTTTCAGTATCTTTAAGGTTTTGATATCTATCAACACTACATTGAAAAAGAATTTGTTCAAAGTTTCAATACTTCTCAGGGTTTGGTCCAGAGAAGGATTTGAGCAGATTGTTGGTAAATCTGATAGCTTATCACTATGAAGGTCTTAATACTCAGTTTACATTGATCAGGAATTTGTTCGAATTTAGGCTAGGGCAGGATTTGATTAGTGTTAATACCGCTTGTTAGAGGGGGATTTGAGTACAGTATTGGTTAATACCTCTCTTGGCTCAGCACTGTGAAGGTTTTAGTTCTTGCCAGTGCTATTCTGAAATATTTCTTACTAATTATCATCCAGGTTTCTTAAGATTTTAGATTTTTGTTTTTCTAAATTTTGATCATCTAAACTAGATTTCATATTTTGGTCTTGCTTCCAATTTTGAATGGAAGAACAATGTGCCTACTTTTTTAGATTTTTCTCTTTTATAAATAATTTTATTTTGAATTAGACTTAAATTAGGCTAAGCCAACCCCAATGTTGGATGGAAGAACTATGTACTCACTAGTAGTGAAAGCCTCTTGGAATAGCTTACCCAACCAATGATGGATGAAAAAACTATGTACCCACTAGTAGTGAATTTGGAATAGCTTACCCAATGTTGGATCCAAAAACCATGTACCCACTAGTAATGGACTTGGAATAGCTTACCCAATGTTGACTTAGAATAGCTTACCCAATGTTGGATGAAAAATCTATGTACCCATTAGTAGTGGACTTGGAATAGCTTACCCAATGTTAGATGAAAAAACTAGGTACCCACTAGTAGTTAAGACCTCTTGAAATAGCTTAATTCCCCAATGCTGGTTCATTTTCAACTTTTCCCAACAGATTTGAACCAATCAATACCCATCAGATTTGAACCAACCAATAAACTGACTGAAACTAAACCTCTCATAAATCTACACCTCATAGGTGTGAAGGCCTCTTGAAATAACTTAATTCCCCAATGATGATTCATTCTCAACTTTTCCCATCAGATTTGAACCAACCAATACCAGATTTGAACCAACCAATAAACTGATTGAAACTAAACCTCACATAAATCTACACACCTAATAGGTATTTATAGACTTGAACCAACCAATAAACTAATTGAACCTCAGATAAATCTACACCTCATAGGTATTTATAATATTGTTTTTTAACATACATTCCCATTAACTTCTTAGCAATTCTTAGCAAAAAGTACTCATTCACCAGTCATCCAAAACCCAAACCCTGTATGCAAATGTGAACCAATACTGTGAAACAACACCAAGATAGGTTCATTTAGATAGGTTCATTTTATAGCAACTCAGAATAACTTTTACTGTGAATCCTTATAACCATAAAATAAAATATTTAATGAAATGGGTTCTCGTTTATGCAGCCCTTCGGACAGGTACCAGTGCTCCAGGACGGAGCTCTGACTCTTTTTGGTTTGTATCCATACATATCACATAATTAGTCAAACTGCAACGAGAAACTTATGGCAATTTATTAGAGATTCATCTTTAACTCGTCCATTTTTTGCTTTATGGGTAATGCAGAATCGAGGGCCATTGTTCGGTACATTGCAGAGAAGTACGCGGAACAGGGGACCATTGGGCTGTTAGGTAAGAGTTTGGCAGAGAGAGCTGCGATTGAGCAGTGGATGGAGGTGGAAAGCCAGGCGTATAATCCTCCCAGTTCCACTCTGGTATTTCAACTGGCATTCGCTCCGTTGTGGGGCATTCCTCAGAACCAGGCGGAAATTGCGAAGAACGAGCAGAAGCTCTCCAAGGCTTTGGACGTGTACGAGAAGAGATTGTCTGAGAGTAAGTATTTGGCAGGGGATGAATTCAGCATAGCAGATCTGTCGCATCTCCCGAATACTGAGTACCTTGTGAATGCTACGGGCAAGTCGGAGCTCATCACTTCTCGAAAGTATGTGAATGCGTGGTGGGAGAACATTTCTTCCCGAGACTCGTGGAAGAAAATACGCGAAATGAGTAAAGCAGGCAGCAAGAAATGAACGGATCAGGTTCTGCCATTTGTGTGGTCTGTAATAAAACACATATTGGTGTAAGGCTGAAAATACGATGGCCAGTACTCTGCAATTGAGATTGTGTTTGAACTTTCTGATTAGGTAACTCAATACGCATTTAGATTATAATAATGAAGGTTGTGATATTTGGAGATATCCAAGGATTTTGGTTTAAATTGTAATTGTTATTACGTGTGATATAATCACTGGTACATTAAATTAAAATTGTGTTCACCTTTGGGAAGAGTGGTTGCATATTCATAACTTTATAAAAATTTTAATATATAGATATATTTTAATTAATGGATATATAGATCTATTTTAATGGATCTATCAAGAGTTAAAGGATCAAATTTTATTATATGTAATTTTTTTTTTAAATACAAAACTTTACAAAAAATTACATATGCAAAAATTTAATTTTTTAGTGTTAGATAAATAGGTTTTTTTTGTGTCTTTTTATAGATGATGTGATATTTGGTTTGTTTAAATTGTATTTTTAAATAATTTATCATTATTAATAATTTATATTAATAATTGAATGAGTTATAGATTTTTCTTTTATTAAAGATTAACTAAATTAATTTATCTTCAATTATTTTTTCCTTTTAAGTATTGAAACATTTTACTAAGGTAAATATTAACACACATACACACACATATATGAATATTCAATAGCGTTTAAAAAAAAAATTAACTATTGTATAAAATTATATTATTTAAAATAGACATCGAAATATCTTATGTATCATGGAAGAGGGAAAGTGAAATATCAATGAACCAAGTTAACAGGAACCCAAAAAAATACACATATAACCATAAATACAAAGATCCAACTGAAATAACACTTCATTTCATTAATATCAAAGAACTGAAATTTGTTTATAGACAGAATGGAAATAAACTAGCTAGGGCGCTGGTAGCTTATCACTGAGAAGAGATGTGGCGGCTACAAACCTTTGAACTTTGTGTTATAATGAGGCTCGAAGGCCTATATATTATTGAGAAACAATGGAAAACCCTAAACGTCAAAAAACCTAACCCTAGGAGATGAATCGCCAAACTATGGGCCCCGTCGGGGTAAATTGGTACATCAATTTCTTAGGGCCGTAACTTTGACATACTATCTCAGTTTGACGCACATGATACATCGTTAAAAATATCTATCTGAGGACTACAAATTTTGAGTGAGCAACATCAATCAAAGCTCCATGTTACTCCTGTTTTTCCCAAAAAAACGTCGTTTAGGGCCTCAAAACGGTTCCGGAAGTTCAGAACCCGAAAAATCGCCAAAAATAGTAAATTGTACTACAATTAAGGAAACTGAACAACTAAAATAAACAATGGTGGGGGTCCAAGTGGAATAGGTGGGTGGCCACCAAAATCTGCCTGGATCATTCCTCCCCCCAGGAAGAAATGGTCCCCATTGCATTGAGTTCCTCCATGAGATGAAGAAACTTCTGTTGAACTTAGTCCCTGGTGAGCCACTTGCCCTGGTGAAGGAGTTGGCCTGCTTTGACAACTCGATATAGTTGGATCCTCTGTTGTTGGGTGTGTCCATAATCCGATTAGTTGTTGTTTGTTCCATGCAGTCTTGGTTTAACTCGGTTGGTGTGAGTTGTTCTGCCATGTTGGATGTGTCCAGTAGAGGTGGAAAGTAGGGTCGAAGGCGGTCCACATTAAACACTTGGTGCAGACCAAGGAATGGTGGAATACTAAGCTTGAAGGAATTCCCCCCTACAACCTTGGTGGTGGTGTATGGACCATATCAGAACGGGCGAAGCTTGCGGTGGGGTCCAACGAGGCACTCCTTATGTAAATGTAGCCACAATTTGTCGACCACCTGGAATTTGTGTGGCACCCGATGTTGATCATGTTGTTGCTTGTAATTAGCATTAGCTCTCTCCAATATGTCATGAACCTATTGGCGGATGTGCTAAATGCGCTCAATGAAGTTGTTCGCCTTGGCAGCTTCATACTGGACATGAGCTGAATCGGTCTAAGTAGCTGAAATGGCATGGCTACGTCAATGGGACATAGTGGCTGGAATCCCAAGCCCACTTGAAAGGGGATGTGGTCGGTTGAGTTGTGGGGGGCCGGTTATAAATATGTTGTACATAGGGGAGGCTCTCATCCCAGGTGCGTGGATTCTTTGAGTTGTACATGCACATAATGTGTACGATCATCCTGTTGATGACCTTTGTTTGGCCATCAGTTTGGGGATGGAAAGCTATGGACTTGGTGAGTTTGGTGTCCAGCATTGACCAGAGGTTGGACCAAAATGTACTGAGGAACATGTTGTCCCGATCTGAGATGATAGATTGTGGGGTCCCAAAGTTTACCCACGCTCGTTCAAAGAAGAGTTTAGCAGTGGCTTATGTTGTGATATTCTTCTTGCAGGCCGCCATAATGGCCATCTTCGAGAATCTGTCGACGACCACGAAAACACAGTCGTTGCCATGCTTAGTAAAAGGAAGGTGTGACATGTAATCCATGGAGATGGATTCTGAAGGTCGACTAGGGGTAGGAAGTGTAGTATAGAGGACTTGCTTCTTGATGGTCAGTTTGGAAATGGTGCAAGCAGTGCAGGATTTGATGTACTCCTCGATATCCTGTCGAAGGTTTGGCCAATAGAAATACTTCTACAGTACTGCCACTATTTTCTCGACCCCGAAATGCCCAACAACCTGACTGTAGTGCGCTTCCCAAATCATCTTGGAACGCTCGCTTGAAGGAACACAAACGTGTCCCAGGTGACATAGCAGTGCATCCTGAAGGTGAAAATATGGAACTCGGTTACCCTCCAAGTGTGTCTTGTATGTGTGGCCAAATTTTGGATTGCTCTTGTAGAGAAGTGGCCAATCAGAAGTCTCGTGCCTACAAGAGTTGGGCACGGTGTTTATTGCCACGATTGATGATCAGCTGAGGTAGTCTACAACATTATTGGTGTTTCCCTTCTTGTACTTGATGCTCAAATGAAATTGTTGCAGATATGTGGACCACTTCTGATGGTGATTGTTCTGCAAATTCCCTTGTGTCTGTATGAACTGCAGGAGTCAGTGGTATGTATGGATGATCATTTCCTTCCCCAAAATGTAATGCTTCCATTGTTGGCAAGCCTGCACAATGGAATACATCTCTTTGTCATAAGTGGGATACTTCCGGAATGTGTCGGATAATGTCTCACTATGATATGCCACTGGATTCCCCTGTTGAGTAAGAACTGCCCCAATAGCATAGTCAGAGGCATCTGTCTTGATCTCAAATGGTTGTTGCAAGTCTGGTAATGTGAGCACTGGGGCAGAGCAGAGGCGATGTTTCAATTCTATGAACACCTTCTATTGAGATTCCGACCAAAATAATTTTGCTTTTGCTCCTCCCTTAGTGATTTAACTCAAGGGCCAAGTGATATGAGAGAATCCCAACTGTACAAACCTGTGGTATAAGTTAGCAAGACCCAGAAAGTTGTGAAGTTCTATTAGAGTGGTTGGGGTTGGCCAATCCCGAATGACTTGGATCTTGGTTGGATCCACATGCACCCATCGCCCATCAACATTGTATCCCAGACACTGAACCTGGGTCATGCCAAAAGTGCACTTCTCCAAATTCGCACACAACTTGTGTTGTCGCAGTGTTTGGAGGACCTGTTGGATGTGGTGGAGGTTCTCTTCCCAAGTCTGGATGAAGATCAAGATTTCATCCAAGTACACTACTACAAATGAGTTGGTGAATGGTCACAAGATGTCATCCATCAGCCTCATTGAGTTTGCGGGAGCATTCATCAACCCGAAAGGCATGACTTGCCATTCGAAAAGTCCCTCCTTGGCTTTGAAGGCAACCTTCCACACATTAGACAGTTTGATTAGTAGCTGGTGATACCTGGACTTCAAGTCGATCTTGCTGAAATATTTCTCCCCTTTGAGTTGGTCCAGAATGTCATCAATCTGTGGGATCAGGTACCTATTCCGGACAATGATCTTGTTCAGTGCCTGATAGTCAATATAGAGTCTCCAAGTGTCATCCTTCTTCTACACCAACACGATTGGGCTCCCACAGGGCGATGAACTTGGCCGGATGTGACCTTTCTACAGCAGCTCCTGAATCTACCTCTTGATTTCATCGTTCTCTAAAAAAGAGCGTCTATAGATCGGTCATTGGGAAGCGACACACCTAGGGTCAGATCGATGGGGTGCTTGACCTGACAGTGCAAAGGCACCCCTGCGGGTGAGGTGAAGATGTCCCCATACTCCTCCACTGCCTTGTCCATTTGTTGTTGTCATGTGGAGGAGCCCTATCTGGAGGTCGTGGCCACATTATTCTTCTTTCCCTGGGGGCAAATCATCAGGAAAACAAATTTATCGATTTTGGATATGAGCTTACTACATTGTTTTGCAGTAACCAAAGAGATAGCGGCAGACAGTGGTACCTTTGGTATCTTGTACAACTTATTTCCCAAAGTAAAAATAACAGTGTGAGGCCGGGACTCATACACACCATGTCGCTTCCACAAGTATGGTTGGCCTAATAATACATCACAAACATCAAGAGGAGCAATGTCACATAATACCTCATCAATGAAGGGCTTGACGCTGTTGGGAAGGTAGGACTACTGGCTGACGCAGAGATCTCTTCCTTGGTGAAGCCACTCGATGGTGTACGGTTTTGGGTGTGTTGTGGTCGGCAAGCCCAACCGCTTCATGACCTCTGTTGAAATGAGGTTATTTTGTCTCCCATTGTCAATAATGAATTGTAGTGGGGAACCCTTTACCCACATCTGGGAGTGGAAGAGACGCTTCTCCTCCTCTGGATCTTTCGGTTCTTCCTTTTGGATCTTCGTGGTGGCAACGGTGGCGTTGGGCTCCGCATCGATAATCTTCTTCCCTTTGTCATTCCCCTTCTCGAGTTATGATTCAGAGTCAAGGCATGCATCTGATTCATAAGCTTTCATCTCAACCACCAGTGACTGCTTGGCCCGACACTCACTTGTGTTGTGAGTGGAGCTGTTATGGAGCTCACACCACTTTCCCATGTCCTTCTTCGACTTCACAGTGTTTCTCTTTTCTTGCAGCTTTGGCAGGATGTCTTGGACCACCATGCATTGGCTTTGTCATTTTTTTTGCGGTTTGGGGGCACCTTTTCCTTGATTTTGATTCGCACATCCAAAGTCTCACTTCTTTTGTTTGAATTTCTGCTCAATCTTGGCAGCATATCGGTATGCTGTACCAAGAGAGGATATGTCGAGGAACTCCATTTCCTCCTAAATATATCTGTGCAGACAATTGTGTTACTTTAGCAACAAATGTTTCTATGAATCTTTGATACTCAACTTTGTGCGCAGGGTATGGAACAGATTCTTCAACTCATACACATCTTGATCCCTTTGTTATCACAATGTAGTCCATTGTATGTACTTGTCCTCATAGCTGCTCCCCACAGGATAATATTTTTCTTTGATGATGTCTGGGAAAGAATTCAAAGTGGGTACGATTGAGAACAGAGAGGTTTCCCCCTCGTCCTTTTTTTCACAGTAGGTTTCCCACTAGTCCTTGACATGGGGGGCGACTTTGAGGAGTGCAAAAATAATCTATTCCCGGTTGGAAAAGTCATGAATCGAGAAATACCCTTCTAATAGATTCAATCATCTATCTATGACGTCTGCATCTATTTTTCCATCAAATATGGGAATGTCAAAGTTTACTTGTACCTTAAAAGGGGTTGTGCCTTTAGAGTGGCTGCTAGATGCAGATGGTCTGCCAGTGGGCAGTCGTTGAAGGATATGGGAAAATTTATCCATCATTGTTTAACTTTGTTTTTCGAGGGCCTCCTCAAGCAATATTTTGATAGGATCTCCTACTCCCTCATCTTTCTTTTTGTCCCCCATGTGCGGTCGTCAAGGTTTGTGAGGTTGATCTTGCAAAGGCTCAACCAAATCGAGACCTAACTCCTTATAACCCGACCTCGTTGGGAACATGCAAAGAAGGATCGAGAAAGAGAAGACTGCTCTGATACCACTGATCTGAATTTATGCAGGAACGCAACAGAATACACATATAACCATAAATACAAAGATGTAGTGGAAATAACACGTCATTTCATTAATATCAAAGAACTGAAATTTGTTTACAGAAAGAATGGAAATAAACTATCTAGGGTGTTGGTAGCTTATCTCTGAGAAAATATGTGGCGACTACAGGCCTCTGAACTCTATGTTAAAATGAGGCTCTGAGGCCTATATATTATTGAGAAACAATGTAAAACCCTAAACATCCAAAAACCTAACCCTAGGAGATGAAACGCCAGACTATGAGCCCCATCAAGGTAAATTGGTACATCAATTTCTCAAGGTCGTAACTTTGGCATAATATCTCTGTTTGATGCACATGATACATCGTCAGAAATATCTATCCTAGGACTACAACTACTAACAATTAATATTGAGTCTGAAAGACTCATATTCGTCAAAGGTTTCATGCCCAAAAATGTCATTTAGGGTCTCAAAATGGTTCCGAAAGTTCAGAACCCAAAAAACTACCAAAAATAGTAAATTGTGCTACAATAAAGGAAACTAAAAAACTGAAAGAAACAATGGTGGGGGTCCAAGTGGAATAGGTGGGTGGCCACCAATATCCACCTGGATCAACATTGTCAACTCCAAGTTGAGAAATATTGTTTTAAGGGACACTGTCAACTCCAATTTGAGCACATACGTAATTACACATCCCTCTCTCATACTGAATGAGCCTCTCACCTCAACTAGCCTCCTTTTGAGAAGACCCACATTGATAAAAAATATGCATACTTTTGAGAAGACCCACATTGATAAAAATTGAGGATACATTAAAAAAACGTGTTCAACACGCTTTTTTAATGTATCCTAAATTTTTATCATGTGGGTCTTCTCAAAAGTATGCACTAAATGGGTACTTGTTGGATATGGAATTTAATTTCGCATCCAACGATTATCTACACTTGAAATTTGGGTAAACCTATAAGGAGATAAGCAAAAAATACAATTAAAAAAAGTAGTTTTTTTTCTTTTCCCTCCAAAATATTTACATGTATCTCTTTTTAAATTTAAAGGATTTTGATTGGTTTACATATTATGACATGGAAATTATATGAAATTTTCATGGGCACTTTTAGGCTGAAATTTCGTCTAATGTCAAAACCAAGGATTTACACCTTAATGATCAAGATCTATTGGTTAGAGTTGATGGTGTTTTAATTATTATAAAATTCATGTCCTCAAGACTCTTGACGTAATTTCCAAGTGCATTGAATCTAAAACCATGAACCTAATTAAACTTTGTCTTACCTTGACCTTGCTTAGTTTTAAATTTAAACTCTAGGAACAAATAGAGTGTGTTGCAATGGGATCTCCATTGTCCCTAGTAGTTGCTAACATCTTCAAGGAACATTTTAAGTCTTAGCCCTTAATATCTATAATATGAAACCAAAAAGTTAGTTTTGATATGTTGATGAAACCTTTGTCATCTAGGCCCATGGTCATTCTTCTCTTAACACATCTCAGGATCATCTCAATAGCTTATCCCCTAGCATCCAATTTGTAGTGGAAATTGAACAAGACAATTCCCTTCCATTTATAGATGTTCTTGTTGATTGCCAACCTTACGGCTCCCTTTTTGATTAAGTTTTTTTTTTTTAAACCCCATAGACAAATGCCTTCATGCCAATTTCCGTCACCACTTTTCTAAAAACAATTCAATATTAAAAACTATCATTGTGAGAGGTATTCAAATATTATTGACTCTTAACAACTAAAAAGTGAATAAGCCCATCTCACTAAAGCTTTCCAATTTAATGGTTATTCCTTATCTAAAATTAACATAGCCTTCCAATTTGTCCTCCATCCTAAATGTAAAACATCCCATCATTATTATCCTACACAACAACAAATCTCTCTCCCTTGCATTCGCAGTTTACTAATTTGTTAATTTTAGATAAACATGGTATGTTCTATGCTTAATGCAGTTTACTTCAATCTTTCTTCTTATTAGCCCAATTCAATTTCAGATTAGCAATCACATAATCATTGAAAGTAAATGCCGATAGAACATAAAATAGATCAACAAAAGACAAGCCAATACATGATACAAGAATTTGTAATTATTCTTATTCATCAAAGATAGAGAATTTTTTTTGTTATAGCAATCGATAGAATGCCCTAGCCAAAAAATACTTTACTGGTCAAACTAGCCCTTTCAACCTCCAAATAGGTTCAGTCAAAGTCAGCTTTCCTTCAAGGTCAAACTCACCCCAAAAACCAGTCCAAAAAATAGTCAACGCACCAGTCAAATCTCTGGTCAAACCAGTCAACATTGCGGTCAACTTTGCAATTAATGATGCAGTCAAAGGTCAATGTTTGACCTCAGTTTTTGTGCCCTCCAATGCGGCCTTCCAAAGTCAAAATTTATAAGTAGAAAACGCAGTCAAACACCAATTTTGACCCATGGTCAATGCTCCAGAAAAATCCCTAAAACAATTTGAAAATAGAAACTTATTGTTTCACACGTGTGGAGGAGAGAGAAGCCTCTTCAAGGTTGTATGAACCAATCATATGAGAGAGATATGTGTGAGATGAGTTGATGATGAAATGAGCATCATCTCTCTCCAATTTATATCCATGATTGGGGGTGAGTGACACACCTGTTGGGGCTTGTGAGCCTACATTACATTTTTGGCCAACCTTGACAACTTGCACATGTGTGGAAAATAAATTCAAAATATAAGTTATGCTCATCCAAACAAGATGATCCTTAGATAAATCTTGCATCTCTCCAAAAGAGGAATCCAACAAAAATATCATCTCCATCATATGAGCAATGCAACATGGAGTTTGGACCTATTTTCCCAAAATTAAAACTCCCTCTCAACTAGGGAGAACTCCATCTGTCCACCTATGTAATCCTGTCATTCAGTACCATCATGTACTATCATCATCATCATGCAATCCCGTGTCATACTGTTGTAACTGGTTTGTTGCCTCTTCTATGCAAACAAACGAGAGTGAGTCACAAAGACATCACTCTCCACTGACCCGAAGTCAATCTAGAGGTAAGAACCTCAACCAAACTCAAGAGTGAGCCACATACTGAACCGAAGTTAGTTTAGAGGTAAGAAACTCATCTAGACTTGATCCCTAATCAAGTTGTTGGACACATCCCATCCTAGACATAGAGATTATGACAATCCCTGATGCTTCCATCAGTCATGCTATAAGTCTCTATCCTCATTTCCCAACTCATTTCCAAATTAGAGGTACTTCCCATGAGTCCAAGACTCCATGGATAGGATGCATGTGGGGCATAAATCGAAGAGAGGGTGAACTAACCCAATATCATAACGATGGGGAAGAAGCACACTAACAAGGTAAGGGGAAACTTTCCCTGTGGTTTCTTATAGCTACAAGAAGCTATCCCCAAGCCCCCTGGAGCTCCTAGAGCTCATATTCCAACTCAGGCGAGACCCTCAGGATAGGGTTTGTCCACAATACCAAGCTTCTCACGGAAGGTTAAGAATTTTACCTTCCCGAGGGGCTTCATGAGAATACCTGCGACCTTCTCACCAGTCCCAATGTGATTGAGCCTTATGGTGCCTCGCTGTACTATGTACTGGACAAAGTGGTAGCTAATATCAATATGCTTGGATCAGTCGTGGAACACAGGATTCTCATAAATACGAATCCCACTCTGGTTATCCCAAAGGATAACGATGGTATCCAACACATGCACAAATAGCTCACTGAAGAGCTTTCTCAACCAAAAATATTCACAATAGGTCATACTTGCTGCAATGTATTCGGCCTCGACAGTGCTCAAAGAAACCAATTTCTACTTCCTGCTCATCCAAGATATCGAAGCAGAACCTAGAGTGAAGCAACATCTAGATGTGCTCTTACGATCCACCACACTGGCTGCCCAATCAACATCAATATATCCATGGAGCCTCATACTCCCAGCAGTGTATCTCAACCCATGGTTGATTGTGCCTTGAAGATATCTCAAGAGATTCTTGGCACCAATCCAATGAATGTGATGGGGCTCGACCATATATTCACTCAGTGTGTTCACTACAAAACATATGTCTAGACCTGCGTTCACTAAGAACATCAAGGCCCCCTGGAGTTGACGATACACAGTGGGATTTCCCAACTCGGGCCCAGCAACACTTCCACACAACTTCTTAAAGTTGAGTTCCATCGAAGTAGTCACGGACTTGCAGTCCACCATCCCAAATCTCTCCAGTAGCTTCACAACGTATTTTCCTTAAGAAAGGAAAATCTCACCTGGATTTTGCCAAACCTCTAAGCCTAGGAAATAGTGCATTAGTCCTAGTTCCTTCATCTTGAACTTGGAAGCTAGGTCCCTCTTACATTGATGAATGAGAGGGTCAGCACCTGTCAGGAAGAGATCATCCACATAGAGAACCAGAATGATAGGATTTTCATTATCAACCTTAAAATAATGGTTTGGATCAGAATCACTTCGAGTGAACCCCAACTTCATCAAGTAGATATTGATCCTCTCATACCAAGCCCTAGGGGCTTGCTTCAACCCATAGAGGGTTTTCTTCAACCTTAATACATATGTGTCTCTATCTTGGACTTCGAACCCAAGACGTTGTTCCACATATACCTCTTCTTTGATTGAACCATGTAAGAAAGAAGACTTCACATCCATCTGATGGAGACTCCATCCTTGTGCTGCAGTAAGGGAAATGATTGACTGGATGGTGGTATAGCGGGAAACAGGTGCAAATATATCATCATAATCTATGCCTTCCTTTTGAGAGAAGCCTTGGGAAACCAATCTTGCCTTGTACTTTTCAACACTTCCATCGGCTCCATGCTTGATCTTGTAGAGGAATTTCGAGGTGACAATAGATTTTTCCTTATTTCTAGGGACCACGTCCAAGACATCATTCTTCATGATTGACTCATATTCCTCGTGCATAGCATCATTCCAAACTTTATCCTTTACAACTTTTTGAAAATTTCCAGGCTTAGATTGTACAATAGAACTCATGGCTGCTTGGTACCCTTAGTACCTATTTGGCTTATTACTTTCATGGAATGTTCCCCTAGGAGCAGCGTGTCCCTCAACATTTTTGAGAGTGTCTCTTATCCATGAAGGTCTTATTTTATTTGAGGAAGGTGGATCTATAAGATCCATTAGACCTTCAACATCAGGTATCAGTTCATCCATTGGTTCTTCCTGCCTTCTAGCTTCTTCTTCTTCTTTTTCTTCCTTTGAGATAGGAACATTTCTATCCTTCCTAAGGGTAGCATCTTTGTCAAAGGTGACATCATGGCATATCTCCACTTCTCTTTGGCCATGCACATAGATTCTATATGCCTTTGAAGTTTCACTATAGCCCACAAATGTTCCCTTCTTCCCAAAAGCATCCAACTTGCTTCTCTTTTCTTTCGGTACATGAAAATATACGGGACTTCCAAAAACTCTAAAATGAGAGACATCGGGCTTCTTATCATAGAAGACTTATTTGGGAGTTTTGGAGTCCAATGCAGAATGTGGGTATCTATTTTGAACATACACATCGGTGTTGGCAACTTCTCCCCACAGGAACTTCGGAAGACCTTGGTCATAAAGCATGGCACGGGCAACTTCCAAAATGGTTCTATTCTTCCTTTCAACAACTCCATTTTGTTCGAGAGTATACATAGTGGTGGTCTCCCTCTTCATGCTAGCTTCCCTGCAATAGTCATTAAATTCATTCGACTCATATTCTGTTCCATTATCGGTCCTCAAAATTTTGATCTTCTTCCCTGTTTGATTTTCAGCCAAGACCTTGAAGGCACAAAAACACTTGAATGCTTTGTCCATCTTCTTCAAAAAGTGTATCCAAGACTTGTGGGATATAATATAAGCATCCTCCCAAGGATGTTACGGGTAGCATACCAAATAGATCATAATGTATCAATTGTAAAATATCATATGTATTCGTGACACTTGAGGGGAATGGTCCCCTTGTATGCTTTCCTTTGGCACAACCTTGACATACACCTTCATAATAATCTTTGAAATCAGGCATCCTTGTCACCACCATATTTTCTTCGGGAAGGGATTTGTAATGAAGGTGTGCAAAAATCCAGTGCCATAGCTCAGATTGAAGGGTTGTGTCACATGTCATGGCCCCCATCGAACTTCCTCCAGCCTGATAGAGTGTATCAACTATAAAACCAAGAGTGAATGCTTCTTTGAAGTTCCTCTTTGAAATGTGTACCTTTACATTGATGAATTCCACCTTGAATCCTTTGTCTTCCATTGTCGAGATAGACACTATATTCTTCTCCAAGTCAGGTACATACAACACATCTTGCAAGCAGAGGACTTGACCTTGATTTATATGAAGGGTCATGGTCCCTGTCCCTTTGATGGAATAGGTGGAATTGTCTCCAAGGATAATTTCCAAATTAGTATCCTTTTCAATCAAATTAGAGAGGGCTTCCTTATATCCAGTGAAGTGCCTTGAGGCACCACTATCAATCAACCAATTTTCCAGCATATCGGATGTAGATGCAACAAAGAGGGAAAATATAATGATATATTCATTTTTCCTATCAATAACATATGATTCATCATACCTGGAATTCATTGACCTCTTGAAAGGTTTCCCATTTCCACTTCGATAAAAGGGAGCCTTCCTCTTTCCTTTGAACTTGTTGTTCCTTTTATTTCCATTCCCCCTGAAGTTGTTGTTGTCATCATCTTCAGGAGAGTCCCTTCTATTAGGGCACTCTCTTGCATAGTGACCAAACTTGTTACAAGTGTAACATCTTCCTCTTCTTCCTCCTTTTGACCCGCTATACCATGATTTTCATTTCTCAGGCAATATTTTTCCTCTTCTTCGCATGAGTGGAGAAGGTAGTAGGGTCACTTCCATTCCCATTTGAG
Source organism: Pinus albicaulis (assembly GCA_034641835.2). Lineage (NCBI taxonomy): Eukaryota > Viridiplantae > Streptophyta > Pinopsida > Pinales > Pinaceae > Pinus > Pinus albicaulis. Next base: position 612,901,087 of record CM076576.1, read on the forward strand.
GGTTTGTCTCTCTCCATCGTCCTTGTCTCCTCTTGATTGGATCTCATCAACAATTCATCAAAATTAGGAATCACATTATTATTAAGAATTGTAGTATTGAATACATACCAATATCGATGGAGTCCTCTAAGAGAAATGAGAATGATCTCTTGGTCAGTTATGGCTTTGCCAATAGCTAAGATATCATTCTTAATTCCGGTGAGCCTCATAGAATATAATTGGATGGATTCTCCTTTTACCTTCTTGATCGCCTTCAAATTGTTTTTTCAAAAATAGAATTTATTAGCATTGATAGCTCTGAATATGCTAACCAACTTATTATATATCTATTTAGATGTGCCCAGCTCGCAGATATAAACATCCAAGTGATTATGAATAGAATCCCTGATGATCTTCTTCAACTTGAATTCCCCTTTCTTGTACTTTGTCTTAGTGGAAGCAGGTGCATTTGATGGAGGTTCATTGATCTTCCCTTGCACATAATTCATAACATCTTGGCCTTCAAATCTCAAATCCAAAGACATTTTCCAAGCGTGATAATCAGAATTTTCAGTCAGCTTATCATGAAATTTGAAACCCTTGTATGATGAGGAGGCCATTAATCCCGGTCCTTTATTATTCAACTTCTTCAGTGATTTCTTTTCACACCTGCTTGGGATTTGTCTTCAAGTTAGCTTCGATACTGTGTTAATTTTAGATAACCATGGTATTTTATATGCTTAATGCATTTTACTTCAATCTTTCTTCTTATTAGCCCGATTCAATTTCATATTAGCAATCAGATAATCATTGAAAGTAAATTATAATAGAACATAAAATATATCAACAGAAGACAAGCCAATACAGGATACAAGAATTTGTAATTCTTCTTATTCAACAAAGATAGAGAAATTTTTTTGTTACAACAGTTAACAAGATGCCCTAGCCATCAAAGACGTTGCTGGTCAAACCAGCCAATTCAACCTCCAAATAGGTTCAGTAAAACTCAGTAAAAGTAAACTTTCCTTCAAGGTCAAGCTGACCCCAAAAACCAGACCACAAAATAGTCAACACACCGGTCAAATCTGTGGTCAAACCAATCAATGATGTGGTCAACTCTACAATTAATGCTACGGTCAAAGGTCAATGTTTGACCTCAGTTTTTGTGCCCTCCAATGCAACCTTCAAAAATTGGAATTTCTAAGCAGAAAATGCAGTCAAACAACCAAGTTTGAACCATAGTCAACACTGGTCAACGCTCCATAAAAAGCCCTAAAACAATCTGAAAATAATAGCTTCCTGTTTCACACGTGTGGAGGAGAGAGAATCCTCTTCAAGGTTGTATGAACCAATCGGATGAGAGAAAGATGTGTGAGATGAGTTAATTATGAAATGAACATCGTGTCTCTCCAATTTATATATTAGATGAGAGAGAGATGTATGAGATGATTTGATGATGAAATGAACATCATGTATCTCCAATTTATATCCATGACTGGGGGTGAGTGACACATCTATTAGGGATTGTGAGCCTACATTATAATTCTGGCCGACCTTGACAATTTTCACATGTGTGGAAAATAAATTCAAAATATAAGTTATCCTCATCCAAATAAGATGATCCTTATATTAATCTTGCACCTCTTGGAAAGAGGATTCCAACTAAAATATTATCTCCATCATATGAGCAATGCAACATGGATTTTGGACCTAGTTTTCCAAAATTAACATTCCCTCTCAACTAGGGAGAACTCCATCTGTCCACCCGTGTAATCCTATCATCTAGTACCATCATGTACTATCATCGTCATCATCATCATCATGAAATCCTATGTCATCTTGATGTAACTGATTTTCCGCCTCTTCTCTACAAAAAAATGAGAGTGATTCACAAAGACATCACTCTCCACTGACCTGAAGTCAATCTAGAGGTAAGAACCTCAACCAGACTCAAGAGTCAGCCACATACTGACCCGAAGTTAGTTTAGAGGTAAGAATCTCATCCAAACTTGATCCTATATCAAGTTGTTGGACACATCCCATCCTAGACATAGAGAGTACAAAAATCCCTGATGCATCCATCGGTCATGCCATCGGTCTCTATAATCATTTCCCAACTCATTCGCAAAATTAGAGGTACTTCCCATGAGTCCCAAACTCCATGGATAGGATGCATGTGGGGAATAGATCAAAGAGAGGGTGAACCATCCCAATATCATAAAGGCGGGGAAGAAGCACACCAACAAGGTAAGGGGAAACTTTCTTTGTGGTTGTTATAGCTACAAGAAGCTATCCCTAAGCCCCCTGCAGCTCCTAGAGATCATATTCCAACTCAGGCGAGACACTTAGGATAGGGTTTGTCCACGATACCAAGATTATCATGGAAGGTTAAGAATTTGACCTTCCCCAGGGGCTTCGTGAGAATATCTGTGACCTGCTCATCATTCCCAATGTGATCGACCCTTATGGCGCCTCACTGTTCCATGTCCCGTTCAAAGTGGTAGCTAATATCAATATGCTTGGATTAGTCGCGGAACACGGGATTTTCATACGTACGAATCCCAATCTGGTTATCCCAAAGGATAATGGTGGCATCCAACACATGTCCAAATGAATCATTGAAGATCCTTATCAACAAAATAGCTTCATAATAGGCCATACTTGCTGCAATCTATTCGGCCTCGACAGTTCTCAAAGCAACTGATTTCTTCTTCCTGCTCATCCAAGATATCGAATCAGAACCTAGAGTGAAGCAACATCCAGATGTGCTCTTACGATCCACCACACTACCTGCCCAATTAAAATTAGTATATCCATGGAGCCTCATACTCCCGGTAGTGTATCTCAGCCCATGGTTGATTGTGCCTTGAAGATATCTCAAGAGATTCTTGGCACAAATCCAGTGAATGTGATGAGGCTCGACCATAATATTCACTCAACGTGTTCACTACAAAACATATGTCCGGACGTGAGTTCACTAAGAACATCAAGGCCCCCACGAGTTGACGATACTCGGTGGGATTTCCTAACTCAGGCCCAACAACACTTCCACACAACTTCTTAAAGTTGAGTTCCATCGGAATTTTCATGGACTTGCAGTCCACCATCCAAAATCTCTCCAATAGCTTCACAACATATTTTTCTTGAGAAAGGAAAATATCACCTGGACTTTGCCCGACCTCTAAGCCTAGGAAATAGTGCATTAGTCCTAGTTCCTTCATCTCGAACTCGGAAGCTAGCTCTCTCTTACGTTGATGAATGAGAGGGTCAGCACTTATCAGGAAGAGATCATCCACATAGAGAACCAGAATGAGAGGCTTTTCATTATCAACCTTAAAATAATGGTTTGGATCAACATCAGTTCGAGTGAATCCCAGCTTCATCAAGTATCTATTGATCCTCTCATACCAAGCCCTGGGGGATTTCTTCAACCCATAGAGGGATTTCTTCAACCTTCATACATATGTGTCTCTATCTTGGACTTCGAACCCAAGAGGTTGTTACATAGACCTCTTCCTTGATTGAACCATGTAAGAAAGTAGTCTTCACATCCATCTGATGGGGACTCCGATTTTGCGTTGCAACAAGGGAAATGATTGATTGGATGGTGGTATAGCGGGATACAGGTGCAAATATATCATCATAATCTATGCCTTCCTTTTGAGAGAAGCCTTAGGAAACAAATCTTGCCTTGTACTTTTCAGCACTTCCATCGGCTCCATGCTTGATCTTGTAGAGCCATTTCGAGGTGACAACATATTTGTCCTTTAGTCTAGGGACCATGTCCCAAACATCATTCTTTATGATTGACTCATATTCCTCATGCATAGCATCCTTCCAAACTTTATTCTTTACAAATTTTTCAAAATTTCTAGGCTTAGATTGTACAATAGTACTCATGGCTGCTAGGTACCCTTGGTACCTATTTGGTTTCTTACTTTCACGAAATGTTCCCCTAGAAGCAACATGTCCCTCAACATTTTCAAGAGTGTCTCTTAGCCATGAAGGTCTTATTTTATTTGAGGAAGGTGGATCTATAGGATCCATTGGACCTTCAACATTAGGCATCAGTTCATCCTTCAGTTCTTCCTACCTTCTAGCTTCTTCTTCTTCTTTTTCTTCCTTTGAGATAGGAATATTTCTAACCTTCCCAAGGGTAGCATCTTTATCAAAGGTGACATCATGGCATATCTCCAATTCTCTTTGGCCAAGCACATAGATTCTATATTCCTTCGAAGTTTCACTATAGCCCACAAACATTCCCTTCTTCCCAAAAGCATCCAACTTGCTTCTCTTTTCTTTCGGTACATGAAAATAGAAGGGACTTCCAAAAAATATAAAATGAGAAACATCGGGCTTCTTATCAGAGAATACTTGTTTGGGAGTTTTGGATTCCAATGTAGAATGTGGGCATCTATTTTGAACATACAAAAGAGTGTTTGTAGCTTCTCCCCACAGGAACTTCGGAAGACCTTGGTCATAAAGCATGGCATGAGAAACTTCTAAAATGGTTTTATTCTTCCTTTCAAAAACTCCATTTTTTTTGGGAGTATACACAATGGTGGTCTCCCTCTTAATGTCATATTCTCTGCAATATTCATTAAATTCATTCGACTCATATTCGGTTCCATTATCGGTCCTCAAAATTTTCATCTTCTTCCTTGCTTGATTTTCAACCAAGGCCTTGAAGGTACAAAACCACTTGAATGCTTCATCCTTCTTCTTCAAAAAGTGTATCCAAGATTTGTGGGAGAAAGCATCTATAAAATATATTACGGGTATCATACCAGATAGATCAGAATGTATCAATTTCAAAATATCAAATGTCGTCGTGACACTTGAAGGGAATGGTCCCCTTGTATGCTTTCCTTCAGCACAACCTTGACATACACCTTCATGATAATATTTGAAACCGAGCATCCCTGTCACCAAATTCCTTGCTTTGTGAAGGGCTTTTTAATCAATGTGTGCAAACCTCTGATGCCATGGCTTGGATTGAAGGGTTGTGTCACATGTCATGGCCCCTAGAGAACTTCCGTCAACCTGATAGAGTGTATTAACTCTAAAACCAAGAGTGAACGCTTGTTTGAAGTTCCTCTTCCAAATGCGTACATTTCCATCGATGAATGCCACCTTGAATACTTTGTCTTCTATTGTTGAGATAGACACTAGATTCTTCTTCAAGTCAGGTATGTACAACACATCTTGCAAGCAGAGAACTTGACCTTGATTTAGATGAAGGGTCACAGTCCCTGTCCCTTTCATGGGATAGGTGGAATTTTACCCAAGGATGATTTCCAAATTAGTATCCTTTTTAATCAAATTAGAGAGGGATTCCTTATATCCAATGAATTTCCTTGAGGCACCACTATCAATCAACCAATTGTCCAGCGGATGGAGATACAATAGAGAGATAAAATATACGAATATAGTCATTTTTCCTGTCAACAACATTAGATTCATCATATCTGGAATTCCTTGACGTCTTGAAAGGTTTCCCATTTCCATTTTGATCAAAGGGAGCCTTCCTCTTTCCTTTTTTCCTGTTGTTACTTTGATTTCCATTCCCCGTGAAGTTGTTGTTGTCATCATCTCCAGGGAGTCCCTTCTATTAGGGCACTCTCTTACATAGTGACAAAAATTGTCACAAGTGTTACATCTTCCTCTTCTTCCTCCTTTGGGACCCACTATACCATGATTTTGATTTCTCAGACCAAAATTTTTCCTCTTCTTCGCATGAGCGGAGAAGGTAGTAGGGTCACTTCCATTCCCATTTGAGGGTTTGTCTCTCTCCATCATCCTTGTCTCCTCTTGATTGCATCTCTTCAACAATTCATAAAAATCAGGAATCACATTATTATTAAGAATTGTAGTATTTAATACATACCAATCTCGAGGGAGTCCTCCAAGAGAAATGTGAGTGAGCTCTTGGTCAGCTATGGCTTCGCCAATATCTAAGAGATCATTCTTAAATTCGATGAGCCTCACAAAATATGATTGGATAGATTCTCCTTTTCCCTTATTGATCTCCTTCAACTTGTTCTTCAAAAATAGAATTTTATTGGAATTGCTAGCCCTAAACATGCTAACCAACTTATGATACATCTCTTTAGATGTGCCCAGCTCGTAGATATAAAAAGCCTAGTGATTATGAATATAATTCCTGATGATCGTCTTTGCCTTGATTTCCCCATTCTTGTACTTTGTCTTAGTGGCAATAGGTGCATTTGATGGAGTTTCATTGATCTTCCCCAACACATAATCCATAACATCTTGGTCTTCCAATGTCAAATCCAAAGACATTTTCCAAGCATGATAATCAGACTTGTTAGTCAACTTATCATCAGATTTGAAACCCTTGTATGATGAGGAGACCATTAACCCTGGTCCTTGGTTATTCAACTTCTTCGGTGATTGATTTTCACACTTTATTGGGCTTTGTATTCACCTTGGCTCTGATACCATGTTAATTTTAGATAAACATGGTATGTTCTATGCTTAATGAAATTTACTTCAATATTTATTCTTATTATCCTAATTCAATTTCAGATTAGAAATCACATAATCATTGAAAGTAAATTATGATGGAACATAAAAAATATCAACAGAAGACAAGCCAATACAAGATACAAGAATTTGTAATTCTTCTTATTCAACAAAGATAGAGAAAAATGTTTGTTACATTAATCAACATGATGCCCTAGCCATCAAAGACTTTTCTGGTCAAACCAACCCTTTCAACCTCCAAATAGGTTCAATCAAACTCGGTAAAAGTCAACTTTCCTTCAAGGTAAAACCCACCCCAAAAACCAGACCACAAAACAATCAACACACCAGTCAATTCTGTGGTCAAACCAGTCAACGTTGCGGTCAACTCTGCAATTAATGTTGTGGTCAAAGGTTAATGTTTGACCTCGTTTTTTGTGCCCTCCAATGTGGACTTCCAAAATCGAAATTTCTGAGCAGAAAACATAGTCAAACAACCAAGTTTGACCCATAGCTAACATTGGTTAATTCTTCAAAAAAGCCCTTAAATAGTACGAAAATAATAGCTTCCTGTTTCACACGTCTGGAGGAGAGAGAAGCCTCTTCAAGGCTGTATGAACCAATCAGATGAGAGAGATATGTGTGAGATGAGTTTATGATGAAATGAACATCATGTCTCTCCAATTTATATCCATGACTGGGGGTGAGTGACACATCTATTGGGGCTTGTGAGCCTACATTATAATTCTGGTCGACCTTGACAATTTTCACATGTGTGCAAAATAAATTCAAAATATAAGTTCTTCTCATCCAAACAATATGATCCTTAGATCAATCTTGCACCTCTCTGAAAGAGGAGTCCAGAAAAAATATCATCTCCATCATATGAGCAATGCAACATGGAGTTTGGACCTAGTTTCCCAAAATTAACATAATTTCTTATCCAAAATCACAACTAAAAGATAAAAACCATATTCATGCCTCACAAAACCATCAAATAATTACTCATAACCATTAAGGAAAAATGTAACCCATTTTTCTCTCAAAGTGTCTATAATTTTTTTTGATCATGTGCCAAATCCTATATTGGTCAAATGGAAATTTCAATTCATATGCATATTAAGGAGAATATCATTGATGCTATTCATAAATGTCTTACAAAGTCTACAATCATCACACATTTTGACAATAAAAAAGAAACAATTTTCTTCTATTGAACCAAAATCCTCGTCTCTACTCCTCATTATTCTTGTCACATTATTTGATAATGCCTTGAAATAAATAATCCTCCTAAGAAATTTAATCTAAATGATGGTTATAGGCTTAGCTAATCATGAAGGGCTCTTAACCGTCACCTTCATCAATAATTTACACCCTCACTTCTCTTTTCTCCAAGAATAAAAGGTTTTGTTTTCTCAATGGATTTTATAATAAAATATATTGCATATAAGTATGAAAGAGATGATTTTACAATTAGGGAGACATGGTTTAAATATATCCCATGGTGTTCATGATGTTTTATATCACTATTATTTATAAACTTAATTTTATTATTTTAGTTTATTTATAATTTGTTAATTTATTATTATTTTATACATACATTGTTGAACCCTTTAAGGAATACTTTATCTTCAAATCAATCCAAAATGAATTTGTCTTTTGTTGTATAGTTTCATTTTGAATATGTTTTTTGTTTGAGATAATTTTGGCAGCTTATTTGGAGTGGAAACAAGACATTTGCAAGCTCTCTTTGCGAAATATATTGGCTTAAAAAACCATATAACTTGTAGCTCCTTCCTTTCCAATGGAATTCCATGAATTATTCCTAGAGATTTGTGGCATAGGTTCCTGACCAATGTTATTTTCCGAAAGGTAGAAGGACGGAAACAAGATGTTGGTCTATGCAGAGGGATTAGGGTTTCTCATGAAGCTTTCATAGATAGAGTTTCCTTTAACAAGAAAGGTGGTCCCTTAAAAACTCCAAGAACCTTTCAATAAACTCAAATGCACATCACCAAAATATGGATGAATGTGAGTGATACATAGTGGCAAGAAAATAGGCCTATCTTAGGACCGATCATCCGCATCATTGCGAAATATGGGCAACACATGTTCTATGGTTTACAAGAACCATCTATATCCTCCTCTTCTCCTTCATTGTGATGTAAATATCACTCACCATAATGTCAAAAAATACGTTAAGACTAATTTGAGCATGTAACAATCATTAAGCCTGAGAAAAAGGTGAGTAAGCGAGGGAATCTGAAAGGTCACTAGAGGAGGTGAAGGGTCACCCCCCACATTTCTATAAATGTGCCCTCATGCCTCATACACAAAGGGGGAGGAATTTAGCACTCTAGTTGAGGCTAGGATTAGATAGTTGATTTGTGCTTGAGAGCTAGAGGCACTCAACTCTTGGAAGCTAGTTGAGTGAGTTGTAGTGAGGCTAGGGTTTTGCATTGGGAAATGATATGAGCATCCAATGTTCCACTGTTGAGTTTTGACCAACTGCAAGATATGTACTCGAAGTTGCAACAACATTAATAAGATGTTCTTCATGTTTGGCATTGATTCCCATGCTTACTCATGGTGGTTGTATTGGTTGTATGATATTCTCACTGTATTTGTATGTTTTATTTCATATACGAAATATGTTATGTACTGGTTCATAGTTGTTACATGTATGTTTTTATTTCAATTTTTTTTTTACTTATTTCTCTCCATGTTAGTGATTTATTGTGAACTAGTTTGAAATTAACCTCTGGCATGTTCTTTTTCATGTATTTTTGATTGGGTTTTGGCTCACTGATCTCTCTCATTGCATACCCATTATTCTTGCCGTTGAGACTTTTTTGTACCTATTTCTGTAGTTTTTCAATCTTGGGTTGATTTTGTTTCACTGTCTGGGCATTTCATTATTGTCCCCACTCTGACACCTTCTCATTTGACAACCAAGAGCGGAAAAATTCATGGTGGCAACTGGGCCCACATACTGGATAGGGCTCCTATCCCAAATGGTGTGAGGTCTAATTGGGAAATCACACCAGGGAGACCCCCTAATTGTTGGTTTTACATTCCACCCCGTCAACAAATTGGTGCTAGAAGGAGGTCTTAGTTAAATTTTGATGGTGAGAATGGAACATCCATAAACAAGAACTTTTCTGATTTTATTAGGTTTTGTGAATCTTACGAAATTGATGATAAAGAGTTTGCTTGTGTGCTTTTCTCCCTCACCCTTGAAGGTTGCGTCAATCAATGGTTCCACATGTTTCCAACAACTTCCATATATTCATTCGAGAAACTCACCAGTAAGCTCCGACAAGCTTTTGACAGGTACGATTTTCAATATGTGTTTAGAGGATAAATAAGATTAAAATGTAAGTTGAAGAATCATTAGAAGATTTTGATGCTAGGTTCGTTCATATTTGTTTTGAATTCCCTGAAAGAGATGTCGATTGGGTGTATTTGAGTGAACAATTTCAATGGTTGGTTCTCATTTCCCTGCAACACTGTCAATCTGAAATAAATGTCGATTCTTATGAGCATCATGATAATTTGTAAATTTTAGATTGTCCATATCTTATCCCTAATCCTATCCCACCTATTTGTGAATCGGGAAAAGCCTCAAGCCTCCAAGGAGGGAATCACTGCTTGTGAGATTTCTCATCCTCCTCATGATTTGTTACCTAGCGAAATTTTGGTCGTGAATGGTTCAGATGATGAAAATTGCTCGCAGAGAAATGAGCCAAATTGTATTGCCTATGAATCTCTCATACATCTTATTGAATCTGAACCTGAAGATCAAGTTAATGCAACATCTCTCCCTGTTGATGAAACCTAGATTGATCCCATTAAACATATGCCTAGGTCTATTCCAGAATTTCATTTACCTATCAGAAATGACTTGGGTATTGTCTTAGATAAATTTGATTGTCCTATAAAATCCATGGGCCATGACATGCATGTAAATCCATTTCTCCCTCCGGCTGGCGCTAATGTGCAGGATGTCAGTCCTAGTCTGATTGGTGCCCCTTCATTTGAACCTTTTCATCCATTATAATATGATTTATTTCATGAGTCTACTGTACCAATTGTTTCTAAAAATCATTCACATATTTATCCTTCTCATGTTAATTGCAATCGTGTACATGGAGGCGATGTTCAACAGTCGTAGTAAGAGAATATTGAATCTCTTGTTCCTGATCTCTTCCATTCTCAATCTTTAATAGGTGAAGAAGAAGACCTTACATCTTGGATAATTCAAAATGGTTCTCTCATTGATTCCTCTTCACTTTCAATCCAAGAAGAGCCTTATGTTCCAAATACCCAACCTGATCAAATTGGTGGCTTCAAAAATCGTCATTCTACCGAAAACATATTAGCTCACACCTCCGGTGATTGTCATTCATATCCATCTGTCGATCCTCCAAAGCTACCATAATTTGATGATTCACCTTTCTGAGGTTTGGGGACTCATCAGGAAGTTGAGGCAATTCAGCTTTCATTGATGATTATGTCAGGTTCTCACAATCCTAATGAGACAAATGAATCCAGTCAAATTAGGGGTTATGTGCCCCACTCCTCTCTCAGCATCCTCTTGTCGAACACAAGCTCATATTAGGAAGCCTCTTATTTGAGTGATGATTCTATGAACACATATTTCCATCCTCTATCAACTGATATGCATCAACCTTTGTGCCCTGATTTTTTTTCTCAAGAGAGTACACTGGCCGTTATCTCAAATCTTTTTGACTCTTTCCCAGCTTTTATAGATTGTGATCAGGCACAAGAAGGTGATGTATTACAGTCCATTAAGGAAACCAATCACCTGAATTATCTCTTTCTTGAGAATCTTCTGGTTGATTCACCTCCTTGTGAATCTAAATAATCTGATCTTTTGAACTGCCAACCTGTCATTGTTAAGATATCTGATCAAATCAATGATATGTTCACCGATGGTTGTCCTATCACAACTAATAATGACCATGCACATTCACTTTTTGATCTTATGATACCACTATTAGGTCCCTATATTACTAGTGTAATCCCTTATTGTTGTTAGTGTAGCCCCCTTTTTATTATTGTTGTACCCCTGTAGTCCCCATATTATTATTATTGTGCCCCATAAAACCCCACTATTGTTTATTTATTTATTTTTAAGTTCGGCTAAAATATATTAGATCATAAAAGAAACTTTACATGGGAACTGAGATGAGATGGCAAGCGCTACTTAGCCAATCCTAGCCTTGGTAGTTTTCAAAATAAAGTAGGTGTGGGGCTGCCTCCTAGGAGGAAACCATCCCCTTGATAGAGTCATACAGTCTTGATTTACAAAATGTTTCGTAACACATATTAAAAAAAAAAAGCTATAATATGTCCTGAGTTGACAAAAAATAGAAATGAACTGAGCTACCACGAATTCATGGTGTTCCTTCATCTTCCTCTATTGTGGGGTCCTCCTCCTCCATGAGGCATCCATAATCACGCACTATGGCTCACGCGGAGGCTTCGAGGGGGGGGAGGGGTGCAGATGATAGGAGAAACTGGGTACTATGCATCCAAAACTATGGTCAAGACTCCATCTGAATCCATGATCCAAATGCCTGTCTCCTTCTCCGCTGGCTTGTGAACAGGGAGCGACTCGGATTTCCGAGGAGTGGGCGTCTCAGAGTGCGCTATGGTAGATTTTTTGGGGCCTCTTCTGCCCTTAGGCTTCTCTGACGTTAAGAAAATCTATTCCTGGGTGCAGTCAATCGTTTGTGAAGCCTCCCTTTCATGGCCACCTGAAGAGGAACATTCAATGGATTCCAGACGTCAGTCTTGGCCGTGGTGATAGTGCCCTGAGAATGCACCTTTATGGCTGCCCCTGATGGGCATTTGACATTGTCGCGGGGCCATGGAGAGGCTATCGAGAAAAGAGAGAGGATTCAGGCCAAGAGCATGAAGATGCACAACTGGAATATGTGCAACAGAGGTGTGCAGTGGGGAGGGTGCGCAACAGGAGGGCGCGCATCGGGGGAGCTCACCGCGGATAGCGCACAACAAGGAGAGGCACCAGAGGAGGGGCTTGAAACAGGGAGGCACACAACATGGGACACACAAAAAGGAAGATCTCAGAGGGAGGGGCATGTAGCAGGAGGGCGCAGGAAAGGGGGCTTGCAGCAGGGGGAGCGCACAGTGGGGAGGAAAATGGCAGTGGAGATGCACGAGGGAAGCTGGAGCCTCGACTTGATGGCGAGGGGAATAAAAATGATGGATGAATGCAGAGCTTTAGAGCCTTTTGAAGAACTGTGGCACGAGCATAGATACGGTGAGAGGCTCTGGCATGAGCGCAAATGCGATGAGGGACAATCCAAGTGTGACTGCATGTGATATGAAGTAGGGCAAGAGGTCAGGTGTGGCAGAGCACCATTATGAATGATTGACGAGATGATTTTTTGCATCATGTTAGAGTTGACGTTGCAGGGAAACATAATCGAAAATCTGTCCTTGCATGATTTGAACGTGTCACCTGCATCCTAGTAAAACCCCCACTATTGTTATTGTTGCACCCTTATATTATTATTGTTAGGTCAGCTAGGATTATTGTGACCCAATGGACTCCTATATATAGAAATGAGGTTTTATCATTTGAATCATACAAGAATTGTTAATTTATGTAATGTAAAGGAGGTTTCCCCCTTGAAGTGGCTGATTTATAAGGCATTGATCTCTCTTTTATTCTATTTTTGGAGTTGGTTTCATAACATTTTGCATTAGAGCTTTGGATTCTAGGGTTTCGCTACTTCAAACAGGTCATCGTGGAATTTTCACTATAAATTTTTTTCTACGAAGGTGCAAAAGCTAAAAAAAATAATTTGCGAAGACATCATGAGGAACTTCGTGTAAAAATTTCAGATCTTGGTTCGCAATAGTTTCAGAGATATGGTCTATGGAAGGTAGGGTTTTTGCAGGCTCCCAAATTTCATCTCAAAAAGGTGACCTTGGGAAAATAGTCATAAATCTCTATCTGAGCTTCAGATTAAAATTTTGTAAAAAGTGGCTAAAAGAAAACGGACTGTAGTTTCTTTTGTATCAATTTTAGAGTTGAAGGAGGAAACAACGACACGTAGCACACCGTACAAGTTCTCTCTACTGAACCAATCCATAATTAGGTCACTATGGAAGGTTGGGCATAACTTTGTCTTGAAGAATCCAAATCAGGTTAGACCTGTGGCTTTGGAAAGAAGATTCATAGGGCTACTAAAGGACCAAATATAAAATCTCGGGGATCCGAAATTATAGAGATATAATATAGAGCTCCTCAAAAGCAAGAAAAAGGTGTGTATTTTGTTTTTCAAATTGCATAAGTCTTGTTTGCAAAATCAATTTGAAGTGATTCCAAGGGCATCTTGAAGCATAGATATCAATATTGGGTTCTAACATTCCCCATAAAAAGAATTAAACACCCATTAATCCATCTGAAGGCTCTACTATTACTCATGAAGAGGAAGAAGTGCAACATTATATATCAAAATTACAAGAACAAGTGCATCAATTTTCGCTCTCGCAAAGAGTAAAAAAAATGAAATGGAAGTTTTGAAGAAAGGTGTGGAAGCTAAGAGGGATGGTTTGAAGAAAGACGTGGAAGATAATATGGATGGTTTGAAGAAATGCGTGGAAGATAATATGGATGGTTTGAAGAATGACATGGAAGCTAAGATGGATGGAATGTAAGCTAAGATGGATGACATGGAAGCTAAGATCGATGAAAAAGTGAAAGGAAACATGGAAGACATGAAGAATGATCTAAAATCAGACATGGAAGGTTTGAAGGAAGGTTTGAAAAAGTTGATACAAGAAATGATTCCTAATGGCCAAAAGGTAGTAGAGGAAACTCATGAAGAGAACAAAATAATTGTTAATATTGATTTCATAAACTCTAATATTGGATTGAAGATCCAACATATTCAAAAGATCGATATGAGGAATTTTGATGGAAAGGATGCTGTAACATGGATACTACAGATGGAGCAATATTTTGATCTCCATAATGTGCAAAACACACAAAAGGTACGCATTGAAACTTTATATTTAGAACAAAATACATTTGTATGGTATCGATGGCTTATCTCTCGTAAAAAAATTGTCACTTGGTCAATTTTTATGGAGGAAATGATATCACATTATGAGGCTACAAAGATAAACACCTTATTTAGCCAATTGATAAATCTCAAACAAAAGGGTTCAATGGTGGAGCACATTGAGGACTTCCAAAATTTAAATATAAGGGTAACTGATATTCCAAAGGAACACAAGATTGATGTCTTCATAGGGACTTTAAAGGATAACATCCAACATGAGGTTCGCCTTTGGGAATCTGATTCATTGGAGAACACATTTAGGTTGGCGAGAAAAATTGAATGTAAAATTATGGCGACAAGGAAGCCTACCACTCACATCTATAAATATGGAAGTGTTGCTAATCCTACACTTCCACAACCTATACAAGGTTGACACCACAACAATTGGAGGAAAAAATATCAAAAGGGCTTTGCTATAGTTGTGATAGCAAATACACTAAAGGTCATAAGTGTGCTGAGAAGAAATTATTTTACAAGATTGTGAAGAGGAGGAAGAAAATGAACAAGAAACTTCAAAAGAAGAGGATATACACCAAGAACCAACCCTAGAGAAAGAAGAAATGAGTTCGACCATATCCTGTAATGCATTGGCAGGAATTACCACTCCTCAAACTATCAAGATAGAAGGACATATCAAGAAGAAAAATGTAATAGTGTTGATTGATTCGGGTAGTACCCATAATTTTATTCATTGTAAGGTAGCCAAGGAATTGAATTGCTTCCTATACCCAGCACCAGAGTGTCAAGTGACGATTGCAAATGGAGGAACTATAAATTTCTCTGGAAAATGCCATAATATCAAGCTAACCATGGGGGAATATGTATTGAATAGTCCAATTCTTTCCATTCCAATGGGAGGTGCTGATGTTGAACTATGACTATAATGGTTACAATCTTTGGGGATGATAGCTTTTAATTTTCAAGAAATTTTCTTAAAAAAAAATTTGGAAGGAAAGGAAGTTGAATTACGGGGTATCCCAGGGAATTCGGGAAAGATAATAAGCTCTAATGTCATGAAAAAGCTTCTGAAGAAAGAATAACGAGGCGTAATTGCACAATTATGCTCACTAGAAGTTCCAACATCAAAATCATTTATTTCTCCAGAACTCCAAAATGTCTTGGACAATCATTCCAAGGAGTTTGAAACTCCCAAAGGACTCCCACCTATTCATGATCATGACCATGCTATTCATTTGATTCCAGGAAGTGTTCCTCCAAACATCAGGCCTTACATATATCCTTATGTCCAAAAGAGAGGAATTGAACGTATTATTGCAGAAATGTTAGAGGCTGGTATAATTCAACCTAGTCAAATTTATTTCTCTGCTCCAGTAGTATTGGTGCACAAGAAGGATGGATCATGGCGCATGTTTTAGGATTATAGGAAGCTCATTGAGCTCACTATTAAAGATAAATTTCTCATTCCTGTGATTGATGAATTAATGGATTAATTACATGGAGAAATTTATTTTACCAAGTTGGATCTCTGTTAAGGATATCATCAAATTAGAATGAATACTGAAGATATTCCGAGAAAAACATTTCGAACTCATGAAGGTCATTATGAATTTTTAGTCATGCCTTTTGGCCTTACCAATGCACCTTCTAGATTTCAAGGGTTTATGAATTCCATTTACAAACCCTTCATTAGAAAATTTGTGTTAGTATTTTTTGATGATATACTAATCTACAACAGGTCTTGGAAGGATCATGTTCAACATGTTGACAGGGTGCTCAAACAATTGGAGGAGAAACAATTATATGCAAAAAACTCCAAATGTTTCTTTGGAGTACAAGAAGTGGAATATTTGGGTCTCTTAGGATGGTGTTAAGGTAAAACCTAACAAAATTAAAGCCATTAAGGAATGGAAAGTCCCCACAACCATAAAGCAGTTGCGAGGATTTCTCGAGTTAATAGGGTATTATCGCAAGTTTGTTAAGAATTATGGGAGAATAGCAGCACCTCTAACAACATTATTTAAGAAAGATGAATTTTCATGGAATCCTAAAGAAACTAAGGCCTTTGAACATATTAAAGAGGCAATGTTCCTAGCACCGGTCTTAGTTATGCCAAACTTCACAAAAACCTTTATTGTGGAGTGTGATGCCTCAGGAAATGGAATTGGTGTTGTTTTAATGCAAGAAGGAAGATCCATTTCTTTTGAAAGCCTTATAATCAAAGGAAAGTATTTACAAAAATATGTTTATGAAAAGGAAATGTTGACAATACTACATGAACTAAAGAAATGGCGACCTTACCTAATGGGAAGACACTTCAAGGTAAAAACCGATCATGATAGTCTTAAATAATTTTTGGAACAAAGGCTATCTTCAAAAAAGCAACAAAAATGGGTCACAAAGATGTTGGGTAATGACTTTGAAATCATCTACATAAAAGGGAAGCTAAATGTTGTTGCAAATTCACTCTCAAGAAAGGATGAGGAGATGGAAGCAATTCTTTGTGCAATTTCTATTATCCAACTAGATTGGATAACCGAAGTAAGAGAGGAATGGAAGAATGACACAGAAGTGTGGACACTCATTCAAAAGTTGCAGTAAGATCCTATTACATCTGATACATTTAGTTGGAAAAATGATTCCTTATGGTACAAATACTGCATATATATTTGTAAGAATTCCCAACAAAAACAAAAGATTCTTTTGGAATTGCACTCCTCTCACATAGGAGGACACTCAAAATTTTTAAAAACTTACCACAGGGTGAAGAAAGACCAACAAAATAAATTTGAGACAATTAAGACCCCAAGTTTTTTACAACCTTTATCCATTCCAAGTCAACGTTGGGATGAGGTTTCAATGGATTTTATCACAGGTTTACCCATGTCCGAAAGAAAGAGTGTCATCATGGTGGTAGTTGATAGAATTACCAAGTATGCACACTTTTGTGCATTATCTCATCCATTTAAAGCAAGTAAAATTGCTATTGCACATATGGAACAATTCAAAAGCTACATGGAAACCCAAATATTATTGTAAGCGACATATATCCCAATTTCACTGGAAATTTTTGGACAAAATTATTTTCTTGTTTGGGTACTCAACTAGCCCATAGCTCATCTTATCATCCTCAATCTGATGGGAAAACTGAGATAGTGAACAAATGTTTGGAAGGATATCTTCGTTTTTTTAATCTGAAAAACAAACACAATGGGTCAAGTGGTTACCTCTAGCTGAATGGTGGTATAACACTTCCTTCCATACTGCAACAAAAATGACTACATTTATGACACTTTATGGATATCATCCACCGTCCATCATATCATCTTTAAGAGAAAATTATAATGTTCAGGTAGTGGAAGATCACATCGAGCATCAACAACAAGTTCTCCAACTCTTAAAGGATAACCTAAATTTGGCACAAAATCGAATGAAATAACAGGCATATCAACATCGCAGCGAGAGAAGTTTTGATGTAGGAGACTGGGTATTTTTATAGCTAAAACCTTACAAAAAAATCTCCCTCAAGCAAGCTAAGAAGGATAATAAATTATCACCAAAGTACTATGGTCCTTACAAGGTGTTGCAAAAGATTGGTACTATGGCATACAAAGTGGAGCTTCCTGATTCTTCTCGATTGCACCCGGTTTTCCATGTTTCATGCTTAAAGAAGGTTATAGGTGAAAAAATTCCAGTTCAAACAATATTTCCATAACTTGATGAGTAAGGAAAAATCATATTGGAACCTAAAGCAGTCACGGAAACAAGAACTCGATAGCTACGAAATCGATCAATTTCAGAGTATCTCATCAAGTGGAAGAACTTACCCACAGAAAATTCCACATGGAAGGATGAAAATTTTATACATAATCATCCAGAGCTACTCAAGCGTCGAGGACAACACTTTTTTGAAGGAGAGGGGCATGTTAGGTCCCGATATTAATAGTGTAGTCCCTTATTGTTGTTAGTGTAGCCCCCTTATTGTTATTGTTGTACCCTTGTAGTCCCCATCTTGTTATTATTGTGCCCCATAAAACCCCACTGTTTTTATTGTTGTGCCCTTATATTATTATTATTAGGTTGGCTAGTATTATTGTGACCCCATGGGCTGCTATAAATATAAAGGAGGTTTTTTCATTTGAATCATCCAATAATTTTTCATTTATGTAATGTAAAGGAGGTTTCCCTTGAAGTGGTTTATTTATAAGGCGGTGATCTCTCTTTTCTTATATTTTTAGAGCTGGTTTCATAACAACCACCGATATTTTATGACCTATTGTTTGAGGGTTTAGGGATTGGTTAGGACCGCGAGGCACTTCAGCTTCCACTGATGGTTATGTTAGGTCCTCACATCCTTGACGAAATCTATGAACAACTCCAAACTAGGGTTTCTTAAATTAGGGTTTATGCGCTTGAATCCTTTAGTTCCTCAGTTGCACCTAGCAAATTCCCACCTTTTCAAGGCCATCATGTTAATTGTGATAGAGTTACTGAATGGATTGAAGGACCTTAACTAGAAAATTCCTATGCAAATAGGCGTAATCTCGCTTCACTTGATGTGTGTCATGGCTGGATGATAATAAATTTCAAGTATATCATTTTGTTTACCAAGATAGGATTGTAGTTCGACTTGAACATGCTTTTTTGGCATGTTTTACTGTAAGTAGACATGACCTTTTTTCTATTGTGCATGTTTCACAGGTGATCATTTAGGTTTTTGCACAATTATTTTTACATATTATAATCGTTGACATATTTTTTTTAAGGCCAGGAACTACTGCGGTGGTTGCATTGGAAGTTTGATTTCACATAACCCAACCTCCTCTCTGGTTAAATTAAGGTTTTAGGGTTTAGACTAGTTAGGTTTTAGGTTTTTAATTTTCTTATTAAGGTTTGCTTCTTAGCATTTGATTTATGATTTAGATATTCCTTATTGTGTTTTCCTTATCATAATCAATCAATTGATGCATGACAGTAGGAATTTAAGCTTGCACTCATATTCTTGCACTACTCATTGTTGCATGGCATTCATGAAATCTCTACATATGTGTTGCATTGGTATTTTAATTGCAATTGGATGATTTCTTCATTGCATTTACATAGCATTGCATGGCACTATATTCCTGCCTGTCGCATCACGTCATGGTTTTTTCTTCTTGCATAGCATACTGGTCTTTGACCTAGCCTTACATTTTTCCTCTATGTTGCATGCCATAGCATGAGCCTCTGTGAACCTTGAGCATTCGATCCTTTGATGTTATGACTAGCTTTCTCACACTTGTTTGTACATGCTCAAACCTTAAAGGGATTTCTTGACCTCTTCGCACATGTTGAAACCCTAGAATAGCTTCTATGGTTGCCTTTCCCTAGTATTAAAACTTTAGCCCTAATGATTGTGTGTGGTTATGATGGTTACCGCAAGAGGTCACCTCTTTTAGAACCTGTCATCAAAGTCACATCCTGGACATCTTTCGTATGAGTCTAACTCATTAGCATGGAAAATACGAACAGGTTGCTAGTGGGGAATTCTAATCAGTTTGAATGACCTATACCCATAACTTGAACCTTGTGTTCATGATGGTCTAGAATATTTCAATGACTTGTTTTCATGGTTCGCCTGTTAACTAGAGATGAGATGTGGAAGCTTGGAATGAGGGCAAACCTAAATCAGAGTATATTTTAGTTTCTGTTAAACAAGAAACAACCTCTCTTGCCCATAAAATAAGTTGGGATCCCTCATTCGCTCTGACATAATAAATGCCCAATAATAAGTGCCAATTTACACATAAAATAATAATAATAATAAAGGGTAAACAATTGAGAAATGATTCCTACGCAGAGAGGTGATGTAATGATGTTGTCAGGGTAATGACCAGGTTTGCTGGAAGTAGAGCAACGTTTTTGATTTCTTGAAGTGACTCTGCGGGGGTACTGTATAGGCTTACTGGCAGGGGAGCAATACCAAAAACCTATTTCGATATTTTGAATACAATAAGCCCTCTGTCTTGTTCTTTGCATCATCATTAAATACTGACATGTGTGAAATTCTAATTTGGTGTTTACTGAATAGCAGGACCTAGCTGAGACACAGAGGAAGGGCATACCTGCAAAGGCCAAGGTAATGTAGGAAGTACCCATAGTACCTGATTTAATACTTCCTTGTACCATTCACAAGACTCGCTTTATTGTAAGGACATAACCAAAGATGTTGTATTCTGCCAATGGTTCGCCAATTGTTGTAGCCGCTACAACAACACCCAAAATTTTGAGTGTATTCAAAATTTTGGGTCCCCCTCTACTCGCCCCAAGCCATTAGGGCTTCGATCATGTCTGTCATCTTGTTGCTCTCCTTGTGACTTTTCCTATCAAACCTTGATGATGTGCCCACTCACACTTTACATATTGTGTCCACACATCATGTTTCTATCTTAGCTATTGACCTTATAATTGCATTAGGCTTTTACAAGTTTGTCGCTTCAATGATGTATTAAGAGTCTCCCGTGGTTTCAAAACTTATCTTTCCATATCACAATAAGTGGAGGCAATATGAGTGGATGAGAAAGAATTCAATTTGGATTTCCTTATGATTGACCATATTAGGGTTTGGGAGAAACCCTAGATCTTCAAAAGGAAGGTTCTCCTCGTGTTTTAACCTAATTCATATACGTTTGGGAATGAATTTTCATCGACATTGCAGGGCATCATGGTAAGAATTATTGCATGTCATATGACCCTAGGTTCATGATTGGTTCCCCATTTGATCATGTGCATTAGGGTTTGTAACAATGCTCTCTTTCCCATGCATATTTGAAGCCCTAGATCATTGTAATCATAATCCAACCGCGCTTTGCATTAATCCCCACCCTCCAGATGCATGGTCATAAAGGTTTCAGAGAACTTATTCTATGAGTGCATCATCCCCTTGGGCATGATGTAATATGAAATTCAACTACAATTAATAGACCCATTAAAACACTTAAATGTTGAATTGGTTTCCAAAATTAAGAATGCTTTGATCAACGAATATAATATATAACACCTTAGTTTAAATAATTTATTGTTTGTGCTCCTTAAATGAATATTTTATTTAAATGAAAATATCAATATTATAAGCTAATTTTTTTCATCCCATTTTCTTTTCATGAAATTAGTTGAAGATGCCATGGATATACATTGAACTATGCTACAACTGCATTAAGAAATCCCTTGACATGACACAGATATTTCCGCAGTCTGGTAATGACGATTTCCTTCTCAACCTGCTTGGTTTTGCACTTGGCTCGCCTAATGAAAGTATCCCAAGAGATTTCCTTCTTCTCAAGCTAATGAAGAATGATAACCTTGATGAGGGAATGATGGAAGAGGCAGGCTGACTGCTGAGAAGGAGGCTTTTTTTGAACAGTGGAGGCCATTTTCTCAATACTTCTATGGAGGAAGAAAGGGAGATTTAACAATTTGGCTTTTGTGAAATGCATGAGCAATCGGACATGGTAAGCATAGACTCGGGAGAATCTTCCCTCGCAAGTGAAGTATTTCATGATTATCTTCATGAGGGGGGCATAACTAGTCAACAGATATGAGAAGGGAAAGATGAATGGACATGTATCTCTATGCTCAGGCTTCAAAAAAAGTTTGTACTGTTATGAGTCTAGGTGGCTTTGTTTAAAACACTTCTCTCCGACATAAGGGATTTTGGTGGCCTTGGAAATGGATCTAGGAGAAAATTTGAAATCCAAGCCTACCAGCTGAAAGTGTTTCCCTTGAAATATCAAAGAACAAAGATGTGTCAAAGGGGAATAGCTTTTCACCTCCTGCACCCTTTGACAAAACTCTAGACATCCAACTTCATGAAAATTAAACAAGACTGATGGATGAGCATTTACCTCTTCAGTTGAAATAGGCTCAAACCTCCCGTGAAGGCCACTCCTATTGTCTTGCCTGGGAGGCATTTTTTTTTTAATACTCTTTGCTGACTGACAAAAACAATTTGTCTCAAATGGTCCTTGAAATGGCATCTCAAGCACGCCTCCTGTCCTCTTTATAAATCATTGTTTGTCCTCTTTTATGCCAAACAACAAGTATTTTTTAAATGGAAAGCAAACAGTCCATTTATTACTATGCTTGGGTAATTTCTTTGAAAGGTTTGTTTGTGGTTTCTTGGTGAAGAAGGAACCTTTTTTTGATAAGAACACTTTTCTCTTCAAACAATACCCTTTTTGTTGTTTCACTGTTTCTTTACAAAGTAAGTAAGACACCCTCAGCTCTGTTTGGAAAACCTTTCACACACTCTGTTTTTTGGAATTATGGAGGTTGCACAGAGTTTTCTATTTCATAACATAGAGAAGACACTTTATAATGATCAAGCTTCCACCTTATAAACAATGTTTTTTTCCCTTTGAGTTTTAGACAAAGTCTGCTATTGTTTTAACAGTGTTTAGGACACTTTCCAGCCAACTATGGGATCTCTGATTTGTATTTCTGTCTAGAAAATTTGTGTATGGTTTTGTCTTTTTAATAACACCAGAAGAGTTTTTAAACTGATCTATCAATCCTCCTTTTGCATTTACTGTTCTAAGCTCTGAATTTTTTGATAAAGTCTGCTCCATCCAAGTGATGATAGCGACAATGAGGCCCAAATCCTAGAGACTCTCTTGATAATAGAGAAATCCAAATTGACACTTTGAGGACATATCTAGAAAGGGCTAGAAACTTCAATCACTTTTTGCAAATTCAAAATAAACTGATGTGTGTCCACATGGCGGTATATGAGACCCGGGCCATCAAATACAAAAAAGAGGCCTCCAAGGCACAAGTTAGATTGGAAGAACTCATGGGCGAGTTCAATGATAGCAAAAATGAAGATCAGCCCAGAAGAAAGAGGCCAAGAACCACGGGACTCAAAAGAGCCCTTGAGAAACAAAAGGAAGAAGAAGCTGCCCTTCTCCAATCTACTCCTCTCACTACTTTGTTCACCCAAGAGATGGAGAACAACCGAGAAGCATGGCATGAGAGGGTGAATGATCACTTGGAAAATAAGTTGGAGAAGGCCAATAGAGATTTGGACATTCAACGGAGGATGACCGGGCACTATAAGAAGCTCAATCAGTTCACCCGGCGGAAATTGAAGGCCACACAGGAAAAACTCAAGGAAGCTCAAAGGAGGCGCCCAACACCAAAATTGAAGAAAGACACCTCAAAGCTCCCAATTTTGGCCTCAGCTTCACAGCATGTTTCTGAAAACCCTTGAGGGTCATGCTCACCAAAATTGGGCGAAATTCAACAAGTTTTGGTTTTTTTTTGTCATTTTTGGGTTTTTGGCTAAAACTCATGGGCGTCGCCATTTCTGTTTGGGGCATATTCAAAGGATGAAAATGGTATCATTGGATGAAATAATTTCAGGGGCATATACTCAGCGATTTTTAGTTCATTTGAAGATGATTTTCTCCCCCAAAGTGGCGAAAAACACTCACTTTTTCTACACTCTGCCTCGTTTATCAGCAAGGTCTATTTTTTGGGTTTTTACACATAGGTCAGTTTTTGATGGACTTCCAGTGATCCGTTTGGAGGAAACTAAGAATTTTCAAAAAATATACATTCAGAGCTTTCCAACGAGCCGTCACGGGCCTCGTTTCGACATCAGGAAGGCCTCCAAAAGTTGTCGGCAAATCAGAGGAATTTCTGCTAATATATTTCTTAAGTATTTTTGTAAAAAATGAACCTTTCTAAAGTGACTTTTCCTCATGTGCGTTTAGCTATTTTTGGGCATGATTAGTTATGAAAAGCCAATATATTTTCCCTTTTTAGCATTTTTGAGATATTTTATTAGATATTTTGTGCCTTGGGCTTTGCAAAGCCTCAAAGACAAAATCAGATATCTTGGATAGGCCAATGAGATTGCAAGTTGAACTAGGAGGTTTTCCTCACTTTGGCCTATATATTCCAAAGGCTTTCATTGTAAACAAGGCTGAACTTGATGAATAGAAGAAATATATGGTTATACAAGCTTGGAAGAAACACTTGTCTCATGCATTGGATAGTTTCTTGAATGTTTTTGGATGATGAAGGAGGTCTGTTGTTAGATTCCATGACTTGGTAAAATGGTATAGTGTCCCTCTCTATTTTGCTTCTTAGTTTTAATTCATATTTCCATGTTCTTGCTTGTTGTAAGATAGTAGAGTATAGATTTGAGACATGCCCTTGGAGGCACCTCAAGTTTCCTGTTTCTTTATAGCTTCTATGTTTTCTTCCTTCTTAGTCATATCAAAGAATCCTTGATTGCTCTTTGATAACTGAAGAAATTGTTTGCTTGTTTCATTTATGGTTTTATGCATGCTAAGTATGATTCATGGTATGCCCTGCTTACTCATGGCTAATCATAGCTCCACCTCTAAAACCTTTCTTTGATTGTTTGATTGTCATTTGTTGAACCAAGTAGGTCTTGTACTGATCTTGCCCTTTGCCTAAAACTATGAAATATTGCTTCAAAGTGCCCAATAGCTTGAAATACTATGCTTAGGTGTTTCCTCATAGTGATTTGAGTTTTTTGTTTGTCTTAAATGTATTTCCCCAAAGTCTGATAGCCATTTCCTAAAGTTAGAGAGTCATATATCTCTATGCATGGCTTGAATGTTTATTTCTATACATTGATCAGTTTATAGTTACATCTCTCATGATTAATGGTTAGCCCTACCATGTTTATGTCAGCTATTAAACTATTTATGTTTGAAATTCTTTGTTCCTCACAAATTTAGTGTCCATCCCACTCCATTTTACCCAAAGATCCATTTTGCCTTGCTCAAATCGGCCCTTCAACAACCTTGTATCACCATCTAAAACTTTCTTGACCTGTTCGACCCCATAGCCCAGTTGATCTGACATCTTTTTACATATCTTAGTCTTTGATTAGTTCATCCCTCACAAACATGAAAACCAAAACCAAAAATATACTTCATAACTAGCCTAAAATCAGAAACACAAGAAGCAAACACACAGATATCTCTTACACAAATAGAGATAGCTCTCTCTGAGTCCAAGAAGGCTAGGTTCTTGGGCTCCAAAGACTGGTTTGATGTTACGCTGTCATTTGGCTTGCCAATCAGCCAAATCATGGGACCCTAACATAATGGCGATCACAGTGGGAATTCGAGTCAAAACATCCTCGGTATCCCTTTGGATCTCTCAAAATCTCAGTCAAACTTAGAAAAATTAGGTATTGTTTGAACAGTAGAAAATAGCTCCTTCACCATCTTAGAAAAATGTTGATTCAGTTATAGGAAACTCTTCCAAACCTCAGGGCTACATATAGGAAACTCAGAAAACCCCAAAATATCTCTAGATTGGTGTTTATCAATATTGGTGGTGGACCATACACATATATTCTCAAAACAACTAAAAATCCACATGGCGACTCCACTAGCCTCCAGTAGGCCTTACTACTTTGCTAAATTTTAGAATACTATCCGATCAGCCACCTCATCACCACACTAACATAATGGCGATCATGGTGGGACTCTGAGTTAGTGACAATCTAAGTACTCCTTAGTAACTCTCGAAGTCTCAATCAAACTTAGAAAACTTAAGTGTTGTTTGAAGAGTAGAAGCTGGCTCTTTCACCATCTTAGAAAAATGATGATTCAGTTATAGGAAACTCTTCCAAACCTCATAGGCTACACAAAAACTCAGAAAACCCCAAACATTCCTAGATTGGCTTTTCCCTAGTTATTGGTGGTGGACCATAGCTACATCTTTACAAAAACAACCAAGTTCCACCTGGAAACTCCACTAACCTCCAGTAGACCTAAAAAACCCCATAAAAAACCAAAAAATTCATAAACCATACATTTTAGTTGACTCATCCTTTCCTAAAACTTAAAACTTATGGTGCAAACTCTGTAATCAGTGACAAACTAAGTATAACTTAGCGATTCAGAAGAATTCACCTAAACATAGGAGATAAACATAAATAATCTTGCAAATAGAACCATTAGCTTGTCCAAACAGCCTAGAAAACTGTTGAAACCAAGTGAATCACTCTTCCTTGCAAGTCTTCATCTGAAAGTTTGCTAGAAAACTTTTTCCGAAAGCATCTTTGATAGTGTTGGTGGTGGACCATAGTTCTCACAGAAATCCACCTGGCGACTCCACTAATCCTCATTTTTTTTTTACCATCCTTCACATTAGTAAACCCATAGAGAGGACATCCATTTGAAACAATCACAAATACCATCCTCTCTAAACTCTATATTCGAAATCTGGCGTCACGAAGAATCAATACCAGATCTCATCTAGACCCAAATCCCCCTATCATAGTAGATGACCCAGAGAATATTCTGTGGCAAGCTTCCGAAACTGGCAATTTAGCTACCGATAGGTCCATCTGTAAAGAAAGATCAGTACCTGAACACCTCACAGCCTTGCAGGATTCCCCATTTGACTTAAAATCAGCAAAAACCCTTTTTAGAAGCAAGTCACAAAGTAAGGTAAACTTTGACGATATTGAACCCCTAGATCTGCGACAGAGTCCTAGTAGAGAAGCCTCGCCTACTAAAACTCCTGACTTTCAGCTTCTCCATCACTTTGGCTCCTACCATCCCATATCTACTCAAAATCAGATCACTAGTCCAAGTACATCCGCCACACCCATCCAAACCACTACTGTTCAAATCACCTCAACTCATCCTACAAGCCCTCATTTTGTACATCATCCATTAGCTTCCCCCATGGAAACCTAGTATGCACCCTTTGGTGTTGCTACACCCTTTGGCTCCCTTACAAAATGACTATTAATCCAAAATCCCACACTTTACCGGAGTTGAGACTACCACAACTCAACAACATGTAGATAGAATTAGCGATGCCTTTGAATACATGGAAATAGAAGACGAGACCATCAGAATGAGGATGTTCGCCCAAAGCCTAGGTGGAGAACCCAAAAAATGGTTTAAAAGATTAACTCCAAACAACATCCATGATCTCCCAAAACTTTACCAAACCTTCATAAATAAGTGGGAAATCCGAAAGAACCCCATTCAAATCCTGTCAGAATATAACAATCTAAAATGGGAAAATGGGGAAAGTGTCCAGGGATACTGCACTGGGTTCAATAGTGTTTATAACGCCCTCCCGCCTCACTTCAAACCTCCACTTGGCTCAGCCTTAGCAAATTTCCCCGAGGGCTTTGACCCAGACATGACTTATCAACTAAGAGACAAGGACCACCCTACCTTAGAGGAAATCCAAAAAGTGGCCATAAGTGCAGAAGCCAACTTAGCAGAAAAGAGAGCTAAGACCAGATCAGAAAGGAAAGTCACATACTGAGATGAGGTCTCCACTTCAGCCCCTTCCTTAGATCCTAGAATAGATGACTTGGTTAGATCCATAGCGAAAATGTGGGAAAAGATAAGTGAAAAGACACCTCTTAGGGACAACCAGCCAAACCCTCCAAACAAAAACCGGAACCAAAATTTTAGGAGGGAACAACCTCAAAACAAACCAAGGGAAAATGACCAACAAATTAGGCCACCCTTTAATGAAAATTATGTGGAAGAAGATGAAAGGGATACAAAACCCATTGATGAAAATCATTTGAACCTTATAGTTTCTGATAACGAGAGTGAGGTTTACCTCATAGAAGAAGAACAAGCATTCTTCTCTCTGAATCAAGATGAAACCAACTATGAAGATCCTACCATAGATTTTCAGAATGCCATAATAGAAGCTCACAGGTAGTGTGACCTTAGAAGCAGAAAAAACCAAGACAACTCCAAGAAAGGTAGCTCAGACACTGCTAAAACCCCGGATACCATCCTTAAAAAAACAGTGGATAGCAACAAAATCATGGTCAAGAAAACTGACCAAAACAAAGATAAAGCTATTCAAACAAGTCTTGGCTCATATGCTCCTAGTACCTCCACAAAGATTCCCGAGATGGCTGTGTCAAACAAAATCCCGAAACAAAGTCAACAAACTCAGAACATAGAAAAAGTCATGGCTGAAAAAACTGAAGAAAACTTGTCTAAACTACAAGCACCCTTCAGTTTTGAGGGAGAAATCACAAAAATAAAGATTAACATGCCTCTCACTAAACTTATCGCCCAAAGCTCTTATAAATCCCAAGTGTTAAAGGTCCTAAATATAGGAAATGATGCAAACACCCTTAATCTAGCTGATGACACTCCTGAAGTGTTGTTTGGTCCAAAAATAGAAGGGAAATTCCAAAAAGAAACCACTCTTCCCTTTTACATCAGTTTGAATATCCATGACGAAATCTTACACAATGCCATGCTAGACTCCGGGTCCTCACATAATCTCATGCCGAAGGTGGTGATGGAAATAGTAGGCCTAGAAATCACAAGACCATATAAAGACTTATATTCATTTGATTCGAGTAGAGTCAAATGTCTAGGCTTGATCAAAGATCTTTGTTTCAGTTTGGCCCAAGTACCTGCAAAACACCTGATCATGGATATAGTGGTAGCAAACATCCCTCCCAAGTATGGAATGCTTTTATCCAGATCTTGGGGAGCTAAGCTTCAGGGAAATATTCAACTTGATATGTCCTACGCCACCATTCCTGTGTTTGACCAAACTAGAATACTCTATCGGGAATCACACATGAAATATATGATAAGCAGCCAAGAAAGGCCAAATAACATCCCAATGTACTCCTTGCATTATGATCTGAACTCTTTCATTTTACACACTGATGAGGACATTGAAGAATAGTCAGGAGAATTTGAAACAAACTTAGACCCACCACATCAACTGCCCCAAGTTCTCTATGATGAACTAGACACTCATAATTATCACGACCATGGTCAGTTATGTCTTAAGGAAAGAGATTTTTTTCCTTTTGAAACAGGGATAGAGAAAGAAGCACAAACCATTATGTACCATCAAAAAAATTGCTCAAATCTTAGGCAAACATCAGCAGTAACATCAAGAGAATTTTTTAGAATAGAGGCATTAGAAGACTTGCATATCACAAACCTCTTTGGAAATCAGGGGCAGGGAAGCTTAATGTTCTTACCATACCTTAAGGATTCACCATCACATAACTCTACCCCTTAAAATGAAGCCTTGACTGTAGCCATAACAGCCCCAAATCCATGAAACACGTCTGAAAAAACTTCTTATGAAAGGATATGATGACTGCAGCCCAAATATACCCGAATTGCTTGAACTGGCTAACATTCTGTCACTCCACCAAAGACTTAGAACTATTAGAAATTGCAATCTTGTTCAAAATACTACTTCATATAGAGAAATCAGTGAGAAAAACTATGCCATTACCATCACTCCAAGAAACAACTTCGACAAAAGAAAATACAAAAATCTGGACCAAACAGTAATAGTCAAGGATAAAATAGCTGGTCATAGGATCTATTTTGATTTTAGAAACACTAATACACACCCTTGTGACAAAATTTTTATCTTTCCTGCCCAAGACCATGATATACCAATGATAAGTGCTTTTAATCATGTGTCTTTGCAAGATGATGTTTCAGGATATAGCCAAATGATTCCTTTGCAAAGCAGACAGCTCAAAGAATTTTTCAAGTACGTTGAAAGTAGTTCCATTTTCAAACCCAGAATTGCAAAAACACCAGATATCAAAAACATGCTCCTAAAAGCCATGTTTCCAGTTCTGAATTTCTGCATTCTGACATACCTTGATGATGTCATCATATACTTCAAAAATGACAAAGAATATCTGCATTATTTTAAAAAGATGTACAACAAAAGAAGGAGTGGAAATCAGAGGTACAAAGAGTTATAGCGGGAAGATACGGGGTTTTTCAAAGATTCATGCATGAATCCTTATGTCATGCTTGAAAGAGAAAATTTTCCAAATTTTTCTTTTCAAGAGCTGAATGGACCAAGAGTGGTAGGAGATCCTTATGAAGATAAGATGCTTAAGTTTCACCATTTCCAAGATTTCTGAGTTAAAACTTTTTCAATCATTTTATATACTATTGTTTGAAAAATAAATCAAAAAACAAAAAATTCAAAAACAATAGAAAAATAGAAAAAGAGGGCAGTTTGAAAAATAGAAAGAAAGCCCCATGATCAAAAAATAGTCATTCTAAAAGCGCGCAAGTCGAAATGCCGCTACTAGTGCTCAAATGTCTTGTTCAGTTATCTAGCCTAATCATAACTGAACATGTTTTAAATTTATTTGCTGATAAGTTAGTGAGAGGAAAAGATAGTGAACATTGTGTAAGCTTGACTTATCAAAGAGAGTAGATTAGGAAAAGATACTGGTTCCACATGCCCAAAACAGAACCAAAGAGGAAAGCAGGGATGAAAAACAAACTGTGTATCCTAGCCGTGATTTTCTAGATTTCATTTTATGCAAAATAATATTTGTGTGCAGATTGTCTTTCATGCCACAAGTACATGACAAATCAGACTGTCTAATCCTGATTTGGTCATTTTTCAATTTCATGTTTTAGATTAGAGAATAAAATCCTGTCAAACATCTTAACCTTGACAGTTGATCTAGCATAGGTAGAGAAACAAAGGAGTTCATCAGCTTAATCTAAACTCCCAGCAGATATAAGTGTAGAATTAGATAGTATCATTTTTCAAAAATATTATGTCAAAGGGTTGCTAGTCCAAATGCACCCAAAAGAAGAAAAAATGTTAGGAAATAGAGTGGTGTAGGTAGAAATATCGTTGATGCTAATCATGCTGTCAATTTTCAGAAATAACATCAAGGAAGAAATAAATTTGCGCCAATGGATAAAGGCACTGGTGTTCAAAGAACCGAGATCTGAAATTCTGGACACCTCCTGAAAAGGAGCCGCCCTCCCCAAATGGAGCCACTGTTAGGCATCAATATTTTTCACATGTTGATGATGATTAGTTTTTAAAGCCAAGTTTTCTAGTAGCTGATCTCCAATATGTCAGATTTGTCAGCTAGAAAAGACCCATAAACATTTTACCCTCCTACCTTTTCAATCAGCCCATGATGAGATAAAACCTAATTATCAGGCCCTATCTAGTCTCAGTTATACAAACTTGTCCATCAGCTCCAAAGAGAATACTCAAAATCTATCCAAAAAGTCTCCCCTAAGTTAGGTAGTGGCGCTTTAGGTGATCCTCCCTTGGCAAACTATCCTAAAGCCAAAAGAACCTCTGTCTAATATCAACCAGTCATAGATAAGTTTCCTATTCTGCAAATAAAGCTTGATACACTCTTAAGTCACGCCACTAACAAACCTTGATGTCTTAGCAGTGGATATGCCACAAGTCAAACTGATATTAGGTGGATTTACAGTGTTTCAATGTCTTTTTTAAGAGCATAAGTGTACCAGTGTTCCAGAAGACATTATTAAACTTAACATGAGAAGACAACTGCTTCTCATGTGGTTTTGAGCCTGGGATGCAAGTACTAGACAAAGAGTTATTTCAATAAACTCCTGCAAACACAGTCAAAAGGTTAGTGACTTATGAATAACAAGTAATAATCTGCAGATACTGGTCAGGTTGCTTCTGATGTCTAAAGATGCATAAAGGTATTTAAACAACATGATTACACATCTCAGAGAAATGCCCCTCATGGCATATTGTCAATTTGTCACTTTATTTGCTTAACTATGAATAGGCAGTGAAAGGCAAGATGACATTGCTTGAAAGCTGATGAAATGGCATCACTGTGTAAAACCTCCTCCAAACATGAGCAGAGGGTTGAATGAATGAGAAAACCTCCTCCAAACATGAGAAGAGGGTTGGTGACTGTGTAAACCTCCTCCAAGTATGAGCAGATGGTTAGGCCATTGGTTAAGACCTCCTTCATTTGATAAGTAGAGGGCAAAGAACAGAGGTATGGCCTCATTTGAGGGTACAAGGCTAAAAATACTGCAAATAGCCTTAAAAGCTTGTTGTACACTTTTTTTCTCCAATGGATGAAACCACTTACACAACAATGGTGTTTCAAAGATTGATTATATGTTTTGACTAATTGAAAAGTAGAGTTTAAGTGTAGTGGGAAAAAATTGGATGATTATGAATGGAGAAATGTTGTTAAGCAGATGGCCAAGCAGTGGTACTATGATAAACAAGGAGGTTTGGTTTTTTCTTCTATCAAAGATCTCCTTCAAAGGTAATCTGAAGCTAAAGTGAACAAAGCTTGGATAGGTCCATCAATGTGAAGAAAGGGATATGACACCATGTTTCAAATTAAAAACAACTTTCAAAGAATCAAGCCATATCACTATTACAGATAAAGACCTCTTACAGACATATGAACAAACCCTGTTGTGATGATTGTAAAACCTACGTGAATGCAACTAAGTTTCACCCACAGTCAAAGAGAAATATCATTCAAAAGATACATCTACAATCATTTATATGGTTTTGAGCAAGTTTTCTTTTCAGGAGCAGATATAGGAAAACAGTGACAGGGTTGCTGACTTTGTGAAGCCTTTCCTTTAAAGGACAGAGATAGAGAGACAGTGGAGAAGTTTGTCCATAGCATTTAAAACCGAAAGCATGGGCATTTGCAATGTTTTGAAGAGTGATGAAATAATATAGGTTAAGTGACTCATTTTTTGACAACACAAAAAGGGACTTCGTAGCATCCAAAACCCTCATAAAGTAGTTTCAAAGGTTGTTGATTTTTTTTGACATTAAAAGGTGAAGAGACCGTTTGCAAAGTCTCATTGTGAAAATTCAAAACACACGCAACATTCCCCTAAGCTATCCACTAGAGAAGCGAAGAATTTTGAGAAATTTTCATAGTTTTCAAGATTTAAAACTTGCACGGTGCGCCTGGGAGAGGAAATACAAAGGCTTTCTATTGTTTCGCAGTGCGCCTGTAGCGTCGGTCACCAACTGCCCAAAGGCCGACCCTACACCTCTCCACTGCATGAAATTTTTTCCTGTGAACGTGCCACTCACCCTAAACACCTTCAAAAACTATTTTGAGAGCTTCTCAACCAATCAAAAAGGGCCCTTAAGTGTTTTTAAGGTATTTTTCTCACTCCATGAAAAATTTTGAGTTTTAGGAGTGATGTGCTCGTTCTGTGTTTTCAAGAGACAAATAGTGTTATAAGGTGAGGTGTTTTGGTCGAAAATCAAAGGTTCTTATTGACTGTGAGTGTCAAATATTCACACTGTGGTAGGCTAAGGTGTGTGTTGGAGAGCCCTAGCTACCTTCAAACACGGTGATAACCCACAGTTGCTACAAGGAGTAGACTTTGTCAAAAAATTCAGAGGATAAAACAATAAATTCAAAAGGAGGATTGATAGATCAGTTTAAAAACTCTTCTGGTGTTATTAAAAAGACAAAACCATACACAAATTTGCTAGATGGAAATACAAAGCAGAGATCCCACAATTGGCTGGAAAGTGTCCTAAACATTGTTAAAACAAGAGCAGACTTTGTCTAAAACTCAAAGGGAAAAAAGCATTGTTTATAAGGTGGAAGCTTGATCATTATAAAGTGTCTTCTTTGTGTTATGAAATAGCAAACTCTGTGTAACCTCCATAATTCCAAAAAACAGAGTGTGTGAAAGGTTTTCCAAATAGAGCTGAGGGTGTCTTACTTAGTTTGTAAAGAAACAGTGAAACAACAAAAAGGGTATTGTTTGAAGAGAAAAGTGTTCTTATAAAAAAAAAGGTTCTTTCTTCACCAAGAAACCACAAACAAACCTTTCAAAGAAATTACCTAAGCACAGTAATAAATTGATTGTTTGCTTTCCATTTAACAAATACTTGTTGTTTGGCACAAAAGAGGACAAACAATGATTTATGAGGACAGGGGGAGTGCTTGAGAAGCCATTTCAAGGACCATTTGAGACAAATTGTTTTTGCCAGTCAACAAAGAGTATTCAAAACAAAATGCCTCCCAGGCAAGACAGTAGGAGTGGCCTTCACAAGAGGCTTGAGCCTGTTTCAACTGAAGAGATAAATGCTCATCCATCAGTCTTGTTTAATTTTCATGAGGTTGGATGTCTAGAGTTTTGTCAAAGGGTGTACGAGGTGAAAAGCTATTCCCCTTTGACACATATTTGTGCTTTGAGATTTCAAGGGAAACACTTTCAGCTGGCAGACTTGGATTTCAAATTTTCTCCTAGATCCATTTCCAAGGCCACCAAAATCCCTTATGTCGGAGAGAAGTGGTTTATACAAAGCCACCTAGACTCAGAACAATACAAACCTTTTTTGAATCCTGAGCATAGAGATACATGTCCATCCATATTTCCCTTCTCATATATGTTGACTAGTTATGCCCCACTCATGAAGATAATCATGAAATACTTCACTTGTGAGGGAATATTCTCCCGAGTCTATGCTTACCATGTCCGATTTCTCATGCATTTCACAAGAGCCAAATTGTTAAATCTCCCTTTCTTCCTCCATAGAAGTATTGAGAAAATGGCCTCCACTGTTTAGAAAAAGCCTCCTTCTCAGCAGTCAGCTTGCATCTTCCATCATTCCCTCATCAAGGTTATCATTCTTCATCAACTTGAGAAGAAGGAAATCTCTTGGGACACTTTCATTATGCATCCATATTTCGCCACTGTTCCTTCATTCCATACCTCTCCTTCACCTTCCACTCACCGTCCTTCGCCTTCTTCAAGCAAGCCCATTCCCAAGAAGCTCAAATTTCCCATTGAACAAGAAGAAGAGCATGAGCAAGGGGAGGAAGAGAAAGATGAATAGCAGCATGATGAAGAGGTGCAACACAGTGAGGAAAGGCAGCCTCATGAAGAAGAACAACAACATGATGAAGAGGAGGAATAACATGATGAAGAAGGGCAGAAAGGGGAAGAAGACATTGATGAAGAAGAGCATGATGATGAGCAGAAAAATGAAGATGAACAACAGCAAGATAAGGAAGGGCAACATGATGAACAGGTGCAGCACAGTGAGGAAAGGCAACCTCATGAAGAAGAAGAACAACATGATGAAGAGGTGCAACACAGTGAGGAAAGGCAGCCTCATGAAGAAGAACAACAATATGATGAAGAGGTGCAACACAGTGAGGAAAGGCAATCTCATGAATAAAAACACAGTGATGATATACAACACAGTGATGAAGAGAAGCGCCATGAAAAAACTCAAAATAGTGGCAAGAATGATGAGGAAAGTAACAAGGGAAAAGAGCCAATAGAGCATGTGCTAGCTGCCCATACTAGGCAAAGGGCCATGCTTTCTTCTCCAAAAGTGGCTAAGTCCTGGACATCAAGGAAAAGGGTGCCTAAAACTATAGCTCCAAATGTTACTAGGGCCCTCTAAAGCAAGGGGAAATTTCCCAAGAAGCCCATTGTCGAATTACCCAAGAGGAGGAAGACCAAGAAGGCTACCCAAAGCAAAGGAAATGAGAAAGAAGAAAGCAGCCATGAAAAGGAGAGGGACTTCGAAATCATTCAAATCCAAAGTGATGATAGTGACAATGAGGCCCGAATCCTAGAGACTCTCTTGATCAATAGAGAAAGCCAAATTGACGCTTTGAGGACAGATCTAGAAAGGGCTAGAAACTTCAATCACTTTTTGCAAATTCAAAATAAACAGATGAGTGTCCACATGGCGGTATATGAGACCCGGGCCATCAAATACAAAAAAGAGGCCTCCAAGGCGCAAGTTAGATTGGAAGAACTCATGGGTGGGTTCAATGATAGCGAAAATGAAGATCAGCCCAGAAGAAAGAGGCCAAGAACCATGGGACTCAAAAGAGCCCTTGAGAAACAAAAGGAAGAAGAAGCTGCCCTTCTCCAATCTACTCCTCTCACTACTTTGTTCACCCAAGAGATAGAGAAAAATCAAGAATCATGGCTCGATAGGGTGAATGATCACTTGGAAAAGAAGTTGGAGAAGGCCAATAGAGATTTGGACCTTCAACGGAGGATGACCGGGCACTATAAGAAGCTCAATCAGTTCGCTTGGCGGAAATTGAAGGCCACACAGGAAAAACTCAAGGAAGCTCAAAGGAGGCGCCTGGAACCAAAATTGAAGAAAGACACCTCAAAGCTTCAAATTTTGGCCTCAGCTTCACAACATGTTTCTGAAAACTCTTGAGGGTCATGCTCGCCAAAATTGGGCGAAATTCAACAAGTTTTGGTTTTTTGTCATTTTTGGGTTTTTGGCTAAAACTCATGGGCATCGCCATTTCTGTTTGGGACATCTTAAAAGGATGAAAATGGTATCATTGGATGCCATAATTTCAGGGGCATATACTCAGTGATTTTCAGATCATTTGAAGATGATTTGCTCCCCCAAAATGGCGAAAAACACTCACTTTTTCTACACTCTGCCCCGTTTATCAGCAAGGTCTATTTTTTGGGTTTTTTCACACAGGTCAGTTTTTTATGGACTTATAGTGATAAGTTTGGAGGAAACTAAGCATTTTCAGAAAATAGACATTCAAATCTTTCCAACAAGCCATCACAGGCCTCGTTTCGACATTGAGAAGGCCTCCAATAGTTGTCGGAAAGTCAGAGGACTTTCTGCTGATATATTTCTTAAGTATTTTTGTAAAAAATGAACCTTTCTAAAGTGACTTTTCCTCATGCGTGTTTAGCTATTTTTGGGCATGATTAGTTATGAAAAGTCAATATATTTTCCTTTTTTAGCATTTTTGAGATATTTTATTAGATATAGGATCGAATACTCACTCAAGGCTAAAGCTATTATAACAGGACTATACTAGAACTAAGCACTAACTACCCTCTTTAGTTTGTTGTGCCGTGGGCTTTGCAAAGCCTCAAGGACAAAATCAAATATTTTGGATAGGCCAATGAGATTGCAAGTTGAACTAGGAGGTTTTCCTCACTTTGGCCTATATATTCCAAAGGCTTTCATTGTAAACAAGGCTGAACTTGATGAATAGAAGAAATACATGGTTATACAAGCTTGGAAGAAACACTTGTCTCATGCATTGGATAGTTTGTTGAATGTTTTTGGATGATGAAGGAGCTCTGTTGTTCGATTCCTTGACTTGGTAAAATGGTATAGTGTCCCTCTGTTATGCTTCTTAGTTTTCATCCATAATTCCATGTTCTTGCTTGCTATAAGACAATAGAGAATAGATTTGAGACATGCCCTTGGAGGCACCTCAAATTTCCCGTTTCTTTATAGCTTCTATGCTTTCTTTCTTCTTAGTCATATCAAAGAATTCTTGATTGGTCTTTGATAACTGAAGAAAATTGTTTGCTTGTTTCATTTATGGTTTTATGCATGCTAAGTATGATTCACGATATGCCCTGCTTACTCATGGCTAGTCATAGCTCCGCCTCTGAAACCTTTCTTTGATTTATTAGATTGTCATTTGTTGAACCAAAGAGGTCTTGTACTAATCTTGCCCTTTGCCTAAAACTATGCATCTTGCTTCAAAGTGCCCAATAGCTTGAAATACTATGCTTAGGCATTTCCTCATAGTGATTTGAGTTGTTTGTTTGTCTTAAATGTATTTCCCCAAAGTCTGATAGCAATTTCCCAAAGTTAGAGAGTCATATATCTCTATGTATTGCTTGAATGTTTATTTCTATGCATTGATCAGTTTATAGTTACATCTCTCATGATTAATGGTTAGCCCTACCATGTTTATGTTAGCTATTAAACTATTTATGTTTGAAATCCTTTGTTCCTCACAAATTTAGTGTCCATCCCATTCCATTTTACCCAAAGATCCATTTTGTCTTGCTCAAATCGGCCCTTCAACTACCTTTTATCACCATCTGAAAGCTTTCTTGACCTGTTCGACCCCATAGCCCAGTTGATTTGACATCTTTTTACATATCTTAGTCTTTGATCAGTTCATCCCTCACAAACCTAAAAACCAAAACCAAAACTCTACTTCATAACTAGCCTAAAATCAGAAACATAATAAGCAAACACACAGATATCCCTTACACAAATAGAGAGAGCCCTCTCTGAGTCCAAGAAGGCTAGGTCCTTGGGCTCCAAAGACTAGTTTGATGTTACACT
Source organism: Pinus albicaulis (assembly GCA_034641835.2). Taxonomy (NCBI): domain Eukaryota; kingdom Viridiplantae; phylum Streptophyta; class Pinopsida; order Pinales; family Pinaceae; genus Pinus; species Pinus albicaulis. The sequence goes on from CM076576.1 coordinate 612,939,567, forward strand.
GTCAATTGGCTTGCCAATTAGCCAAATCACGGGACCCTAACAAATTCTTCTTTGGTAACTATATTTTGTGTTGGTTTATCTTGTCTTTCTATAGTTATCTTTTTAGTTTCAGTTTGAGTGTTTTGAGTCTTACTTCTTTTTGTTTTCTTTTCAAGAATGGTTTGTGAAGCAGTAGATGTTTGTTCAGATTTGGAGCTGTCAAAAGCTGTTTTTGCAGTGGCAACTTTTGGATCTGCTGATTTAGGATCAACATTGAGCATTTCAGTGTCTAAGGTTGTTGTTTTATCAGAATTAGATGCTTTAGGAGCAGCAAATTTTTGTGAATATTTTGTAGCTTGAGCAACTTCGTTAGTTATGTCCACAATCTTAGGGCTCGGTGAAATATTTGGGCTGGAAACCTTTTGGGAAGAACCGAAGTTTTTCTTATTTTCCCTAGGGAGAATTTGCAGAACTTTTGTTTTGGGAGCTTCTACTGTTTTCTTATTTGGTGTTTGAGATGTTTTCTTAGTAGAAGACTCATTGTTTTTCTTAATTCTTAGGTTATACTGACTGTGTACTTCGTTAATGGCAAAGTCATAACCTTGTTTGTAATCAAAGGATTCCCCTAAATCTAATTGGAGTTGTTGGAGTTCAAATAACTCTTGATCTTCCTATGTGAGAAAGATAGTGTTATTATCATCTATTGCCATTAAATTTATGGTATCCTCATCATCATCATTGTTTTGAGAACTCTCAGCATAGTTCGCCTGAAAGGGAGGTCTTATTGTTTGGTCTGGGGCTAAGTCTTTTGATTTTCCTGAATTTGTGTTTTTTCTAAAATTGGGATTTCTGATTTGTTGTTGATTATCCCATTGAGATCTTCTTTCTATGTTATCTAACCTATCCATCATCCTCTCTAAGGTTTTAGCTAACATATCTATTTTTGTGTCTGGACTAGAGGCTTCTTCTTTCATGGTCACTCTCCTCTCATTTCTTAATCTTGATTTTTTAGCTAGAATGTTTACTTCTACACCTACAACATTTTTTCGCATTCTTTCCAAAGTTTCTGCATTTCTTTCTCTTAACTGATATGCCATGCCAGTGTCAAATCCATCTGGGAATTTGAGTAAGAAAAAGTGAGGAATGGGCTTTAGATTTGCAGGAATTGAATTGTAAACACTGTTATATCTAGTGCAGTAGTCTTGTACAGATTCATTTGGAGCTCTCTTCATTGCATCAAATTCAGACAATATCTGTAGGGGGTTTTTCTTCTTTTCCCATTTATTTAAAAATAATCTATGGAAAACAACTAAATCAACTATACTACCTGCATTAAGAATTTTGAACAATTGTTTACTTCTCCTGTTAATTTTTGTGCAAACAACCTCATTTGTACATCTGATTCATCTATCTCATGGAGTTCAAAGTAATCTATCATTTTGTTTATGTGCTCATGTGTAGTATAATGTGTAGTAGCATCAAACTGTGGTATTTTAATTTGGTAATCTTGGGGCATGTCATGAAGTTGTCCTGGAAGAACAAGGGGAGTATACCTAGCAGCCATAGCTTGAATTCTAGCTTGGCTAGGAGGTAAAGTAGAGGTACTTGGTGTTGAATTGGAAGTAGTTGCTAATGAAACTGGATTATAAGGTGTTGAACTAGAAAAAGAAGTTGAAGAACTAAAGGCCGAAGTTGAGGTACTAGGAAGTGAAACTGGAATATATATGAAACTACTAGGAAATGAAAATGATGTGCTTGAAAAAGCAGTGGTGAAGCTAGTGGATGAAGTGGATGTAGGGGATGAAGGAAATAAATTTGTAAGCTGTGAGGGTAATCTAGGACTAAATGGATCTGTGGATTGAATGGTAGTAGAAAATATAGATGATGTAGTGGTTTCTAAATGAGGAATAGAAGGTTTAGATGTATAAGCTAACAGTTGAGCTAATTCTATGGCTTCATCAATTTTTTTAAGAATAGTAGCATTAATTTATTCAAGTCTGTCTTGATTTTTAAATTTCTTTAATTTAGAATCTACGGTAATATTTTTTTGTTTTGCTTTAAAAAAATAAAATAAAAACAGGGTATAAAAAAATAGTACTCAAATTACTTTCAGATTTAGTCTTGAATAAAGAACGTTCAAATTCTAAATCAAACTCTATATCCTGCAAACTTACTAATTCTTAGGGTAATGAATTGAATCTTATTAATGAAACTTTAGCATCTAAATCTTCTCTCTGTTTTTTCTTTTTCCCAATTCTGTCTGGGTTGTCCACTATAACAGCAGGTTTAGGGTCTGGATTAGACCTGGTATGATAAACTTTCCTATAAGCCAGAATTACAATTTTTTATACTCACAACTAGTTAAACAATCTTTAAGGCTAAAATATGATAAAAATGATTTCCTTTAAGATTTATTTAACAACTAAGGATTGGTTAGTTCCCCAGTATGGTCGTTAGTATGTTATCACTCCAGTAATTCTATAGTTGTGAGATTTTTGGTTTTTAGTTGAGAAAAATAGAGGTAACCACATACCAACTTTTAAACTCTAGGATCTAGCCTTCCTAGGGTTTAGAGAGGGCTCTCTCTATAAATTTTAACTTTGTTTTGTTTTATAAAATATTAGGCTAGTTATGATTGTGCAATTGGTTTTGGTTTTGATTGGTTTGGTGGGAAAAGTCACTTGAAGAGATGGATAGTGGGAAATCTATTTGTCCATTGGGTTGAGGAGTCAAAAGTCAAGCAGTCAGAACTACGATCAAGGTCAAAAAGTCAAATGTTTTCAGAGCAAGATAGATAACCCTTGGAGATATTGGAAAGTTGTTTTGTGAGGTGATATGATCGGGATAAAGAGAAATGAAGGGTTCTTTGATCCGGAAAAGGGAAGTAATAGGCAGATTTCAAGAAAAAGAGGGAGCAATTAAGGGTTCCCTACTCTGGAAATCAGAAGAAAACATATAAATGACAAACAGTAAAGACAGGGTGCTTTTAACAAATCCTAAAGTAATACTCTTGTTCATTCATTCAAATTTAGAACACATAATGGATTACATGTAACAAAGAAAGATAAACAATGACAAGTAGGAAATACTTCACTCCAAATAGCTCATCACATGAATCCTGAAATATGATTCTAGTTGATCTGATCCATTCTGCTACTCGAAATTTGAAACACAAGAAGCCTTCAAGTCCACAAAATGACTATAGAAATCTTCAGCAATTTATTCCACCATAATACTTCTAAAGATGAAGTATTTATACATAATTGTTTACAAAATATCCTAAAATGCTTCTAGGAATTATCTAAGGGAAATAAAAATATCTTTACAAAAATAATAGAGACAACTGCTCTACAAATCAGCAAGCTGTCCTATCAATTCAGATAAAATAGAAACTGATTATGGATAAGATGCAGCTGACTGCCTTGGTGTCTTCCTTGTTGGTTTTTTATATTTCAAGTTTTTTTTGAAATATGATCTGCTTTATCTAATACTCTTTCATTGATTCTCTTTAATCTCTGATACTCTTTAACCATTTGTAAAATATGTTTACTGTTGTAGTAAAAATTTGTTTTGACTGCAAATCAGCAAACTGTTTTCACTGTTATCTTTCTGCCTTCTTACCTTTCACAGTAAATCTGTTAATGACTACCAATCTTTCTCACTTGGGCTTTGTATTTTCTTCAGCTTCCTGAAGTTTTCATCTGCTTCTGTGTACCTGGAAAATTTTGGCATTAATGACAAACAAGTGTCTTATCTCATGTTGCAAGTAAAATAAGTCCTCAAAACTCCCGAGTAAGACTTTTCCTGTTGGAATGCCTTGTCCACCACTTGATTTTTCAACTTGCTCCTTGACATATTCTCTAATATTTTTATTGTATCCTCTTGAGGCATTAATTGTCATTGATGACTAAAATATTAGGCAAACTTCTTTGCCTCAAATTCTCAAATTTGACCATAAACCTGGTTATGGTGATATTCATATTCTCACATTTTTCCTCTAATTGCTTCATCAGGTTCATTTTGGTGATAACTTTCCTTATTTCAAGGATAGTTTCAATTCTATCAGTAATTTCAATCTCTTCCAACTCTTGCATGTTCTTGTTGTTAAGGAACTTGATCAATTCTATTTCTTGTTCTGGTTTGTTATCCAGATCCTTTTTAGTCTTTTGGATCTCTTCTAATGCTGCTTTGAGTAGATCTCTTTGTTCAAAAATCACTTGAATTGAGGACATAATTTATGGCTTCTATGATCTTGTTCCACAAATGATTTTTCACATAGGAAATATATTCTTTCAAGGTTAATTCCTTCTGTAATTTCTTCAATTCTTTATTTAGTCTGATGGCCTTTATCTCATGATTTTTTGCATTAATTTGAGCCAACTTATTTTGATCTTCAAGACTTTCAACCACATGTTTCAACCTGTTAATTTCACTTGTCTTAAGAGGCATTTCTTCCATGGCCTTTCCCAGTTTGTTGGCTTCATCTGTAGGGTGAGCTATTGTTGTAGATGACTCTGTAGCTGATGTTGTGGATGATGTCACTAGCACTGCAGTAGCCAATGAAACTTTAGGTGCCAACTCTTCTGCTAGAGTTGATGGCACAACTGTAGTAACCATAGGGATGACTATAGGTGCTTCCTATGTTTTTGGTGTTTCTTTTTCCTAGACAAGCTTGTCCATCTGAATCTCCATTTGTTTTATATATGCTGTAAGATGAAATATTATGTTCATCATATCATCCTTCTCAATTTGTCCTTCTATTATTTCCTTGGTTTGAGGATGTTCACTTGGAGGAAGTTTAAGCTGTTTCCTCAAAGATTCAATGCCCTCATTCTTTTTCTTTATTAATTGTTCTGCTGCCTTGACATTTGCTGGGTCAAATCCAATCTGTAAGACCAATTCTTCCAAAGATTTGATTCTTAGATCCTTAGCATACAAGGATGCTTTGTCCAATTTCATCTGATATTTCATGTTTGTGATAGTGTTCTGAAGTTTCTGAACACTTATGGCTTTAGTTGTAACAGTAGAGTACAACATCTCTGAAGTCTGTCTATGGAATTCAATCTGATCAAGAGAATGATTTTTTTATGTTTGGACTTCCAAATCAATCTTCTTATAATCTGCCACTATCTTTGGAAATTTCACTGTAGGTTGCAATACTGACATGATTAACTTTTTGTTTGAATAATCAAAGGCAGACATAAGTCTATTTTGGACACTTGGCGTTTGATTCAAATATTGAGAGTAGATATTGTTTTTGATTTCTTCATTCTTTAACTTGATCTGTTTATACTTTTATTTGATATCTAGATCTTTCTCTTCAGCTATCTGTGAGGATGAAGCTTCCATGCTCTGTTGTTTTTATATCAACTGTGCATTTTCATTATTAACTTGTTCTTCATTCTGATTTTCAATAACTGGCTCATTGATGATGATAGTGGAAACATCTGTGTTGGTATCTGGGAGATCTGTTTCTTCAACATCAATGGTTACTTTCTCTTTACCCACTGAATTTAACTTAGGTATTTTGTTGTATCTTAACTTGAATTTAGTTTCACTGGTAGTTTCAACAACATAGTACCTTCTTCTCTTACTCTCTTAGTGGCTTTCTCTGTTTGATCAACAGTGTCTAAAGTGTGACTAATATCACTTTTCTTCATTGTATCTATTAAAGTATTCTCTGTCCACTCAGTCTGATTGGCATATTTTTCTATCTCTGGTTTTGTCTCATGAATGAAGGGTGTTAACTTACATTTAACCCTCATTTTACTTAGAATCCCTTGTGGATCATAATTCCAAGGAAAGCTTTCTTCAAATCTGCACTCCAATAACTGTTTAGCTGCTTCTGCCTCTGCATCCCTATGATGGAAAATGAATGATCCTACTTGATTCTTCAATTTGAACTGTGTTTTCTTCTTTGCTGCTAAGAAATTGATAGAATCATAGTTTAATATTTGCCTGATATACTCCAAGGAAAAAACTCTCATTGATACATGTTTGGGCAGCTTATAGTGCAACAAATTGGATCCAAACACTCTAATCTCAGTATGTTTTTCATATATTTACCAATCACCAGTCTTGGTTTGCTCTGAAAACTGTAAAATATTCTTCATCTCATCACTTATCATTGGCTACTCTGTATTTGTTAATATTTTGATCAATGGATGGATGAATGAAACTGAAAACTCTGCATATGTGAACTTTGTCAACTCTTTCCTGATCAAAGAGGTCCAGAAAATAACTAAAAGAGGATTTCCTTCTATGTCAATATTTTGAAGAGAAATGGAAATTTATCTGCTTGAAAATATAAGAACATGTGGAAGAGGAAGGATGTGTATCTGAACACTCCTTCAATTTGAAACTTAACCAATTGGTCATGGATATTGTCTGTTATATATCCAACATAATAAAAAATAACAAATGGAGGTTTTCCTCGGGTAAATGTAGATTAGAAACCTAAAATGGATTCATTTGTATATTCATCAGTGAAATACCCTAGGATGAATGAAAGCATGGAAATTTCATGCCTTGAACCCTCTGGAAATTTTGAAGTGGAATATGGAGGATTAATTTGAGGAATTTCTACATGTAAAGGAATAAATGTTTGGAAGATCAAGAATATTTTGGGAAAATCTAGGCCAATATACGGCTTGGTAAGGGCCTCTGTGGACAAAGGGACTGCTTGAGGATCAGGTTGGAGTTGTAGCATTTGGTTGATGGATTCAACAGTAATTGTGAAAAGCACTTCTTTGTTGGCATTTACTATGGCTCTCTTTTCAGGCACATAATACTGTTGAGATAACCTAATGACCTCTTGACATGGATGAGTTACTGGAACAACATCTTTGGGCAAGTGTGATTCCCAAATATGGACTTCTTTTTCATTATCTAAGGATTTTTCATAGCTCTAGCTATGAATGTTTAGCAGATTAAATTCAACAATTGGGTCTATTATTTTGTAGTCAACATCAGCTAATGGAATGTGCTCAACATCTATGACAGGGGGTTGTAAATGATTTACAATAATAGCAATCTTAGAAGTCATGGCTGGAGTCGATTTTGGTACTTTGGAACCTTCAGGATTGCTAGAGCTCTGCTTTTTAGGAAGTTTGGCTACTTCTGCAAGATTAGATAGTTTGTAGAAGTATTTTTACTTTATAGAGGTTCCTTGGGAGGTTCCTTGGATAAAATATGGTATTTCTTTGGGCTTTTCCTTCCAATTTTGGATTCTCAATAGGATTTACATACTTTTACTGATTATAAACAAGAAATAGGGGTTCCTTGGGTTTTTTCAATGAGTAATTGGACTAAAAATTCTTTTGAGATTGGGTACAGAAGTTTAGGCTACCTTCAGGAGGTTTCAGGGCTAAATTTGGTATTTTAAAACAGGGCGCAGCATAAACAAGGATTTTTTCAGAAATTTTGACAGGGTTTGGCCTGTTTTTTGGACTTTTTGATAGGGTTCTATGAATCAATTTTTGAATTCAATTGTCTTTTTAAAGGTCTTTTTAAAACTAAAAATAGGCTCAAATTTTGGAAGAAAACTTGTTATGCGCAGGTACATGGTTTTGAAGAAGTCTCTGAGGTCTTTTGAATAGATTGAATGGCTTCTTTCTGATCTCTGGAGCAATGCGAAGCTCCTATGCAATATTTAATGGTAACAGGTTGAAATTTTCAAGCTTTTGGCATAAAAAATGGCAGAAAAATGCTTGTTTCATAGTCGGGGTGGCTTATACAGGGTTTATGCGCAGGAAAAGAGGAAATAAGTGTGTTTCCAATGTTTTTTTCGGCATATTAGGGCTAACAGGCACCGACAATTAATGGAGGTCAAGTCATAAAACTAGTGTTTTTCAGGCTCAAAGGGTCTAAACCATAAGCGATTATCGCGTGCCATTTTGGTGGTAAGTTGTTTTGGACGGATCAGATGTGATCCAGTAAATGGGAAACACATGGAGGAGAGAGGAAATTACAATACCACCTATTTCGCGTGGAATTGAGATGGGGGATTTCACGCTAGTTTATTTGTGATATGGAGTTTCTGCCATCGGATCTTGGGGTTCGATTGCGAACGACCCAGATCTATTGGGAAAGTAGCATCGGGATTTGGTAGTGGGGCCGGGGTATATTAACGCGACGAGAATAAGTTTTAAACCTTAATGAATAAACATTTAATAAAGTTTAAAACCTTAGGTTTATATGATGCGGTAGGTATAAGGTTTATATGTTAAATTAAAACATTTACACAATGTTTCAATCATATATATGCACGGGCCTTTATTATATAGTTTTTCAAACATTTTTTACATTTGTTTAAAACTATAGGGGGCGGGGTATTTGTTTTATTGATAGGCTTTAAACCAATGGGATAGGGGTAGGGTTTATATTTCACACATGGGGTATTTAAACATTGGTTTAAACATAAGATAGAGGGTTTCGAGAGTTATTTAGAATAAAAAGATTTAATACTATATGGGAGGGAATATTTTACGGGGTTAATAAATAAATTAGAAATTAATATGAAAAAGGGATAATGTATGAATAAAAATACATGTTTAATTCTGAGTAAAGTGAAAATAAGCATAGCTTGTCTTTGTTGTATTACTTCACACTTTAACTTAGTATAAATGCATTTTGAGGGTTTATGAATGATTTTTGAAAGGGAATGAAATTATTTATTTAGGGTTTCACTTTTACTAAGTAAAAATAGGTTTTTACTTAGGAAAAATGGATTATGTTTATGAATGAAGGATAAATGTTGATGAATATGTGTTTTGTGTAGGAATTCAATATTTTTAACCAATCAGACATCGAGCCTTGGGTCCGGTCCCAACAGAAATCAGAGAAATGCTCTGAGCCTTTTTAACTGATAGTTTAGATTACTGAATATTTGTAGGGAAGGGGAAATTAGTGATTTTTTCCCAATGATGCTTTATTACATGCTTGCACAACTGATTTCTACCTACCCATCTTTATTTCTAACATTTTTTACTTCATTTTCATGGGTGCATTTAAGATTGCAACCCTAAATACATTTTCTTTAAAAAACATAAAACATATCTAAGTCTAACCTTATTTCATCTGAGGGCTCAGATTAAACTGTTGAGCTCCTCATTTATTCTCTATATTAACTACTGATTTTTCAAGTTTATACTATTTGACATATCTTTATTTTATATCTAAAACATGAAATTCAAAGCATGAAAAGTTAAGATCAAATTGTTTTAACTAATCATGGATTATGGCATTTATTAACAATCTGCACATAATCATTATTCTTGCAGTAAAAGTAAATAGTAGTGGCATTTTGACTTGCTCACTTTCAGGTCTTATTTTTATCTCTTTTTCCTTTTTGGGGTCTATTTTTTCTAAGTCCTTTGATAATTCCTTTAGGACTTTTTACCCTCTTTTATTTTTTATTATTTTTCATTTTTCAAAATATGAGAAAAAAACTTGCAAAAAGCAAGGTATGTACATATTTACAAGACTATCATAGTCAATTAAAAAATTATGAATCCTATTATTATAGGACCCTAACACATGGCATAAGTGTACACATTTTACTGAATCTATCCACAACTACATAAAGATAATCATGTTTTTTCTTGACATAGGTATACCTCCAACAAAGTCTATGGAGACACTCTCCCATGGCCTTGATGGTACCGGTGGTAGTGTGTACAACCCAAGCTTCCTATTGCTAGGCTTTCTTGTTGCACACATAGAAAAGCCTCTTATAAAACGTGACATACTATCTGTCATGCGAGGCCAATAGCAATACCTCTGTAGATGCACCACTGTTTTTCTTACCCCAAAGTGTCCAACAATAAGAGATGAATGATATTCTCTCATGACACTTAGCCTCTCTCCTTGTGTTATACAGAGCTTGCCTAAATGAAACAACAAATTTTTATGCATGTGATAATCATTTTCTTCAACTTGATTCCCTTCACTCAAACTATCATACACATCCTGAAAATCAACATCTTGTGCATATTGTTCTATGTAACTCTCGGGTACAATAGAATAATTTTTAAGAAAAGTAGAAGCACTTATAATTGGTCTTGAAAGCATATCAACAACTTTATTGGAAATATATTTCTTGTACCTTATAACCAAGTGAAACTGTTGAAGAAATCCCATCCACTTGAAATGTCGTGATTGCTGCAATTTTGTTTGCGACTGCAAGTATTGTAATGGTCGGTGATTGGTATGTATAATCGTCTCTTTACCCATCAAGTAGTGTTTCCACTTCTTGATGCTTTGTACCAACACATACAACTCTTTTAATTATGTAGCCATTTCTATTATCCCACCAGATTGGATAACCGAAGCAAGGGATGAATTGAAGAAGGACGAAGAAGTGTGGACACTCATTCAAAAGTTGCAACAATATCCTAGTACATATGATACATTTAGTTGGAAAAATGATTGGTTATTGTAAGAATTCCCAACTTAAACAAAATATTCTTTTGGAATTGCACACTTCTCCTTTAGGACGACACTCAAGATTTTTAAAAACTTACCACAGGGTGAAGAAAGATTTTTGTTGGGTTGGCCTTAAATATAATATTCAAAAGTTTGTGGTGGAATGTTTGGTTTTCTAGCAAAATAAATTTTAAACAATTAAAACCCGGGTCTCCTACAACTTTTATCCATTCAAATTCAACGTTGGGAGGATATTTCAATGGATTTTATCACAGGTTTACCTAAGTCCGAAGGAGAGAGTGTCATCATAGTGGTAGTTGATAGACTTACCAAGTATTCACACTTTTTTGCATTATCTCATCCATTTAAAGCAAGTACAATTTCTATTGCATTTATGGAAACAATTCAAAATCTACATGGAAACCCAAAGATTATGGTAAGCGACAGAGATCCCATTTTTACTGGAATTTTTTGGACGAAATCATTTTCTTGTTTGGGTACTCAACTAGGTCATAGCTCATCTTATCATCCTCAATCCGATGGTCAAACGGAGATAGTGAACAAATGTTTGGAAGGATATATTTGTTGTTTTGTATTTGATAAACAAACACAATGGGTCAGGTGGTTACCTCTGGCTAAATGGTGGTATAAAAATTCCTTCCATATTGCAGAAAAAATGTCCCCATTTATGGCACTTTATGGATATCATCCACCATCCATCACATTAAAGATAAAATTGTAAGGTTCAAGAAGTGGAAGATCACATCGAGCATCAACAACAATTTCTCCAACTCTTAAAGGATAACCTAAATTTGGCACAAAATCGAATGAAACATTAGGCAGTTCAACATCGCAGTGAGAGAATTTTTGATGTAGGAGGATCAGTATTTTTACGGCTACAACCATACAAACAAATGTCCCTCAAGCAAGCTAAGAAGGATAATAAATTATCACCAAAGTATTATGGTCCTTACAAGGTGTTGCAAAATATTGGTACTATGGCATACAAATTGGAGCTTCTTGCTTCTTCGCAAGTGCATCCAATCTTCCATGTTTCATGCTTAAAGAAGGGTATAAGTGACAAAATTTTAGTTTAAAAAATATTGCCAAAACTTGATGAGGAAGGAAAAATCATATTGGAACCTGAAGCAGTCATGGAAACAAGAACTTGACGGCTACGAAATTGATAAATTTCAAAGTATCTCATAAAGTGGAAGAACTTACCCACTGAAGATTCTACATGGGAGGATGAAAATTTTATATAGAAGCATCCAGAGCTACTCAAGCGTTGAGGACAAAACTTTTTTGAAGGAGAGGGGCATGTTAGGTCCCTATATTACTAATGTAGTCCCATATTGTTGTTAGTGTAGCCCCCTTATTGTTATTTTTGTACCCCTGTAACCCCCATATTGTTATTATTGTGCACTTACATTATTATTGTTAGGTCGGCTAGGATTATATTGTGACCCCATGGACTCCTATATATAGAAGGATTTTTTTTCATTTGTATCATCCAAGAGTTGTTCATTTATGTAATGTAAAGGAAGTTTCCCCCTCGAAGTGGCTTATTTCTAAGGCGTTGATCTCTCATTTCTTCTATTTTTGGAGCTGGTTTCATAACATTGCATACAAAATTGTGTGGACCTATGAGGACACAGTCGATTGGTGGAAGTTGTTACTTCCTCGCTTTTATTGATGACTATAATAGAAAGACTTGGGTTTAATTCTTGAAGCAGAAGTTTGAAACTTTTGCAAAGTTCAAAGAGTTCAAAGCCTTAGCATAGAACCAAAGTGATTTTCGGATCAAGGTATTAAGATAATATCGTAGTGGAGAATATGATTTGAAATCATTCCATGAGTACTGCAAACAATATGGAATCTAAAGGCAATTTACAACCAGATACACACCACTGCAGAATGGTGTAGCAAAGAGAAAGAACATAAAAATCATGAACATGACAATGAGCATGTTGAAAGCAAGAAACTTGTCTAATGGGTATTGGGCAGAAGCAGTTGCATGTGTTGTTTATGTGATAAACAGATCTACTACAAAGAGTTTAATGAACATAGTTCTAGAAGAAGCATGGTCAGGTACATCATGCAACGTATCTTATTTCAAAGTTTTTGGATGTGTAGCATATGCACATGTGCCTAAGAAGATAAGAGGAAAATTGGATGATCAAAGTGAAAAATGCATATTTTTTTGTTATAGTGAGCAGTCAAAAGCTTACAAATTGTATAACCCTCTCACCAAGAAGACAATAATTAGCATAGATGTTGTGTTCAAAGAACAAGAGTCATGGAATGAGACTATAGACAAAACAATTGATACACAAGCACAATTGATGGAAGAGGTGTTGAAAAGTGTAACTAGGATTGGTCTTCATATTGACTATGTAATTATTAATTTATGTAAAGAAGAAGACAAAGATAATAAATGTATTTTGTTGTACTTGCTTCATGGGTTTCATGAGCAAGATTTTATTTTAGGTAAATATAATTCTTCTTGATGTCTATTAGGGTTTTTTATTATAGGTATAAATATAATTAAGTGTCATATATCTAAAGGATCTAGTCCATAGAAATGCTCCAAGACTTTGCCAAAGAAACCATGAAAGAAAGGCTCTAGACAACCCTCATCAACATTGGAAGATGTGCCCTACAAGTCGGCTCCATAAAAATATATCAGGTCAGATATATTATCCTTTTACAGGTCGGCTCAATTATAGGTGTAAACAAGTATATATACCCTACTAGACTGCACAGAAAAATGAGATGAATTGTGGATTTAGCTCTGTAATTTCCACAGAAAAATTGCGTATTTCTTGAGGAAAAATTGCGGATTCTTTTGTGGTTTCATAGTGGTTTAAAAGTGTGGATTAGTAAGCTGCAACTGGGGTCAAAATAGAAGAAAATTACAGATCCTTTCTGAGGCGTTACAGAGGTAAATTGTGGACTGTTTTGGGTCAGGAAAGTGCATTCCTTTGTTGTTTACAGTGGTCCACAACGCGGCTTTAAAATAAGAAACATTGCTTAATTAAGGGAAGAAAAGGATGCAGATCTCTCCGTAATTTATGAAGTGAAGAAATGCATATTATCTACGATCAAATGCATGAAAATAAGTGCAGATTATCTATGATCAAATGCCAAGGAAGATGAGGATATATATACGATCAAATGTGGTCTCAAGAATTAGTTTCAGTGCGGACTTCAGCTTGAGGTCAATTCTGATATATATATATATATATATATATATATATATATATATATATATATTTGGATCAAGATTGTGGATTCTCTTGAAGACAATGTATGAGGATCATTGTGATGAATGTTGTTTTCAAATCCGAAGAAAAGATATGGCCAAACCTACTAATATACACCTGCAACCTATGATGGAATTAGGTCAGTGTAGATTGATGAAGAAAATAAAGTATAAGCGCTAAAAGAAGACTTAGAAGCAGTGACAAGGTCTTGGAGGCTTTTATAGGTCAAGGGTCTATCTCTTGGTCATGGTACTTGTCATTTGAAGATCTATAAGAAGAATTTCTTGTGGGTTTTCCTCTCCAAGAGGGATAGGTTTTTCCCTGGCTCTAGGAGCCTAATTTTTGTGTCTCGTGCATTTTGATAATTGACTTGATGAAAGACTAGCTAAACTAAAGAAGAGAAGACATAAGTAACTCAAGCAAGATCACAAGTAATTACCAAGAAGAGAATTTTAATTAATCCCTCCAAATTATCAACAAGAGGATGATGTAGCAGAAAAGGAGCAGCAAGAATCAAAAGAGCAGACACCAAACATAGTCACACTAGCAAGGACTCCAAGATTTTTAGAGCAACATGGATTTTCAAACAAATCAACAGACCACAATTCTCCCAGCAGCCAATCATGTAATGAATCAAGCAATGGTAAGAGAAGGATAAGAAGTCTGAAAGATATTTATGATTATTTGGATGTTAGTTCAAATTTTGCATTGTTGTCATTCCAACCTTCTATTGTGGCCAGCAACAACCCCCCTTCTTATTTAATATTAGTAATAATACTAAATAAGCGGGGACCCTTAGCCAAAAAAAATCCAAAAAATTTATTAGTATTTATTTCCTTTCTCAAATAAAACTTACTATCATAAATTAGGGAAATTCCTTTGAAAATCTTTAAAATAAAGCCAAGTTTATGATAGATCAAAACATAATCTTTCTTTGAAGAAAAATACCGCATCCATCGCAAAAAGTGGATATCCTTTGTAAAAGAAAAAACTTTTAAAATTGCGATTCTGCGATATTGCGATAGCGCAATCCCAAAAGAACTATACATTAAAGTACTGATCGCAAACCGCATATCACAGAATTTTTTTTTAATAAGTTATATTTTGTGAAATTGCGATTTCACGATTTTGCGATATTGCGATTTCGTGATGATATTAGAATGCGATTTGTGGATGTTGCGATTTGCGATGATTGCGATCCGCGATATTGTGATTTTGTGATATTGCACAGCAAATCACAGATCACATTATCGCAGATTCTTCTAGCGCGTTGTCCAAAGTAAATCTTTTCATAAATAAATATCCGTTATGCGCTTTGATGTCAAAATTAATGAATGGATTATTAATCATTGATGGAAAGGATTTTGTTTTGATTGAAAGGTCTTTTCACGTTTAAAATAATATTTTTATCCGCCTTCAGCATTTAAAACTATCTCGTCACCTTTCTCATATCATTACTCTCACTTAATTCGTAACACTGCAGGCGTGAAAGAGCAAAAGGATATACAAAGCCTTCACAGAGTATTATGGGTAAGAAAGAGAAAGTTCCGAGTGCTGAAAACAAAGAAATGGATTCCTTATACGTAGACACTGCTTGCAATAAGGACGCTGGTATCACCACTTGGGAGGGGATGCATAATTTTCTCGAAGAAGAAAATCCCAGGGTAATGGAAGTCGCGGCTACTGCAGGATCAAGTAATTTCTCTGAAGCGTCTCTTACAAAATTGGCTTGTTCTTTTTTGCACAGAATAGCAGCAAGACCAAGAATTCTTCCATATACAGATATGGTAAAATGGGTGCTGGATAACACCGATATTTCAGATAGGAAATTTAGAACTCCAGGACAAGAACTTATCGGGTCACTCACTACAGAATATTTGAGGCTTATGTATCACTTACCGGAACCTCAGGTGACTTAAAACAAACAATTTATGGAGAAATTAGCTAGAGAAAATGCAAATTTGGCGGAATGCACCAAGGAATGGACCAAAAGAGAGGAACCATTGAAGAAAAACAAACACGGTATGTACAGTACTGGTTCGCTCACCTCTCCATATTGTTTTGTTGCTTCTATGTTATGCAAGCTTTTTGGAAAGCCTAACATAAATATGATCTTGCCTGAATGGCTCCCTTTGTTGAATGCTATTGTTAACGCTACAATTGTAGACTGGGAAAAAATATTTTCTGATAATTTAGCCACTGCTATTTTCAGTTACCGGTCCAAACAAATTGTTTCTCAGAGGATTTATCCTCCTTTTTATCTATCTGCCTATGTTATGGATTCAATTTGTTTTGTTTCTAAATTCCCTTTGATGGGTTGGCAATGGACAATTCATGATCCCTTGCCTATTTATGTCTATCACAAAGAGTTGTGGGAATCAAAGTTTGTTCCTCATTTTTACAAGATTTTCCATGGCATGATGCTGCCTCTGTACAAAAAATTGTATAATAAGGATGCTCCAAGGTTATCCCCGGAAGCAGAAGTCGACATTCTCCCTGTCGCAAGATGGTTTGGAGAAGAATTGTTTACTTATGTGAGGGTTTTTGGAAGTTCTGCTTCCCCCCATGTTTTACCCCTGTATGTTCTGGATAAACTTGTAGCTCGGGAAATTGCTTATCAAACCTGTGGTGAAGGAGTTTTGACAAAGGAATTAAAGGAGAAGAAGAAGGGCATTTGCCCACAATTTCCCGTAGCTTGTGGAACATTTTCATTGTTTGATGTTGGTCACGCATTCAAAGAGGTAAGCAATATTACATGCTTGCAACTGTTCAAGTTTTCGAGAAGATTATTTGATCCAATTGATGTTGTTAAAAATTTCACCACTGCAATCAAAGTAAGAGTATTTTCTGGAGAAGAAGATCCTTTTGATGATATGTTTCAAACACAATGTTCATTTAAATAAGTTTTGCATTTAGCTCAAACACAGTTATCCCCAGAAGATTTTCAAGAATTTAAAGTTTACAGAGAGAGAAGACTAACTACTATCCCTTTGGAAAATTTACGCTTGGAACTCGCAAGGGAACCAACTCCTAGTGTCAGTCTTAGTGGTAGCTCAAATACAGAAAAGTATAAGTTGAAGGATACAGCTCAATCAAAAGAGCTTTCACAACAACAGAATTTTACCACTCCACAGTTGAACCTTCCACCTCTCAATGTACAACAACCGACAGTCACAATTGAATTGGACAAAGAATGGGAAACTTTTAATCAATTTCTTAATGTAGAAGGATAGAATATACAGACCCCTATACATACAACAAAAGTTTTGAGCACGGGAATAAGTGGCAGCGTCACAGAAACTAAGCATATACCTATCACTCCCTCTTCTGAAATTGTACTCAATATAGAGGACATTCCTCCTCTAGATATATTCTACAGCCCACAGTATAAAGCAGTAGTGAGGAAGCAGAGGAAAAAGAGAAAGTTGGAGAGCTCAATCTCTACTGAGGCAGAACAATTAGATGTCTTGTGGAAGGATCCTACTATGGATCCAACTGATAATCTTGCCAAGTTATCTCAGATTACAAGAGCTTATGCCTCCGCAAATATTGATAAAGCATCCGAGGTAAAGCTGTTATTAAATGAAAAAGAAGATCAGATACAAGTTTTGCAGCAACAATTGCAACAAGCCCGTGCTAACAGTGATGCACAGATAAAACTTGAAGAGTTACAACAAGAGCTTCAACAGATGCAAATTGGATATCAGAAAAGTTTGGCAGATAAAGAGAAACAAATACAGATTATCCAAGAAGAGCACAAAGATGACCCTAAGCTTCCAGAGTTTATTTCAGAGTCTGTTTCTTTGAACAAACAACTACTGCAACAACAAGACATATTATGCCAGAAAATCTCGCAATACAACTCTTTTTGTCAAGAAAGTGAAAATCACTAATCATGTCGTAGAATTACGACATGATTATGATTTAACCAATGAGAGAGTTACTAATTATTTGACATGGAAAAAGACAGAGGAAGGAAGAAGAGCAGGAGCACTGATCATCAATGATAGTCATAAAGAACTTCTCTTCAACAATTGGGATGTACAGATCAGAAAGGCAGAAAAAGCAGCAGAGGAAGCAGCTACAACAGTAGGAAATATTACTGATTGTGTAAATGAAAATTTGCACAAAGTTAATTTGATTTCAGAAATTATTCCGGGACACCTTCCGCAAGCACAGCAATTGAAAACATAATGGAGGAAAAAGGCTGATGAAAAGGCAAAGTCAATTCAAGAACTGACAAGATTAAACTGGGATTCTTACTGGACATATCTAGTGAAACCACACAGTCAATGCAGTGCGCTTAATTTCATCATTAATTCTACTGAGAAGATTGCTCCTACACTTGCCGATTATGTCTTTTCGGGGCTGTTGAAATCTGAAGTCGGCCAACCACCTCTTCTCAAAACAATGCTGGATGCTTGCAAGATCAAAGATCAAATTCATAAGTAGATAGTTCATAGTCTTTATTTTTTTAGATTTAGTTTTAGTTTTACTGTATTTTTTCCTAGAAAAAGGACGGTCATTTAAACCGCATCCTAAATTTTTGTAATAAACTATTTTTAGATTTTAGTTATTAGTATTTAAACCCTTCTCACGCATTTAGAGAAGGGTCCTGAAATTTGTCAAAAAATTATCCTCAGAACATGCACTTCTGCACCCTCAGAGGAGGTTTTGATGAATGAATGGAACGAGATTTATTGATATCTGTGTCTAATATCTGTTACTAATGTTGCATTTCTGTACTCTTGATAGATGTTGGATTAAGAAAGAGATAAATCATTATTGCTTCTAGCTCATGAGTAGAACCAGTTATAAATGGTACTTTTATCTCTTAATTGTTTCTGTTTTTGTGTTAAAAGTGATATTTATGTTTAGTTGTTTATATGTTAATGTTTGAATATTTGAGTTATCATTTGGCATTTTTGTACGGTGATAATTATTTATTTGTGCTTGATATATGAATAGCTTAATATGTGATATGTTTTCCACAACTGTTTCATCTAACTTTTTATGTGAAATAGTTTATCTTTATTGAATTCTTTTCTCATAATAATTGAATGATCTTTATTATCAATT
The DNA here is from genome assembly GCA_034641835.2 of Pinus albicaulis. Taxonomy (NCBI): domain Eukaryota; kingdom Viridiplantae; phylum Streptophyta; class Pinopsida; order Pinales; family Pinaceae; genus Pinus; species Pinus albicaulis. The sequence continues at coordinate 612,958,316 of CM076576.1, forward strand.
GTTATCTAAAATCCTTTTAGATCACATATATTGAAAGATTACATCCCGGGTTAGTTTAGAGTTAGATATTTCTTAGAATACAGTTTGCATATGAATAGATTAGAAATAGATTAAAATCATTTTAATTAGGAATTTTAGAAAAGAAATATCAAATCTCAAACACACACACACATATTGGGAAACTGGTCCCATTATCCCCAGTCGGACCCACTACATCAAACGGAAAAGGAGCTGCTAACCAAGGTCCGGACCGGGTGGGTATCCCCCTTGTTGTAGACCCGATTTTCGGGCCTTTCAACACCTTCTTAGTTTGAAGAATAAATCAGAGATGAAAATTGGGTGCAAGCCATGGATGAAGAGATTGATTCTATTGAAAATAATGATACATGGGATTTGGTTAATTTTCCAAAGGATAAAAACCTCATTGGTGTGAAGTGGGTGTACAAGATTAAGTTGAATGAGAAAGGTGAATTAGCAAATTTAAAGCAAGACTTGTATCAAAAGGATTTTTGCAGCAATCGGGAATAGACCTTGGAGAAAATTTTGCTCCGGTAGCCAGATTGGATACTGTAAGAGCAGTTCTAGCCACAACAACTCAGAAAAAATAAAGTATATAAAATCGATGTGAAATCAAATTTTTTGAATGGAATTCTAGAAGAAGAAATTTATGTGGAGTGGCCTCCAGTTTATGAAGTTGAAGGTAAAGAAGATAAAGTTTAGAGGTTGAAGAAATCGCTCTATGGACTAAAACAAGCACCTAGAGCATGGTATAGCAAAATCAAGAGTTACATGATTAAGAGTAGATTTTGTAGAAGCAGCATTGACCCTACCTTGTAAAAAAAGGTGAAAGACCATGGACATATTTTGATTTTTTTCTTAGATGTTGATGAAATTATTTTTACAGGTGATCTTGAGTTAGCTGAATTTAAAGTAGCATTGATGAAATAATTTGAGATGATAGATCTTGGTCTCATGAAATATTTTCTTAGCATTGAAGTTGAGAAATCTGAAAAAGGAATTTTTATTTGCCAAAATATATATGCTAGAGATTTGCTGAAAATATTCAGGATGGATAATTGCAAACTTGTACCTACACAGTTGCAAGAGGTACAAAGTTAAGTAAGGTTGATAAAGGATTAGATGTCAATCCAACTCTATTCAAATGATGGTTGGAAACCTCATGTATCTCACAACTACAAGACCAGATATTATGCAAGGAGTGAGTTTGATTTCCAGATTTATGGAGACTCCAAAAGACACAGATTGGAGTGCAGGAAAAAGAATTCTGAGATACATAGAAGGAACTAGAGGTTGTGAAATAATGTATGCAAGGACAAAAAAGAAAGATTTGATTGGATACATAGATAGTTATTTTGTAGGTAGTTTGGATGTTAGGAAGAGAAATTCCGATTATATGTTCCATATTTGTTCAGGTGTGATAGCATGGACATATAAGAAGAATATCGTTGTGAAACTATCATCAGCAGAAGTAGAATATGTAGCAGCAACATCAACAACATGTCAAGCAGTATGGTTAAGAAGAGTATTGGATGGACTCAAGCATAAATAACAAGGATCAATAGCAATATATTGTGACAACACCTCAGTGATGGCACTACCCAAGAATAGTGCGTTTCATCAAAAGGAAAGCATATTGATACTAGATATCATTTTATTAAAGAACTTGTGAGCAATGGAGAAGTTCACTTGAAGACTTATAAATATAATGGTCAATTGGATCATATATTTACAAAGCCATTAACAATATATGTGTTTGAGTTTCACAAAAGAAACCTGGGTGTTGTAAGCGTAGCTGAGACATAGAACAACATGCATGTTTGAGTTGTCATGAGTTATGTTTTAGTTTATCGGTCTTAATTAAGGGGGATTTTAAAAATAGTTAATTAACTCCCACATGAAGAGTTAGACAATTAGTTAAGTAAGTGTTGAGTAAGTCGATAGATGAATTTGGTGAGTGAGTTAGAGAGTCAGATAAGTGAGCGTTGATAAAGTTGAGTTATGTGATAGATGAGTTTGATAAGTGTGTGTATGCCAAGCTAGTCGTTAGTTGAAAAAGATAAATACCCTTCACCGAGTTCATTGTATTCAGAGAGAGTGATTGAAGTTGTATGATTAATATAAGAGCCACAACTCGTGCGTGTTTCGTGTGTGAATTATTATTTTTATTTGTGCCTTTACTCTTATGCCTTTCCAACAAATTGGTATCAGAGTGAGGTTACAAATAACCAGGGAAAGACGGATCATAAATTATCCATGTATGAGAAGAAGAAAAAATTTTCTCACTTATTTCAGCGATAACGCATCTCATAGTTATACTCTGTGTGTTATAATGTTGATGAGCTCAGTAGAGAGCCACGTTACAGTTGACCGCGTAGTACGCGGGTTCCTTTTTTTTCTGCAGCGTTAGCACACTAACGTGGTGCTATTGTAGGTGACGAGCGTTAAACACTTCTACAACGCACTTCAGACACGTTAGTGTGCGTTAGTGTTTTAAAAAATGATCCAAAGCATGCACGAAGATTCAATACGAAGGTTTCAAACGAGAGTCAATACGAAGGTTTCAAAATGATTTCATAATACATTGGTTATTTAAAAAGGTCTGATTTATTTTTTAAAAAGTTCCTTTAAAATAGTGTTTGAATAATACGAAGGTGTATTAAAAAGGAGGTTTCGAAAAGTTTTTTGAAAAAAACTTTTTAAAGGATTATAATAAGTTTTTTTTTAAAAGGCTTATTATATAAGTTTATTTTTATATAAAATATTTTTGATAAAAGGAATTTTTTTATAAAAATAAAACTTAGGGTTTTATTATAAGGTTATTTTTTGGAGCTTTGCAAAGCTTACAAAAGAATAAATTTAGGGTTTCATAAGAGAAGTTTTTTTTTTTAAGAAAGATGGCAAATAATAGTTTCCAGCCACAACTTCCTTCTTTCAAAGGGAAATATTATGATGTGTGGGCCATTAATATGGAGACCATGTTAAAAGTGCATCATGTTTGAGATCATGCCAAGTTAGGGTTTGCAGAATCTCAGAATGACGCGGAAGAACTATATCTCAATAACGCACAGAGGGAACAATAGAAGAAAAAAAAACGAAGAATCCACAAGCATTGCTTCTTATCCAGTAGGGAGTGGACCAAGTAGTATTCCAGAAGATTATGATCACGTCTTTAGCAAAGGAAGCATGGGAAAATTTGGTGACAAGATATCAAGGTATGGCCAAAGTCAATATTGTTAAATTACAGAATATTAGGAGAGATTTTGAAAGTTTGCAGATGAAGGAGGCGGAGGACTGATTCTCTCATGAATCAGGTCATTTTTGTAGTAAATCAATTAAAAATTTATGGTGAAGAAATTAAAAATCGAACAGTGATTGAGAAGGTCCTTAGATCTTTGTCTACCAAGTTTGATGTTGTGGTAGCATCCATAGAAGAAGCATACGATTTGGAAAAAATGGCATTTGATGAGTTGATGGGATCACTTCTATCGCATGAGGCAAGGATAGATAGAAATAAGGATTCCACTTTAGAAACTTCTTTCAAAATTCAATTTTCTATTTCAAGAGGTCGAGGCAGAGGTCGATCAAGAGGAAGAGGACGAGGCAGAAGATATGGTGGTCAAAGAGATGGCTGAGAAGAGCATGAACATGAAAGTGGAAGCAGCAGCAACATAAGCTTTACAATAATTACAGATCTGACAAATCAAATTTAAGATGTTATTATTGCAATAAATTTTTTCATTGTGCCTGTGATTGGAGGAAGAAGATAGCTAATCAAGGAAACTAGAGAGCTAAATCTAGTACAGAGAATACTAACTCCATGTTCCTAGCATGCAACAACATGCATGAACCATCTGATAAGGTGTGTCTATTAGACAGTGGTTACAGTAACCACATGACAGGAAATAAGAATTTGGTTGTAAATTTGGATCGATCCGTGAAGACAGGGGTAAAGTTGGGGACTGACAAGACTGTGGATGTATATGGCAAATGAGTGGTCAATATTTTGACCAAGCAGGGGGAGCCAAAGACAATCTTAGAGGTATATTATGTTCATGGACCCAAACACAATTTGATAAGTGTTGGTCAATTGACGCAGAAAGGATACAGAGTTATCTTTTAGGGGAAAGAGTGTGTTATTTATGACAAACCCCAAAGAAAGTGGTTGATAGCAAAGGTGCAGATGAAAAGGAACACACTCTTTCCTCTAATTATGAAGTACAACGATCAAGTTAGTTCTTTTACATTTGCATGCTCTAATGATTATTGGTTATGGAACTTTTGGTTTGGACACTTTCACTTTTTTGGTTTATGATTTTTGCAGCAGAAAAAGATGGTCAAAGGATTACCTCCCATCAAAGAACTTGCTAGTACTTGTGAGTGTTGCATCTTGGGAAAGCAACACTGTGAAATTTTTCCGAAGGAGTTTTCATACAGAGCAAAGAAACCACTTGAGTTGGTGCATACAAACTTGTGTGGACCTATGAAGACAAAATCGATTAGTGGAAGTTGTTACTTCCTCACTTTTATGGATGACTATAGAAGAAAGAATTGGGTTTACTTATTGAAGCAAAATTCTGAAAGTTTTGCAAAGTTTAAAGAGTTCAAAGCCTTATCATGGCACCAAAGTGATCGATAGATCAAGGTATTAAGATCAGATCATGGTGGAGAATATGATTCGAAAACATTCCATGATTACTGCAAATGATATGGAATCAGAAGGCAGTTTACAACTAGATACACACCACAACATAATGGTGTAGCAGAGAGAAAGAATAGAATAATCATGAACATGACAAGGAGCATGTTGAAAGCAAGAAACTTGTCTAATGAGTATTGGGAAGAAGCAGTTGCATGTGTTATTTATTTGATAAACAGATCTCCTACAAATATTGTGATGAACAAATTTTTAGGAGAAGCATGGTCAGGTATGTCATGCAACGTATATTATTTCAAAGTTTTTGGATGTGTAGCCTATCCACATGTGCCTAAGAAGATAAGAGGAAAATTGGATGACCAAAGTGAAAAATGCATATTTTTTGGTTATAGTGAGCAGTCAAAATCTTACAAATTGTATAACCCTCTCACCAAGAAGACAATAATTAGCAGAGATGTTGTGTTCAAAGAACAATATTCATGGAATGAGATTGTAGACAAAACAGTTGATGCATAAGCACCATTGATGGAAGAGGATGATGTAGCAGAAAAGGAGAAGCAAGAATCAAAAGAGTAGACACAAAAGAGAGTCACACCAGCAAGGACTTGAAGAATTTCAGAGTAGCATGGATCTTCAAATATATCAACGATCTAGGATTCTCCCAGCAGCCAATCAGGTAATGAATCAAACAATGGTAAGAGAAAGATTAGAAGTCTGAAAGATATTTATGATGATTTGGATGTTACTTCAAATTTTGCATTGTTTTCATTCCAACCTGCTTCGTTTGAAGAAGCAATCAGAGATGAAAATTGGGTGCAAGCCATGGATGAAGAGATTGATTCTATTGAAAAAAGTGATACATGGGATTTGGTTAATTTTCCAAAGGATAAAAACCTCATTGGTGTGAAGTGGGTGTACGCGACTATGTTGAATGAGAAAGGTGAAATTGACAAATTTAAAGCAAGACTTGTAGAAAAAGGATTCTCGCAGCAACCGAGAATAGACGTTGGAGAAACATTTGCTTCGGTAGCCAGATTGGATACTATAAGAGCAGTTCTAGCCACAAAAGCTCAGAAAAAATGGAAAGTATATCAAATGGATGTGAAATTTTCCTTCTTGAATGGAATTATAGAAGAAGAAATTTATGTGCAATAGCCTCTAGGTTATGAATTTGAAGGTAAAGAAGATAAAGTTTACAGGTTCAAGAAAGTGCTTTATGGACTAAAACAAGCACATAGAGCATGGTATAGTAGAATCAACAGTTACATGAATAAGAATGGATTTTGCAGAAGCAACATTGAGCATACCTTATACACAAGGGTAAATGATCATGGACAAATTTTGATTGTTTGTTTATATGTTGATGACATGATTTTTACGGGTGACCTTGAGTTAGATGAATTTAAAGAAACCATGATGAAATAATTTGAGATGAAAGATCTTGGTCTGATGAAATATTTTCTTGGAATTGTAGTTGAGCAATCTGAAAAAGGAATTTTTATTTTCCAAAATAAATATGCTAGAGATTTGCTTAAAATATTCAGGATGGATAATTGCAAACATGTACCTACACCAGTTGCAACAGGTACAAAGTTAAGTAAGGATGATAAAGGATCAGATGTCAATCCAACTCTATTCAAAAGATTGGTTGGCAGCCTCATGTATCTCACAGGTACAAGAACAGATATTATCCAAGGAGTGAGTTTGATTTCCAAGTTTATGGAGACTCCAGAAGACACACATTGGAGTGTAGGAAAAATAATTTTGAGATACATAGCGGGAACTAGAGGTTGTGGAATAATGTATACAAGTATAGAAAAGAAAGATTTGATTGGATACACAGATAGTGATTTTGTAGGTAGTTTGGATGATAAGAAGAGCACTTCCGGTTATCAGTTCCATATTGGTTCAGGTGTGATAGCATGGGCATCTAAGAAGCACCCTATTGCGACACTATCACCAGTAGGGGCAGAATATGTAGCAGCAACATCAGAAACATGTCAAGCAGTATGGTTAAGAAGAGTATTGGATGGACTCAAGCAGAAACAACAAGGATCAACAACAATATATTGTGACAACACCTTGGCGATTTCAATATCCAAGAATAGTGTGTTTCATCAAAAGAGCAAGAATATTGATACTAGATATCATTTTATTAGATAACTTGTGAGAAATGGAGAAGTTCACTTGAAACCTTGTAAATCTAGTGATCAATTGGCTCATATATTTACAAAGACATTAGCAATAGATGTATTTTAGTTTCACAAAATAAACTTGGGTGTTGTAAGCCTAGTTGAGACATAGACCAGCAGGCATGTTTGAGTTGTCATGAGTCATGCGTGAGTTAGAGAGTCAGTTAAGTGAGCGTTGAGCAAGTCGAGTTATGTGATAGATGAGTTTGTTAAGTTTGTACATGTCAATATAGTCGTTAGTTGAAAAGGATAAATACCCTTCACCGGGTTCATTGTATTCAGAGAGAGTGATTGAAGTTCGTATGATTAATAGAAGAGCCACAACTCGTGTGTGTTTCATGTGTGAATTATTTGTGTGATTTGTGCCTTTAATCTTTTGAATTTCGAACACTTTTTATGTTTTACCGTCCGATAGAACTGAACAATGCTTCTAAATATTTTTTTCCTTGGCAACATAGTTACCCACGTTAGCAATGGTTATCTACCACTGCATCGTTAACAAAATCCGTATTTGAATGACCCACTAGTATTTTTGAAAGACAACGTGGTAGTTATCACACTTTGTAGTTGTGCATGAACGGTGAATTGTCTTGCCCACGAAGCTCATGGCAATGTTTATTACCACGTTTCTCATTGTGTATATAGAGAATCCTCGAATTCTCATCCACATTAGAAACATTATTGCATATTACTGCAATTCCATGTTAGAGTTTATTTTATCATTAACCATGAGCTTGTAAGTTTATTTACTTCACACATGTAGCCTTTAAGTTTATGTTAAGTAAATGCATCATTTACAACATCTTCCATGCAGGAAGCAACTCCATACTGAAAAATAAAATGCTACTTCTTACCCTAACATATATTCAAGTGAATGTTTTATATTGTAGCATTCCCCTGTGAAAATGTTATTTGCCTCTTATCCTACGCTGTATATACATAGTGTATAAGTATAGACTGTATACATTTCTCATATGCAAAACCTTGCACACTCCGTTTCTTGTATTTTTCCCATAACTTGTTTTCTATTTTTGGAAAAACATTCCAGACTCCATTTCCTCTATCATTCGAGTTTCTAGTTCCCTTACGACTCCATTTCCTCTATCATTCGAGTTTCTCGTTCCCTTGCAGGTTTTCCATTTATCGCAATTAATTTTTTCACAGGTGAGATAGATTTTGAATCTGCTTTGTCTTTGGATTTATGGAAAGAGCTGAGGAATATTATGGAAGGGCCATATTGGCCATCCACAATGATGGAGAGGATGGGACTTCATAAAACCCTTCGATTTCAATTTACAGTTGTTGAGATCACAAATTTCATAGGTTTAGATTCTCATGGCCAAAATCGGTGCAAATTTATGCCACAAAAATCCACAAGAAGAGGTGCAATTTGAGAGCATCTTATCCTACACTGTATATGCATAGTGTATAGGTATATACTGCATACATTTTTCATATGAAAAACCATGCACACTTTGTTTCCTATACTTTTCCATAACTTATTTCTTATTTCTCACAAAACATTATGGATTCCATTTCCTCTATCATTTGAGTTTCTCGTTCCCTTGCGGGTTTTCCATTTATCGCAAGTAGGATTTACATTTACCGCAATTATTTTTTTCACAGGCGAGATAACTTTTTAATTCGCTTTCTCTGTGGCTTTATGGCAGGTTAAAATTACAAATATGGTAATCAAGGTCATCAAGGAAAATTTCTGTCACAAAAAGCCTCGAGAAGAGGTGCAGTTTTGAGAGCCTCTTATCCTACAATGTATATACATAGTGTATAGGTATAGAATGTATACATTTCTAATATGAAAAACCTTTCACACTCTGTTTCCTGTATTTTTCCCATAACTTGTTTCCTATTTCTCGTAAAACATTCTGGATTCCATTTCCTCTATCATTCGATTTTATCGTTCCCCTGTGGGTTTTCCATTTGTCGCAATTAATGTTTTCACATGCAAAATATATTTTCAATTACTAGAAAATTTGGCCCAATTTTTGACGGCCACTTCGTTGCTATTCCGACACATAGTCGTCGCAAGAGCGACAGTTCGAGGACGGGAAAAACATGGTTTTCCATTACGTCGCAATTCCACTGACAAAGTGTCGCACTACCGACACTTTTTCCGTTGCTTCCAAACAAGGTTCGCTCTTTCGACGTTTCCCAAATCGTCGTGCTTCCGACGTTTGTAAACTGTCGCAATTCTGACGAAATGTGGTCCGACATTTTGAACTTCACTCTTTCGACGTTTGTAAACTGTCGCAATTCCGACGAAATTTGGTCCGAATTTTTGAGCGTCGCTCTTCCGACATTTGTAAATTGTCGCAATTCCGACGAAATGTGGTCCGACGTTTTGAACGTCGCTCTTCCGACGTTTTTATACTGTCGCTCTTCCGACATTTTTATGCTGTCGCAAGACCGACGCGTCCCAGAAGCGTCTCAATACCGATGCATTCCAAAAGCGTTGCAATACCGACCCTAGGAAGACCAACGGAAATCGTTCAAGACGTTGGAAGACCGACACTTACAAAGCGTCGGTATACTGACGGCGGGTTCAATTAAAAAAAAAAATGAAACTTCAAAACAGGACAGTAAATCTCCAATATTTGTTATGAATTGTGGGCATTCCAATGATCATGAAATATTAATATAATAAACCACCCCACAACGCTTCGACTATAAAAAATCATATAAACATGGCTCTGTATTTCAAAAAACAGGTTTAAAATAGAAACAGGGAAACATTTTTTTTTTCCAATTGTTATGAACATAATTCGACCATGAAATTTTAATATAATAAACCACCCCGCAGCTCTTCGACTATAAACAATCATTTTTTTTTCACAAGAGAAAAAACGTTGTTTTGAATATATTATATGAAGTAAAACAGTCCATGAAGTCATTACATTTTCACATCTGAAGATTGGAACCCAAATATCCATCCAGAAAAGTGGAAGTCCCACCCCAAACAATGATAGAAAAATACCCCATGTCACATACAAGGACATGATATAAAACCCAGTAATGGTCCACATGGAGATTATCGACAATCTAAGAAAGCATCCAAATATGCCCGAGGCATCTATAAGAAAGTGAAATAGTAGTATGTAGAATAGTAAAGCAACAGATAGAGTACCGACGTCAATTGTTCCAAATACAAATTAAAGTACCCAAAATCCTTGAAAAAAGAAAAACACTAATCATGTGAGGAGTGTGATATGTCCAAAATATAAAAATACCATCAGACCATATCAATAAACCAGCAACATAGACCAGCATCGCTAGTTTTGAAGGCAGAGTGATAACCTGTCAACACATAAAATATTATCATAAAGCGGATACAGGAAATGTGCAGAGAAATGTACTGTTGATATACGCCTCACACAAAAAGCATCCATGATAGAGCAAAAACATGTATAAACCCAGGGTCGATTGTATGTTCTGGCTCGCTTGTTCCTGGAAATAAAAACCATCTGCAGAAACCCAGGCTCGCTTGTAAGATCAATCTCGCTTGATTCAAAAATTGGTAACCATCTGTTGCATCCGAGATGTAAGGTTCAGGCTTGATTGTTTCCATTAGTAGCCCGCTACAGCATCCACCCTGCTCATAGCAAAAAGGTTCCTGTAGATATACAGAGAAAGAGTATAATACGTAGACCATATAAACATGGCTCTATATTTCAAAAAACAGGTTTAAAATAGAAACAGGGCAACATTTTTTTTTCCAATTGTTATGAACATAATTCGACCGTGAAATATTAATATAATAAACCACCCCGCAGCGCTTCGACTATCAAAAATCATATAAACATGGCTATGTATTTCAAAAAACAGGTTTAAAATAGAAACAGGGCAACATTTTTTTTTTCCAATTGTTATGAACATAATTCGACCGTGAAATATTAATATAATAAACCACCCCGCAGTGCTTCGACTATAAACAATCATATAAACATGGCTCTGTATTTCAAAAAATAGGTTTAAAATAGAAACAGGGCAACATTTTTTTTTTCCAATTGTTATGAACATAATTCGACCGTGAAATATTAATATAATAAACCACCCCGCAGTGCTTCGAATATAAACAATCATATAAACATGGCTCTGTATTTCAAAAAACAGGTTTAAAATAGAAACATGGCAACATTTTTTTTTCTAAGTAAATTTAATCTATTAACAATGGGAATAAAATTACAGCATGACCGAAGTCAAAAACATTGCCCAGACATGGCAAATTTGTCATCAAAAAATCAAAAAAGAAGACTGCCCTCATACGGGGAAACCAGTCTTGAACGTTTACAGAATTCAAAAATATTACAAAGGTCCAGCACATTAATATAATCTAAAACAAGCCCAATTAAGTGGGTCGCGAAGCAAGAAAACCAAATTAACCAAACTACTCCTCTGGTGGTTCCTCGACGATTCGGCACCATCCTTCGGAAGGTCTAGGATCGCCAGGTGCTATCTCTACATTCATGCCACCGCTCCCCTCCTGGAGGCCCAAATGTTGACCGGCTTTTTCTGAGCTCAGACCCGTCGGACAGGTGCATTGTTCCTCCACTTGGGCCTCCTCACGGAAAACCACGGTGATTGAAGCTGTGATTCGTGGGTGGTTCAGAGAGAAATTAAAGGAAAAAAGCGCAGTGCACGTCATGGGAGAAGGTGAAGCGGTGGGGAAATGAGGAGCAGGGGAGTCCATACGGTGGCCAGATCCTAGAACCCGACCCTGCCCACTTCTAGTGTTTGGATAGCGACCTGCAGAATAATCACTGGACTGGGAAGACGACTCGGTTGAGGGGCTGGAGGGAGCGTGCAGGGGTTGACCTCTAGTGCTCCCCCTGCGGCAACGCATCCTTTGATGCAGGCGAGGCATGGGTGCAGTCTCAGCAGTGGGCACAAGACGAGATGGAGAAGCAGGATTCCAAGAAACCGAGGAAGACAGACACAGACCAGACCGAGAGAAATGCAGATTTGCACCAAGGTCTAAGCAGCAGTTCAGCTAGCCACTTCTCCTTCTCGTCACAGTGAGCAGGCAGTGTAACCCAGCAACCGAAGAGCATTTGCAATTCAAAGGTTGCGGCTCATCTGAAAAACCATAGTGAAACGCCATTTTATCGACCCGACTGCAATGGCATTGAAGAACGCCCGTCATAATTAATCTCTCATTGATGAGAGCCGAAGGCCAGATCATATTGGAGCATGCGAAGTCGCTAACAAGAGTGGAGGTCCGATCTTGAACAGTGTTAAAACTTAATGCAATTTGATGTGAAAACCTTGGAACTTAATTGAACAGCATTAAAACTTAATGAACAACGTTAAAACTTAATGTGATTGATATGAAATCGCCACATACATGTACCATCGCCTTAAAAGCCATCGAATGCACCCGCATCCGGGAACAGGGAAACTTTTGATTGAGGACACATGGCAGAAATTGATTAGAGCGGATCTTTGTTTGGGCCGCTCGCGCAGTGGAAATCCGGACCCAAAAAAGATTAGGGCGAATTTGATAAGAAATTCGCGTCATAACTCTCCCTCTGTACGCCAGCCCAACTTCGGACCCGAAAAATATTAGGGTGGAATTCATTTGGTTTTCGCATCACAAAATTGGCCAACGTCAGCAGGCTATTTTGGAACACGAATTTGGTTTGAATTATGGTTTATCGCCGTTTGAAGTCCGGCGGGCTCGACTTAAGAACAATTTTGTTTGATCCCATATTATAAAATTTGTGTTGGTTTTGTTTGATAATACACATATTTATAATAAATCATGGGAATACCACACTAAACATGTGGAAAATTTATATAAATTATTGAGAACAATCATTTTTATGTAAAAATATCCAAATGTGCTTTTGGGAAATAGGAATTCGAGTATTTGGTTCATATTTTTTTAAAGGAAGGAGTGAAGTTGGAGCCTCAAAAGATGCAAGCTATTACAAAATGACCTATTCCTAAGAAAATCAAGGTTCTTAGAAGATTTTTTAGACTTACATGATATTATTGATCATTTGTTAAGAATTATGCATGCATTTCAAGTCCACTCACATATCTCTTCAAGAAAATATCATTTATATGGAATGATGAGGCTACTTTGGCATTCTCTCTTTTAATGGATGCCATGTCTTCTACACCAACATCGGTTGCACCTAATTTTGGTAAAACATTCATAGTAGAGTGTGAGGCACTAGGACAAAGAATTTACGTAACATTAACACAATAAGGGATATCATTGGCTTTTCAAATCAAGGAATTCAATGAAAATATTTGGTGAAATCTACGTATGAAAAATAAATGGAAGCAATATTACATGCAATAAAAAATGGGGATAGTATATCATTGGGAGGTACTTTAAAGTCAAGATATACCATGATAGCATAAAGTATTTTTTTAAGCTATGATTTTCATTAGAAGATTAACAAAAATGAGGAGAAAAAATGCAAAGTTTTAATTTTGAGATAATCTGCAAAAAGGGTAAGGAAAATTTAGTACATGATGCTCTTTCTAAAATAGAAGAGGCCTCAAATTTATATCCAATTACATTTTCTGTTCCTAGGTGGCTAGAAGAAGCTTTCCATAATGGAAAAATGACAATAGTACTAAACAAAAACTAAAATTTATAAAGGATGGGATGAACTCTATGGAGCATTGGGAGTGAAAGAGAGATATACTTTGGTGAAAATGTAGAATATTTTTATGCACACAAGCATATTTGAATAAACAAATATTAAGGGAGTCCCATGTCTCTCTGATGGTAGGACACAGGGTTCCTTAAAACATCTCAAAGGATCAAAAAATATATTTTGGAAGGAATGAAGAAAGATATTCAAAATTTTGTAAGAGAAGGTCAGGTTTGCATAATAAATAAAAGAGAGATAGTAAAATCTCTGGGGTTACTTCAACCATTCCACATACATATTCAAAGACTAGAAGATATATCAATAGACTTTATTACAGGGTTACTGAAATATAAAGGTAAGTATTACATTTTTGTGGTCATTTATATAGACAAATTTTGTAGATTTTTTTTGTAGAGCTCAAAGTACATAAACAACAAGCAAGTGGCAGAAGTGTCCGTGAAAGAAATTAACTTGTATTGAAGATCACTATTCTAGGAATAAGGAGTTATTTTCTCCAAAAATAACCCTAGCCAAACATTGACAATGCATCAAGGATATCTTTCTATGCTTCATAAGTACATATGTTCTACTTCTAAATCATGTCTTGGAAGTGGTTGTTTTTCTGGAAATTATTCACCAGTTGGTTTCATACCAAAGTATTTTTCACATTTTCAGCATCCAATACATGAAAAAGATAATGGTTTAAAACAACATAAATATTTGAAATTTTGCAAGAATTGTCTGGCACACTTTGAATATGAATTTTGAAGTCAAGTGCATGATGCTGTATAGGATCAAGTGTCATTTTGAATACCAAATGTTTCACAAAAACTTCTCAACATGCTACCCTGCAGTAAGGATTAAATGACAATATTGCATCAACTATTTCCATAATAAAAGTGCACCTCGGCCATAAGACTAAACAACTACAAATGTTGTAGATCTAACAAGACCACACAATCAAATGTATTCCATAAGGCCAATACTGTATGAAAAATGAAAAGGATTTTGCAACCAAAAATACCTTAGGCAACTAATTCAATTAGATACACCAAACCATCAGCAAAAAGGAAAACCAGCCTACTCAAAAGGCAAGCGTTTACCTCCTTTGACAAAATTTTGGGTTCCGAAACAAGGGCCTTTATTGTCTTGTCAATGCCCCTAGTAATTTGAATGGGGTTTGCACCTGCTACAACAACCTAAACAAAAAGGTTTCATTTCAAATTATTTTCCACAAATTTAAGATACAACCATTGTCAGTTTTGTATTTCCTAACAAGCTCATAAATTTTGACAAAAGAACCAAATTTTTTTAATACCTGATAGCAATTTTTTCACTCAAAAACTATCTTAGACTCAATAAGACCAACCCAAAACTAAAAAACCAAACACCATAAGACCCTACAAAAATGAATAGATGATCTTAATCTAGTACTATCGACAAAAAATTACCTTTACACCCTCACTTATTAAACCCTGTGCAAGAACAACAGATGTTGTGGTTCCATCCCCAACTAAATCATTTGTCTTTGCCGCAACTTGCCTTACCAACTTGGCCCCAATATTTTCAACTGGGTCCTCTAATTCAACCAATAAAAAGGCCAAAACCATAGCATTGAGATACATTTCATTACACTATCAATAACAATAAAATTTGACTCAACCATAACCCTTTCCTTTTATTGTTGTGAAAAGCTTTATGCATTACTCTAATGTGGCTAGTCCATAGGCCAAGTAGACCACTAGATAACAAATATGTTTCCTTTCACCTTTGAGTTTTCAAATTATGCCTACCAAATCTAAGACATTTAAGAGGGGGAACTAATACAACGTTAAAAAGAAAACCAGAGCACACATCTACAAATTACCTCCTTAGCTACTGTCACACCATCATTAACTATTTCGGAGAACCATGCTTGCTCTCCAAGACAACATTTTTCCCTTCGCCCCAAGGGTGACTCCAACAAGATCAGCAAGTTTGTTCACACCGCCTGCAAGACAAATTGACAATGCTTTCAGTAAGTGTGCAATTGAATGCCGGACCATATGCCAAAACAACCCTCCATGAAAAATTAAAATAACACATTAAAATCGAATATAAGTGGACAAGGAAAGATCCACCGCAGTGAAGTTTCACGTGCGGGTGACCTTCCTTTAAACATAATTTTTTCTCTGACCTGCAATTTTTTTGTCACTGAGCCATCCTTGTTGAAGTACAACTCCTTTTCCATAGCTCTTGTATTAACTGCCTTCTCTCTGTCGCGTAATCTCAGAGTCCCTCTTCTGCTTGAGCGATTAAAGGAAATGGGTGAAAAAACTGAAAGAGAAGACAATTATCTGCCATAATTATCAAACATTGCACCCAACTTCTTCCCCTTTCCATTGTTACCCAATGAGGTAGATGTGGCAATTGTTGTCATACTGCCCAAAGCAGAGGCCATCTTCTCTTATGCTGAATATAGAATTACAAGATCTTCATATTAGTATGAACCTTAAAAAACATGACTCCCATTGCTAAAACCACTTTTAAGTTGTAACAGGCAAACTAAACAACTATCGCAACTTTTGGCAACTTCTGGAGCATTAAGAGAGAAACAACCAAAGAGAAATACAACCACAATCCTCATTTTAATGAGATCGGACTATATATTTGCATTAAGATAATAGAAAGAAATCACGACTATATTAAGGCCACCACAAAACAATCTTTAACCAGTGTCTCTCGCAGCCTTCAGGTTGCCATACTAGAGGTTGCATATTTTTAATTCTAATTCTTGACCTCTCGTGCCCATCTATGAATGCATCCAATGGGATATCTACATCAATTGATCTTCTCCTCCCCAAAAACAAATTCCCTACCCTACAGAGCACCGATGTGATGGATCACCCCCTGCATTATGGATAAAAGCAGGTGAAAAAAGAAACTAGAAAACTGGCTCTCAAGATGACTATATGGGTGGTTCTTCTGAATCAACCAACCATTCAGAACATGCTCATCAATCCAAACCATGAGTATTATGTGACGATATTCAAGCAGGCACTGAATCGGATTTCTGAAGCTATGTGAAACCTAAATATACCTTTGAAAAATAAAATATATAAATAACGAAGATAGTCACTGGGTATTACGGAGGCTATTTGGGGGTGATGAGTCCAATAGGTCTCAATTAATTGTTTCCTACTTCGGGGAATACTATTGATGGGAATTTGATACTATTTGGATGTTGAATTCACGATCCTAATGGAAACCGGTACCTTTAGCTCCAGTAGCTCCAATTACACATTCCTTAAAGGGTGCACCATAGTCATTGTGCATGCGAGAGAGAGGTGAAATGCGGGGAGCATTGCACAACGGAGGTGTTGTTGTTGTTGCATTGGCCACTAGATTCTTTGTCTGGTTCTGTTACAAGCGCAGAGTATTGAAAAGGACAGACAAATTTAGTTCATATATTCTGAAATTGCCTCGGAAATTCACCTACAAAGAGCTCAACAATGCTACGAAAGACTTTTTTTTAATGTGATTGATAATCGATAATTTCAAGCAAGGGTAACCCCCTTGTGAAACCCAAAATTCTAAGCATTTTCTAAAACCTAATGACAGAGTCATTGTAATGAACAAGCACCTAGGTCCATATTACGTCCAAATCTACCAAGCACCAATATCTATAAAAAAAATCCATAGTATCTGCGAACTAAGAAGAAGAGGAAGAAAATGTATTCTGCTTACCTGTTCGAATAGTGGTTGGGGTTTACCACGGAAAAAATTTGACAGAGCCCATGTAGCATAGAGCCCATGTAGCATTCTTATCATTGAGAATTACGGCAATATCATTCAGCCAACCAGCTTTTTACCTCGGAGCTCCATGGCCAAAGGCAAAAGATCCCTAAATATTACGGGAAGTCTCAGCAGATATTTCCAAAAGCCCAGCGATACCACAAACACTTTTGAACTCAAGTTGGTGCTAGTTTTTAAATCAAATTCCAAAATTACAGACGTATAAAGATAGTTGGGAAGAATAATTTTATGCCTCAAAAATGAACGTGCTACCTATTCTCGAACATTATCATTCCCAGAGGTAAGAAGTTCCACAAATATAGGTATTGCCCCATAATCAATCACAACCTTTGTATTATCAGAGGTTCCTGAGAATATATTAGTCAAAGCCAAAGCTGCTTCAAACTGCATTATCAATCACAAGGTATCACCATCAAAGCTATAATTTTAAGATAACAATTTATCTACCATTGAAACCATAATTTTAAAATAGATACACCTAGTGATATAGACACCTAGTGAGAGTAGAGGTTAGGAAATTATAATAATAATTATTACAAGATATCACTCACAGTGCAGTTGATTGTTCATTGTCTGCTGTAAATATAATTTTAAAGAAGACACACTTAGTGATATAGACACCACCAAGTGAGAGCAGAGGTTATGAAATTATAATGAGAATTATTTCAAGATATCATATTACTCATGGTACAGTTAATTGTTTATTGTTTGGTGTAATAATTGTTTATTATTTATAAACACAATCAAACATATTATGAGGGACGGTGATGAAATTGACAACGGTCTCATAACAAACCATAACAGGCACATCCCCTGGCAAGATAGACTCTGAATAAGAAAGAAAGAAAAACAAAGTGATTACTTACAGGATCATAGGCTTCCTGAAGAACAAGATCCAGAGTAGCATCTGTAACCCCTAAAGCAACACCTCTCTCTGCAAGACAAATCACTACATATTTCATATGTAGTCTAGCAAATTTTCTGAGCTCATCATGAGAAAGAGGATCAAATAAAACTATCTCATCAAGTCTATTCAATAGCCCTGGCCTGAAATGTCTTCTAACCTGCAAAAATATTCAAAGGCATGTCAAAGCACTGCAGCCAACTTCATGATAAAATTATATGAAAAATATGCATACATAGAGTCCAGGAGAATGAAATGGCAGGTGTATTGGCAGCTGCTGAAATGTAGCAACTAAAATGGCAGGTGTATTGGCAGTTGCGGAAATGAAGCTACTAAAATGGCAGGTCTGTCGACGGTTGCAGGTGTGTGGATTGTTGCTGGTATTTTTAGACTGATTCCATGGAAATATACCAGAAACCAGTGGTATGTCAAACCTAGAAGGTAACCCAAGAGACTGTGACCGTCAGATTAAACAAGTAACAGGTGTCGTGCCTAGATAAGAAGTGTTGACGAAAAAAAATTGATCTCTTTCATAATAGAAGGCCTATCGGCCTAAATATCTAGGACATGTGGCACTCCATGATAAAGACACATGGTGTGTGGATTTGAGTTTTTCAGGTGGTCAAGTGGGGCGAAAATAGGTGAAATGTGGCACCACTCAGAGATTGACATGTGCCAATTGGTACAAGTGGTAGACAATTGGTATGCTCAAACAACGAGGTGATGCAGGAATGACATGAGGGAGAAAATATCAGAAAAGCCCCAAATCTGGAGAACTAAAGCTCATCACCAACCTGAGATTAACAAATTTACATGATGTAACCTATGAAATCGTAAATGGAGAAATCATAGTAACAATAAAGTAACCTATGTAACAATAAAGTCGGATTCATCCTGGGAGTGGTAATGGGAGAAATCATAATGAACAACAGGAAACATGCATAGTTGCTTACAATCAAATAGATGAAAAAACACATACAAAAAACCTAGATAATAATCATGAACAAGCTTAATATTGAATTATGAACTGTAAAGGAACTTACAAAAAGTGACATTACGAACCTGGTCAAGCGCACAAGCAAAAATATCCTGGACATGACCCTGGTTGACAAGTTGTATTGCTCATGATGCAAGAGGATTTGTACCTGCACTGCCAAGTCAATCAAAATACATCATTATCTATACAATAAATACAAGTAATTGATGTAGTATTTTTTACTCTAAGATGCATTCTTATGATAATGTTAGAACATATGTTGAAAATGTCAAAACATACCTGAATAAGCTCCTCTTCGTTTCAATAACAATTTATTGGAGTCGCATGAACTTGGAACAAGCCTCCCATGATCTGAAAGAGTAGCAACTAAGTCAACAATGACTTTTTTGTTGCTACGCTGGATCGAGGGAGGTTTGCTCCAAGATTAAATCACTCCAATAAATTACTCTCTACTAAACAGGGCCAACCACGTGAAGGTGGGAGCTCTTATGGCCCCTCCCCCCCTCACATCACTCTCAATTCCCCAATACCCAATCTATATTTTATTTTTTACTTTCATGAGCATAAAAAAAAATATTCAATAACTAATAAAAAAACAATTCAACAAAAAGTACGCAAGGAAACATTGCAATTAATGCTTGACATAAAAATAGTATGATAAATGAGTTTTTTATATAACGCAAAAAACGTTCCAAGTATGGTAGCATTTGTCTTATAATAATACAATATTTTACATTATCAAATTTTCTTTTTCTTCTTCCTATTTCTAAAGCTCCTAATTACATCATCAATATCATCATGCTCTGCTCCTGTTTCGTGCCTTTCAACCCGCACTGCTGACCTAGTTGCGTAGTCACAATGTCTGGTCTCATCCAGTGACAGGGCATCGCCTACAAAAACAAATAATATTAAATTTTAATTGTCAGTTTTTAAATATCATTGAACTAGTTAGGTAATATTAATAAAAAAAATTGCAATGAGATTATTTACCTGGTGCACCAGTTGTCGCCGTTGGGACTGTTGCCCTGTCTTCCTCTCTGGTAGTAAGATCCTCAAGGGAAACATTCTCTGTCATTTAAACAAAAAACGTTATAAGGACAACCATCAAGGTATAATTAGAAAAAATTATAAGTGGAAATTAATTACCGTCACGGCCCTCACTGATAGTAGCATTGTCGGCCTGGTCCCCACTAAAATGATCAGGTTGCACGTGAGGATCATCTACATCTGGCTCTAAAACTGGGTTATTTTCCTCGTCGGTAGTGCTGCTCCCCTGATTTAAACAAAGTTGTTAGACATTAAATTTATGGATGAAAACAAACATATTGAAAGGTTAATGTTTTACCTTATCAAGCATTCTGGATCTTGGGACTTGCCCCAAGCTTCTGCGACGTTCAACTACGGCTTGATAGCCGAAATGGAAAGCGATATTTTTATCTTCCTCTGTAGTTTCTGTTCCGAAGTCATCACCCTACATTACATATGATTGTGTATTTTTAATCATATTTGATAGGATTACAAAAACGTTGGAAGGCGATATAATTAATTATAAGATGTTTAGCTACTTAATTACAATTCTTGCGGCTAATTTCAAGTAGCCGCCCTGGCCTAGCTTGTGATGGCCCTTTTTTTCAATCCTAGCTTTGGTTGCCTTCGAGGTGTCAGGCAACCTAGCATCAAAATATTGAAGTCAAATATGATGTAGCACACTTTTATTTTAGACATAGAGAAAATTAAAGCTATTGAAATAAAGTTGTAATTTACCTTGCGGGTCCAGTTGGCATTTTTCCTTCTTTCTTTGCCCTTTTCTCTTTTCCGTCATGGATGAGTGCTCTCCACTCACTCTCTGGAACTGTGAGAGGACACTCATATCTAGGGTTAAATTGCAATTGCATCCTATAGGTGTCCCTGGTATATTTCAAATATTTGTCGGCTACCCGAGCCACCGATGTTCTGTCAAATGTGCCGACCCCAAAAAGGGCTTCTAGATAATCTAGAAGTTCTTTTTTCAGGTTGGAATTCTGGGAATTCCACCTTATGCGTATGGTTGGGCCAAAAATTACCAACGCATGGCTCTCCAAAAACCTGTAGAACTCATTGTTTCCTACATAGAAAAAAAATATATTATCATTAATTTAAAAATAAAAATCATGATAAATATGTTTTAGATAAAGTACATGAAATAGTTAAAATATTAAAATTTACCTGGGAGTTGTACATGCTTTATAGGGACACCCTCATCGTTCACCAACAACGTACCATTAATGGTCCCTGTGGAGCTGACACGTGTAGCTCCAGGAAACGCAATAATGTAGTTGGCCATATCAGCCTCATCATTGCCAACACATTCAGCGGTTGGCTGGGTGTCTGCTTGGGCAGGGTGTGTTTCTTGGATGGCACCTAAAGGAGTAGAAGGTGTACGAGAGGGTTGTTGGGCAATCTCTTGCCCTTGTGTCCCACTACCACCAACACCGGATTCAGCAAGTGCCAGAAAACGCTACATACAAAAGAACTTTTTGTTAGTTTAGTCAATGTAAAAATTAAAAATTAAACTATCACAATTCATCTCATGCAGAACAAAAAAAATATCCTTTTGACTTTTTATTATTACCTGATATCTTTCTAGCTGGCTCATAAGTTGTTTTATCTTCTCTTCTGTTTCGGGTGTTTGAGGCGCGTCTATCAAAGTATTAAATTCCGACCTTGCATTTCGTGCCTTTTTTCGCAACAAGAGCACTGGAGATAGGG
Organism: Pinus albicaulis; assembly: GCA_034641835.2. Classification (NCBI taxonomy): domain Eukaryota; kingdom Viridiplantae; phylum Streptophyta; class Pinopsida; order Pinales; family Pinaceae; genus Pinus; species Pinus albicaulis. The sequence goes on from CM076576.1 coordinate 612,980,253, forward strand.
ATGAAGAAAGCTCTTCCTCAAAGAGGGAATCATCAGGCGTACCATGGCTAGGTGTCTGCATATTTGAAAAAAATTAATATTATTTCAATTATGTAAATAACTAAAATACATGAAGTAAGAGCAATGCTGGCACTTTACATGTTCTTTCGCTGGCCTCTTTTCGCGATCATCCCGTCTCGGGGTTGTTCCTGTACTGCCTTGATCAGTCTGCCACATTGCAATAAAATTATAAATGTAAAAACTTGAAAACAATATCTAACTTGAAAACACAAAATGAAAACTGAAATAATTTCTAATAAGACACCGGAAGACAAAGTTAGAGTTTCAAATATACCTTGCATTGAATTCAGTCCTGGAAACATGTCATTGCACATTAAGGCACCCAAACAAGAGACGAGTTGACAATGAAGACCTTATTGAATATATTGTTGGAGCAACTTCTAGTAAACTTGTTGTGAAGACCTTGAGGACATTTTTGGAGCAACATTCTTGAAGTTGATGGTATAGCATTGTTGGAGAAGATCTTGAAGGGCCTTGAAGTGAAGCTTTTGGAGCAACTATTGAAAAATCCTTAGAGCATTTAAGTAAGGCACTTTCTATATTCCATCACCTTTTTCCTTTCAATATCCTTTAAATGATTTTGTTGATATTTAATTTTTGAAATCACGTTATAATTCCTTGATTATATGTGTTTGGGGACTTTCCCTTTGAAATTACCCAAAAATTCCTTGGCAATTTTATCTTCAGGATGCATGTCTGACCCTATTGTTCAATATTTTGATTGATAGTAGTAAACATAGAGAGTTAGGGGGCTCTTGACTTGGTTTGTTTGGGCCATTAGATCCCTAACATCTACTAGGGAGAACCCCCCTTGAGTTGGAGGAGAGCTAGCCCGAAGTGAAAAGAGGTTGGTGAGGTGACAATGGGGCTATTGGATTACACATGGTATCACACTTTAGCTTTAGGACTTTATCTTGAGAAGTGCGAGATTTTTCTATATCAATTCTCAAATTGTTTACAACACTATTGTTAAGAACTAATAAGAAGTGATGTTGAGGGGTTTTGGGTATAAGAAACAATACCATTTAAAAACTAGGGTTCTCAGTCCTTGGCATTCCTTCACCTGGGCCTAGGGGCACACAAGAATAATTTCACACTAAACCATGCAAACTTAAAAGTAACTTAACAGATCCATAAAGTAATAATAATCATAATTCCTAATTTCCTTTTGTACGATATGATGAAAATTATTCAAACATGAAGCAATGAAGACATGCAATGTCTGAATTTCAAGATTGATGAACCAATAAAAGAAGTTAGAAACTACAACTTTGATTCAATACTCTGTGTCCTAACTCCAGGAAGGAATCTAGTTTGTAGTACAGAACATGCATCGTGTATTATCAATTCTTAATTGACAACAACTAAAGATCATCTACCTCATCAATTCCTTCCCATTTTGTGTTTTTATGTTATATTCCTTATAAAAGTGTCAAATTTCTCTCAAAGTAAGCAACCACTGAATAAAATAAAAAATAGTTAAGATATGATTGAGAAATGGTCATTTATTTCTTGAAATGATCTTCACAATTTCTTTGGTTGTTTTTCATCTCAAGAAACAAGAAATGACCTAAGAAACTATCGTGATGTAATATAAGAAACAACACGGTGCAATGGCCATTTTCAAAGCCAAATGATGTCCATTGAGGACATGGCCTTTATTTGGTTCCTGTTCCATAGGAGTTTCGGGTAGAAATGGAACTTTGTTGTACCATTTCCAGTAGTAAAAAGGGAAAACCTTCTTTTTCCATGGGAAATAATTTACCTTTCCTTTTCCAAGATAATCTAAATCACAAAAAATATGAACTATACTGCACACATTCTTGGATAATGTGAAAGTGGAAAAGGAATACCCTACACAAGTGATGCACACATGTACATTTGAACACTAATAGATTTTTGTAGTTGAAATTCAATGCTTGTTTTCATTTAAATGTAGGGTTTTTAAAGAAGGGAGAAATAATGGCTTCCAAATTAATAAGCGTTTCTTTGGGAAAAATTTAAATCTTGTATTGGGTGATGAAGATAATAGAGGGTGCTGAATCTTGATTCTTGACATTGTGTTTAACTTGAATAACTCAAATGATTATAAATATCATTGGATGGGTTCTTTTTCTCAAGTATGTCACTCAAAACTCTTATGTCAAAGCATTATATGATGGCTAGCATTTGCTTGTTTCCCTTTCTTCAGTTCAATGTAAAAAGAATATTAATATATTGGAGCACGAATGATAACTAAAATTGTTTGCTCTGCAGTATATTCAGCCCCAAGATTATGAAATTTTTTCTCAAGTGGAGCTATTGGTTATTGATGAAGCAGCTGCAATTCCATTACTTGTTGTAAAGGTTCTGCTTGGGCCATATTTAGTGTTTATGTGCTCTACTGTAAATGGGTAATAATTATAAATGAGCCAACCACAATCACAGATTTTGTAACCATTCGGTTTCCATGGATAGTGATGATGATATTAACCCTATATATCAGTGACCTATACCTATATGAGAATGATCTCAACATTGACCTTGATATGGTTGTATGGATGTGACCTTTGGTATGTCATCAAAAAATCCCCAAATATCAGAAAATCCCCAAATCTGGAGAACTAAAGCTCATCACTTTCGATCTGGAGTACTACCCTTGTGATAAAGTTGATGACTTTCGATATCCCATTCTCTACCACTTTGCACTTCACCTTCAATATAGATCAGACCAAGGGCAATTCGTTACTGGGTGTTGAGATGGATGAGTTTGTCGAACTAAAATCCATAGCTTAAACTTCATGAAACTGGTAGAGTCAAATTCATGCAAGCACAAACACATCTTACACATCCTCTTTGAAACTCATCCGAAAGAACATTGGAAGACATCTAGAGAGAACCCTACAGCCTAACACAATCCAATGGAATTGACCAAAAAAACCCAAATAGAGTCAACCCTACTATAGGAGGAAGGGCCTGCAGTAAGAACTTACCATTTTGCAAGAGCTGAGGGCGAATGTTGTTCTGCAAGAGTTGAGGGCGAATGTTGAGGGCGAATGCTGTTCTACAAGAGCTAAGGGCGAATGATGTTCTGCAAGAGCTGAGGGAAAATGTTGTTCTGCAAGAGCTGAAGGCGAATGCTGTTTGTAAGAGCTGAGAGCGAACGCTGAGGGCTAATGCAGGGCGAATGCTGAGGGCGAATGCTATTCTACAAGAGCTGAGGGTGAATGCTGAGGGCAAATGCTTTTCTGCAAGAGATGAGGGCGAATGCTAGGGGCGAATGCTGTTCTACAAGAGCTGAGGGCGAATGCTGAGGGAAAATGTTGTTCTGCAAGAGCTGAGGGCGAATGCTGAAGGAAAATGTTGTTCTGCAAGAGCTGAGGGCGAATGCGCGCGTGATATCAGACGTTAATGTAGTTTTTAATAAAATCATTTTTATGTAGCGCACATATAAGTGTCGTAGTTTTTAATAAAATCATTTTTATGTAGCGCGCATATAAGTGTTGTTATAACGATGGCGGAAAAAAGTGTCGCTATTGCGACGGCTTCCTCCAAACGTCGCAATTGTGACACTTATACATTGTGTCGCACTTGAGACGTTTGGAGGCAACCATCGCAATAGCGATGCTTTGGGGCATAGTGTCACAATTGCGACGTCTGGAGGAAGACGTCGCAAATTGTATTTCGCACCTTTTCTAAGTGTCGGTATTGTGACACTTTTCTCTAAACGTCGGTATAGCGACAGTTTTGGGCGGGATTGAAAAAATTTGGGGAAATTTCCGACATTTGGTCAAAAGCATCGGAACCAAGTGTCGGAATTTCCCCCAAATGTACTAGTGAATCCGCTTTTTCTCCGGCTTTATGGTAGGTAAAATTGAAAATATGGTAATCAAATTTATTTCTTAAATCAAACCTCACTACTATGAATGCATTTTTGATCTTAAATTGAGCATAAATAAATTTTCTTATGATTTATTATTTCATTATTCTCAATGTTACTGGTGAATGACTCATGAATTCTTAAATATAGAAGAGTTGGACAACCATCTTGGCATTGAAATATGATCCATCAGCAGGTCATGAGGCTCGGTCACTAGAATCAGGAACTAGGGACTTCGCCACGGGTTGTGCTGGTGCCTCCAAAAAACTCAATTGTTTTAAAGACTTAAATTTTGAGAACTTACCAGTTGTAAGGAAGCTTTCGGCCTCGAAATTGACCATTGGAAAAAGAAGGGATGGACTGCGGTGTGATGCTGCTTGATGATAAAACCGACTCCAGAGGGCTTGCCTCAGAGGAATTGGAAGAAGAAACTTGGTCAAGCATTTGGGAATTGGAAGAAGAAACTATGTCAAGCATATGCATTCACTGCTATTTCTAATAACGTGTTTGTACCATGTTCTTGGCTAAACATGTCTATCTTTGGGACAAAAATAGGAAAACAATTGGAAGCAAGAAAACAACGAAAAAAATAGAGCATGAAAAATATCCCGTAAAAAACAAATACACAAAAGAGATATGGACTGGACAGAGCTACGCCTTTGGAAAAATAATAATGTATTAAACATACATGATAAAAAATGGAGCTACAACTGGGAGTGCATACAAGCTTTCACAAGCTAATCGTATAATTCTCGCAACATTTACAGAAAAATTTGTATACTTCTTGCAACCTGCACGGACTAAATCGAGGAAACCACATTAAAAAATTACGTGTATGCAATTCTAGCAACCACATTATCTGTATTCCTTTATTCTTTATCGTATAGTAAGGTCTATCATTTATAACCTTAGGAGTTATTAAAAACAAATGAGAAACAGACAAGAGTGTTTCTACATTGCAGGAGTTAACCAAAGGGGACAACCATTTTTTTCCCACCAGATATGTGTGCTACAACATGTTTCTTCTTCCTTCCTTTACGCCTCTTGAAGCACCCACCAAGAACAAAGCCAAGACCAAAATACAAAACATAAATTTGTGCAAAGAGAGATGTCATTGGTCACCAACAACCATATTGCAAAGCCAAATTTCATTGATCACCAACATGTCATTGGTCACCAACAGCCATATGTCACTTGGCAGGGATTGTCATTAGTCATCAGTGCCACCTTCTCTACCTTCTTTAGGCACCCCTACGTAGGAGGACTATGCCTCCTATGTAGATGGAAGGTGGCACCAATACTACCTTGTTTAAACACCACAACATATTTGTATAATAACGTGTAGTCATGGAGTGAGAGCCACATGTACCGAAAGCCACATGCAAAATCACACATTTAATTTTAATTAAGTAATGTTATAGCATTACTCAACTCTACCAAAAATTCTGGATAATATGAATTTTAACACTAAGTTATGTTCATCTCGGCCTCAGTAAGAGGCCAAATAAGACCTCCGAGTTTTTACTTTGATTTAACGTAAAAAAAAATTGAGCTTTTGATTCGTTAACGTAAAGCTTTTCTTGTGTTTAATAGGGTGAGGAAAAAGTGAATTAAATTATATACAACAAGACTTTGGGTTAAGCATTTGTTGTTTTTTTTTTCATTGGTTCATATTTCAATGCAAAACGATTACAAGAGTCCTTGCCAGCCCTTTGGGCAGGAACTAATAAGATGAATTTTACAATGAGAGTCCTTGTCGGCCCTTTGGGCAGGGACTAATAAGATGATTTTTTCAATGAAGGCGACTCATCTTAAATATTACCGATGATACCCCTTTTACATTTGTATAACCTTCAAAGTTTCACATTTTCTAGGAGTTTTCTAACTTGGATTTCATTCGAGAATGTAGAGCTTTAAATTTTATCATAATATTGTGAGATATTTCTAAGATTAACCTATGTCAAATATTTGAAAATGAAATTCTATCCCTTAGGAATAAAAAATAAGAATCAAAATCAAAGGTTATAAAAATGAATCCATTTTTTATAAAAAACAAAAGGTTATAAAACGAAAGGATTTTGATTCCTTTAATTTTATAACCTTTGATTTTTTATTCTTGAGGGATAGAATGTTCACTCCAAACTTTTAACAAGTTTCAAATATTTGACATAGGTTATTTTCTAAAACATCTCACAAGATTATGATAACCTTTAAAGCTCGTGATCCTTAATTAAATCTAATATACAACACTCCTACCAAAGATTCAATCTTATATACGACACTCCTACCAAAAATTCAGTAAACTGGATCATTTAAAAATGATTAATTAAGATGGAATTATGTCATTCTTCTTATTCTTCTTAAAGCTAGATACTATTTATTTTAATATAGCACAAATATACATGTGGAAAACCAAGACTTACAAATCAAACAAGTTATTCATTTTGTTACATTACATCCATGAAAATAGATCATAAATCCTAGGATCTTATATCTATGTTTTTCTAAGCTATTGAAAACAAAGGAAAAATAACATAGTATTGAAAGGAATCCCACAACATCTCTTCTTTTAAAAAGTAAAAATAACATAGTATTGAAAGGAGTCTCACAACATCTCTTCTTTCAAACCTATAAAACCATTGGCTTTTAATCTAGTGGATCATGTCCCAAATTTTGTCATGGTTTTTTTCCCATCTAGATTCATGGCCTTTTTCCAATAGAATGGGTTCAAAGGAGTCTCTTCAGAATTCAAGACTTTGGTCAATTTATTTCTTAGCATTGTTTTGATTTTCTCAATAAGTGTACATTTTAATCTCGACATTGAAAACTTCCCTACAAATGGCATCAAATTTTCTCTCCATCACATTCAATTTGTGCAAAATATCTTGGCATTGACTACCTTCTTTTCCACTATCTAGGCAATAAAGGATTTATTTATCCAACATAGCTTAGTCAGATTAAAACTCTTTATATCACGAGCTCTATAATATGCTAGGTTAGATATCTAGCATTCAATCTCTTCTTCCACCTGATATTTGCAAATATCTCATAAAGCCTAGGATCTTATATCTATTTTTTTTTTCTAAGCTATTGAAAACAAAGGAAAAATATATAATATTGAAAGGAGTCCCACAACATCTCTTCTTTCAAAAAGGAAAAATAACATATTATTGAAAGGAGTCCCAAAACATCTATTCTTTCAAACCTAGAAAACCATTTCCCTTTAATCCAATGGATCATGTCCCAAAGTTTTCCACAGTTTTTTGCCCATATAGATTTCATGGAATTTTTCCAATAGAATGGGTTCAAAGGAGTCCCTTCAGAATTCAAGACTTGTTCATTTTATTTCTTAGCATTGTTTTTATTTTCTTAATAATTGTACATTGTAATCTCGACGTTGAAACCTTCCCTACAAATGGCATCAAATTTACTCTCCATCACATTCAATTTGTGCAAAATATATTGGCATTGACTACCTTCTTTTCCACTATCTAGGCAATAAAGGATTTATTTATCCAACATAAATTATTCAACTTAAAATTCTTTATATCATGAACTCTATAATACTCTAGGTTACAGATCTAACATTCAATCTCTTCTTCCACCTGATATTTGAATATTGTTTTTTCCTTTCCATATCGATAGTTTTTTTTTCCTTATTTTCCCTCTCTTCTTTTGTTTTTGTTGAGAATAAACTATCGAAGTCATTAGTTTCACTCACAACATATTTTTGGATCTTGTCATGTGTTGATATGTTTGAGTGGGAATATGATGCTTATTTTTTGGATCTTGTCCTGTGTTGGTATGTTTGAGTGGGAATATGATGTTTGCTAGTGGTTGTGTTACCTCTAGCAATTCCTATTTTTCCACTTTTAGATTTTGAGACTTTGCCCCCAAATTTCATTAGACAAGAAACTTTGGGGGCCACCTAAAGGATAGAGAAGATTTTCAGGGTTTTAGGCTTGCATTAGACAAGAAAATTTGGGGGCCACCTAAAGGATAAAGAAGATTTTCAAGGTTTTAGGCTTGCATTAGACAAGAAAATCTGGGGGCCACCTGAAGGATAAAGGAGATTTTAACTAGGGCATGTAGATTTATAAATAAAATAACAAGTGGACCTTTCGACAATGTATGGAAATTTCTTCAAGGGCTAAAATGGATTGTGAAATCAATAAGACAATTAAGTTCAAAAGAGTTCATTAGGGACTATGTGCCCAATCTTGAGATATTAAAAGTTTAGGGCTTATACAAATAAAGAAAAGTGTCACCATTGACCATAATTTTAGTAAACCTAGGGATTTATTCCTTTAGGAAAGTATAATTGTCTTCTAAGAGGATAGGTTGGGTAAGAAACAAAAAGCTAGTATAGATAGCTAGTATAGACAAGTTGAGCAAGGTAATGGGACATATCCACCACTCAAGGCAGCTAGCCCAATTCAAATTTGCATTTCCCGCATTCCATTGTTCCCAACCTATTCTAATCATAGTAACCCAGAGAGAACTAGAAACATTATGCTAAGAGAGAAAACTCAAAATATTAACCAACCCAATTAACATCAAATGGTGGATACTTTAATTAGACCCAAATCCAACACAATTGTTGTGATCCTAGAATCCATCCATACCCAAAGAAATTCCATTTCTATAAAAGAGATTAGGTTTAAAAATGTTACATCTCTGTATTTTTCATAATTAAAAATTGTCTCATTAGCTTACTCACATAATACCTATGACTCTTAGCCAAATAGATGAACCTTGGATGGTTTTCCTTTATCCTTCCATTTCCATGAAAATTCGTTAACTAAGGCCTTAATATTTTATTTGAGACACTTCCAGATATGTGGAAAATGTCTTAGAACTAGCACTTAACACATATCTTCTTGTGCATATAGAGGCACCTTATTAGCACTATCACCTAACACATCTCTTCATTTTCATGTAGAGGAACTTTATCTGTACTTATGTTATTCATCATATTTATACTACAAATTTAACATTGAAAATAATATATTTTTTTAATTAAAATGGATTTTATATTATTTCAACTTTTGTAATAGGGATTCTTGGATCATCCACAGTGTAGTAAGAATCGTGTCGACGTTTTGAATCCCAACGGGGATCCATCTTCAGGATTCGAAATGTCGACACGATTCTTAATACACAATGGATAATCCGAGAATCTCGGTTACAAATGATAACCACAGAAGCCTAAAAACTAACATTATTTCAACTTATTTATGTATGTTATTTTTTAAAAAAAAAATTTGTCAAGTGGTACGAGTTTATTAGAGATTACATCAATTTTGACCTATGGCTTGAAAAACTGTGACCCAGAGGAACTTAAGCCATCAAAATCACCTGAGGATCGTACCCAACGTGGGCCACACCAACCCTTAACATGACTAGATTTTTGCACACGGAGTTTCGAACCGATGACCTTCACATCACGGAGTGACTTAACAGTACACCCTATCACCGTCTATTCTATTCCCCATGGGCTATATGTTATTTATTTTAACTTCAAATTAAAATGGATTTTATATTATGTCAATGTATTTATATATGTTATTTATTTTAACTTCAAAACATTTTGAAATGAGTGAATTTGAGATTAAAAATATCAATAGAATTTAAAGATTATCGGGTAAGATAAAATTTATATGTTTTATAATATTAGAAATTTTGTCTTTATCTAATTTATCTAAAACACAGTAAATCAACTTATTTATTTATGAATATATTAAAAATTATTGGTAAATATAAATTTATAATATTTTATTTTACTTAATTTTTAAAAGTGATACTAATTTTGTTTTTTTAGATTTATCTTTAAAGCATATATGATAAATAAATTCATTATGTAAAATATTTCAATAATTTAAAACTTTTTTCCCTTGTATGGAGTGGGGAATGAAGATCAATGGTGGGAGAGGGAAGTACCACCATTACCACCCCACTCAATAGAGGGGACCACAATAGTCACCTTCCCCCCACATCTGTCTATCACACGTCATGGATGATCGTTCACATGTCCAATTTCATTATGCTCACACTAATGTTCTAAGGTGGAGATTGAAAGAATAGTATCGAAGGTGTTAATTCCATAATGGAACCCGAAAACGTGATAGATCTAAGTATTTGCAGCTCAAACTCAATGAGCATGAGTTTTTCTTTATGGAATTTTACTATTATAGAGGGAGGTTTCCTTAGACATAATATTGTTTCTATTTATTTAAAGGGGGGAAGGATTGAGTCCTCCTAACTTGGTGTCCCCATAACTATTAGTTTCAAGCGAGACTCTAGATCCACAGTTGGTGTGGTTGTGTGTTGGGGACAGGTTGATGAACTCATTAGGTATTTTAACTTGTCGTCTTCAATTAGCATTGGGTTTTAGGTATCATCAACCTCTGATAGCAATAGTAGCATCTCCTTTCGAGTTCATATTAAAAATTTGTTGGTCTATAATTGTTGTATTTGTTTCAATTTTTCTTCCCCTCGGCTTCATATGTAGTGGTCTATATGCTTGGGATCTAGTGCTCGTTTTCTTCTAGTTTTCTTAAAAAGGTTCTTCCTCCTTTGGGAATTTCTCTCCCCTTGAAGTCTTCCCTCATCGATTGATATCTACACAACCTTTTGGTTCAATTGTTTTTCCCCTAGGTATTCTATGTGCCCTCAATCTTTGCTTGTTGTGATGCATGGCTCTCTATTCCCCCCATAATTCCTAGATAGTGAGCTCAAATATGGAGAGGATCCTCGAGTAGGGTGGATGGTAGCTCCATAGCTTGCCTTTGTTCTCACTTTTTTGCTTGTTGTTTTCACTTGCACACCCCCTAAATTCCATGAGGAAATCCAACAAGCAACAATTGAAGTCTTATTTTATAGAGACTAATTATCTAATGTTGAATTTGTGGCTTTTATTTTCTACTAGGTGTCGGATACCAACCACACTAGGGGTCAATAGAATCAATAAGTATACACCATCAAACTATACAACTTGATAGAATGAGGCAAAATGAGAGATACTTCTGCAGTTAGATGATATTCAACCATAATAGTAGGACATGCCACTCTATTTTCTCCACATGCATGTTATATTTGCTCGTGCGAAAGGCCCAGTATCACCAGGCACCCCAACAGATATTATTGAAGTGTCCACTTCTTCATGGCATGTTCCTAATCGTTAGAAGTTCTTAAATACATGGTTGTCTCACTCTCTAAAATGCAGCTAACATTTTGAATTATGTTAGTGTTTTTTGGTTTTAAATGCACCATTATATCCATTTTGTAAATTTTTCTTGTTATCACTCCACTAGATTCCCAAGGCTGACGAAGGAATCCCAACAGAGGTAACCATAAGCCAAGCTTTTGACTTAATAGCTAGCCCTATCAAGCTGGAGAGGGCTCTCTCAAAAAGGGTCAAAAATAGGAGGGCTGGAGAAAATAGGGTTTTAGACTAGGTATAGAGTGCAAGGGGTTGTTTTGATTTGGTTTTGGTTGGGTAAATCAGCAGATAAAGAAATAGGTTAAGGAGAACTAGGTCATGGCTAAAGAGTGAGGGTTGTAGGGATGAATGGGGCAAGGTAGGTATAATTTCAATCACTTGAGGGAAATGGTTATGGAATGGTTTATAAAATGTAAGGAGGCTGAAGGAAGCATAAAAGATGTATTTATCTAAGATAGAAGATATGAAACAAAGTATGATCTGTTACCCAAAACAGAGCATGTGCAACATGTATTCTGAATTTCACACTTATAAAAGATCATAAAATAGAAAATGGAAGTGAATATGAACAATACATTCATAAATATGTCACTCAAGAAGAAACAATGAAAGACATTTAATACCACAGGCATCCCATAAATATAGCTACAACTCCTCTTGTATTAATGGCCAAAAATGAATACAAAGTATCCTTGATCAACTAAACAAAATGAAACTGATTCCAACTTCCAACCACTATTACATTGAATTTCTGCAATTTATAGACCAATTTACAAAATCTGAGGCAAATCTCAGATCCATAATTATTTCAAACAACAAAGCTTTTTCCTAACCTCTAGGAACATAAAACTGTTTATTTGTTTAAACTAGATTGAACTGCTTGCCCAAGTCTTCGAATTCATGATTTGGAAGAATTTGGAGAAACCTCCCTTGTGGATCTACACCTTGAGAACAAGGATAAATGTTATTAATTTGTTTTATTATGCTGACTGTTGAGATGAGTTGACCTTTTTTCCTGTGTTGCGTTGTTGCTAATGTGCTGATGTAATGGGGTAGTTTAGGACGTGGACCACAATTTTCTGATATGCTAGCAGATGAGCTGAGAGCTATGCTGGCATATTTGTTGCTTGAACGGAGTGCTGAACGCTTTTTGCTGCTCGACTCGACCTTTTTTTTGTTTTGTCACTTGAAATATTTTTATGCCGTGATTAACCCTTTTTCTAAACAAAATAGTGAAAAAATCATTATACCGGATCTGAAATCATTTAGATTTAAGTTCCAAACTTTATCGCATCCATAGCGGTATCGCATATCTCAAATTGAACAATTTACAACATAAAAAGGAATCAGTGGTGCGATGCGAAAAGGGAAGTGACGTGGAGGGTAGGTGAATGACGTGGAAGGGAAGAAGTGGGACCGGATCATAGGCGCACATCGCAACTTTTAATTTTTATTTATAAGCTGCGAGGTTAACTCTTAAAATTTGTGAAGTGCGGGGAAGAGGGACCCACTGGAAATTGGCAGAGTGTTATGAATTGGTGGAAGGTTTTAAGAAGTAAGTGTTATGAAGTTTATATGATATAACAATGTATTGCAACGACTATGGAATGGGGGCGGAGCTGCTGAGGTGGGGCCAACCTACCACATCGCAAATTAAAATAAATATGTTGCAGGCGCTAACAAAGGTAAAACAAATGCGATGCGATATCGCAAATCGAAGATCGCATTATTTAAAGTTTAGCTCCAATGCAAAACATGTAAAAACTGCGAAATGCGATGACGACCCCACTTTAATCGCAATCGGGGAATGAAAAGCGATGAAATGGTAAAGATGGAAGGGTAAAGCGGAAAGGCAGAAAAAGGTAAGGTAACATATATTTCAATGGAAAATGAAATGGAAGGGAAGCGTGGCAGGGAATGGGTCCCACTTCATATCGCATCGGCGCTTTATAAGTTTAGTGTTAAGAGCATTGCAGTTAATTGTTATGATTTGTGATGGCCTATAGGCGATGAAGGTAAGGGGTCCTACCAATGGTTTAAGCGGCCTTTTGTTATATATATGATATTCAATATATATAATGATAAGTTTTTATAACATGACTATTAGATGGGTGGCAGAGCTTATAACATAAATTCTGAAACTTTATAATAAATGGGTTTATAAAGTAATAAGCCCCGAAAGGTTATATATGTGGATTTTGGGGATTAAATGGGATTTTAAATGGAATTCAAAGCGCTAAAATATGGGTTTTAAATATATTTTAGGCTATATAGTAAATGAAGTTTGGGTTTTAGTAATAACTTGGATAATGTAGCAAATGAGATGAAATGTTTGGATATTGGGGAAAAGGGTGAAAATAATAAAAAACGAAGCGAGGTCAATGGTAATGACGGAGATGAGGTGAAAACATAGCAAAATAGGGTGGGGTGGGTGGGATGCTAATACCAGTGCTAACATTTCGTATAAGCTAGAAATTCTTAGTATTTAAAGAAGTATGGAAATTTGGATATGTAACTATTTAAACTTCATCTCTTTTTTACTAAAATCCTCAAATTTCACCGGTGTTCTAGTTTTTCTAGTAATTAACCACAACAATAGAGGAAATGTTCTACTTGTAATTTGTTATTTATAATTAATAGAAGGATCGTGAACTTCCCAAAAAAATAAATGTTTTTTATTAAGATGAATTTATATCATTTTATATTATATATTTATTTTTATCTATTTTTTTATATATTATAATTTTTTTGCTTTTTTTAAAATTTAGTTTTTAAAGTGAATATTGAAAGCATTTCCTACGGGTTACAGATGTGTCTTCAAATTTCAATGTCAAATATTTTGAAAAAGTCATGGTCAAAACCAAGGGTGTGTCTAACATTATTGAATCCTTTTGTAGCTGCATATATCAAATATTTTGGTACATCTCGGTTATGAAGACACGACCAAACGATAATTAGGGTTATGCACAATGTAAACTGTTCAGGTGGGATCCGTCCACTTGCCCTCCTCTTCAACATATACTTAATCACACACCAAATATTATCTTGAAAATTTTTCCTTCAATTCATTGGTTCAGAATGGGTTGAAAGGGATTAAAACTAGGAATGAGAAATTTATGGAGAGATTGAAAATTATTCTGAAGTTTCAGGTAGATCTTATTAAATTTAGAGATACAACTCTCAATCTTGCGGAAAGGGAAGTGGTATTTAAATTTATGGGAATCTGTCCATCCCCTAATTCCCTCTGGAAATGGGTGGAAAATAATTGGAAGAATGCATTTTGTGGGAAAGGCTGATTAAATTTCTTTTTTTAGCACAAAGAAGATAAGGATTTGATTTTTTGAAATGGACCATATTTTATGGGAATTAAAGGGATGTATTTGGAAAGATGGACATTGGATTTTACTTCGGAGAACAATGTCCCATTTTTTGTTCCATTTTGAGTCAAATTACCCCATCTCCCTCTTCATTGTTGGGACAAAGATACCTTGAGAAATGTTGGAAATTCATTGGGAAAATATATATATAGGGTAATGGTTAAAGATTCAATTTATTCTTGTGCTAGGATTTGTGTTGAGTTTGATGTAGAGAAATTTTTTCGTGAAATCTAAATATCTCTAGATAACTAGTCATTTATCCAACCTGTAAATTATGATTAGATCTCGTTCAGGTTTAGGAATTATAAATATTATGGGAACTTCGCAAGAAATCTCCCAAAAAAATAAGAAAGTGTATATTTCCAAGAAGATGAAGGGCAATGGAAAACTTAGATGAAGAGAAAGGATGTGAATCGGTAGGCTTCTCAGAAAGGTCAGGCCCTCGAGTCTCTAGAGCCTCATGCATCCTCATGCAAGAATTGAGTGAATATGATCAAACAAGAAAGAGAAGTTAACTATGATAAAAATCCCAGATCAGTGAACCCATTCACCTCTTTGGACGTTGATCTCGATGAAGGAGATATAACTCAGGAAGAAGAAAAGGAAAATGCTCATAAGATGCAATAATATGTAGATCAAATGGAATCAAAAGGACCACCATATATGGGAGAGGACCATATGCTCCAAGTTACATAGGAGGAACAAAGATCTAAAGGATAGGAGAATGTCATGTCTCTGAAAGAAGGAACCATTCCACGATAACATTTTGTTTCAGCAGAGGATAAGTAAGAAAATGAGGTGGAAAGAGATGTTGAGAGTATGAGAAAATATGTTTTTCGTTCACTTAAAAACACAAGGAATCATTAGGAATATTTAGTTTCGGGATTTACATACAAAAAATCGGAAGTTGAAAAGGAAATTTATGAAAAACCACATAAGAAAGAAGGTCGCCACACATAAAATTTCTAGAAGTGTGAGTGAAAAGAAGGACAAAGAATTGGGTTCTCAAAGGTAATTGGAAGAGGTCTTTCAGAAATTCCCTAAACAAACCCGAGACAATGAATTGGTGATAGAAAAATAAGTCACTTTTGGAAAAAATGAGAGAAAGATGGAAGGTGATTTTGCATTTGCAAAGAAGGATGAAGAAGGTAATGTGTCCTCTTCGCTGTCCTTTTCATAAGTTTTAAATAAAAATCCAAGTCCCTCCATCGCCTTTAACAATAGATAGGAAAGACCACAAAGAATGAAATTCCAACTCCCAAAAAGCTCCAAGTTTTATTGATCTAATAGGAATGTCTTCTAAATCTTGGGGACTCTGCCAAAACCAAGATCAACAAAGAGGATATCTCTTCAAATCACTAAAGAAACTAAATCAATATGTTGAGTAAATTTTCTATTTGTTAGATCAGAGTTGGCATATCCACAAGTGGAATATTCCTGAAAGTGTTATATTTTGTTTGAAGGAAATAGATAAAAAAAATTGTAAGTGGATGAAAGAGTTTATGTTTGTTCAGACCAAACTCATGGGCTATATTTCATATCTCTATATGATGTAATCAATATGATCATGACTATATTGCCATATCTTTGTATGTTTCAATCGCTCTAATCATTTAACCCAAATCTTTTCTAATATAAAATGTATTCTCAAACCTTGTTAAAAAATAAAATTTAAAATGAATATTATTTCTTTTTAGTATATCTTATCTCTAAATAAATAAAAAATACCTTTTCTTATCTAGCTTATTATTTAATTATTTTTATAGATTTTTAACATGAAAAATATTATTTTCCCTTTATAATATAAACATAAAAAATAAAACAACCTTGACATTATTATATTTATTATATTTAGATATGTATTGAAATGTTGAAATATATTTTATTTAAATTTTTTTATTTGTTCATAATTCTATTAATTTCATAAATAAAAAAACTAAATAAGTCTAGATTCTATTATATGATACAAAAGTACAGAGGTACAGTCCAATTTCCTGTCCAGAATTTCTAAGTTAGCCAATTCCTGTGGGAAAGAGAAAATTCAAAAATACAAAAATGGGGTTGCCCCTTGGGTGTAAACCAGCCCATAAACCAGTCCACAGAGCATAATAGGAGCTTCCCCTTAAGGGGAAACCAACATAAAATAGTAGAACCCAATAGATAAGTTTGTTGTACAAAATGTAATAGAAATTATAATTAAGCTGGAAAAAGCTAGAAAAGAAGGAACCACGGCGCTAGGCATTCTGGTCCTTTGCATCCTGAATTTTTTGAGGCTTCTCTTCCTCTATGTAGCAACCATAATTGGAGGGGTTTTCCTCTGTCTTGGAGATTTGAGGATCTAGCTTAGGTGCGGAGGTGGAACGAGCACATTTTTCTTCTACTTTTCCCCCTTTTGTGGAACTGCTACTACCTCCTTTATCTGAAGAATCCTCCATGGGTCTGATGGGTAGAGCCACCATTTTTTGAGACAGCTGAGGGAGAGAGGGGGAAAGAGTTGATTTTCACATCTTCTTCTTGGACCCAGAACTAGAAGGGCATGGCTAGGTTTCAGGAATTCGAAGAGAGATATGGGAAAATAGGTGTTGAGGGTCAAGAACCTCCAATGCGTCCATGGCCAGGGAGAAATCCATAGAGTGCTCTGCCATTGCAGGGATGGGAGGGCGGGGGGGAAAACTTCGACCTCTGCCTCTGTGATAGCGCATTTGATGGTGGCGAGGCATGGATTCGGCCGAATCTTGAGAATGTAGGTGAGACAAAGGAGTAGAGTGAGAAGGGCGAGCAAGGAGGTTGTAAGCTGCATGGGGCGGAGGGTGTCCGAAAGGCGAAGAGAGGGGCGGAGGCACAGAAGGTATGGACAGATTTGAGAGAGAATTTGACAGAGAGACGAAGGGATAAATGTTGAGAGGAAACAACGCCATTTCCCATAAATGGCCAGGGCGCTCTATAGATAGGATGAACAAGAATGAATTCACAACAAGCGAATTGAATACCAAATATGGCGTCGGGCTACGGGATTAGAATGATGTGTTTAATGGCACCCACACCAGGGCCATGTGTTTCCTCGTGGTGAGGACAACTGCTCAACGCTGGGAAGCCCATGTGGCATGCTACGTGCTCTTTTCTAGGCACCTAAATCTAGGAGTTGAGTATCTTTGAGCACCAATTGAATGCATGTTGTGCGTAGAGCTTCATCATCAATGTGTTGGAGTTTGTAGGAGAGAAGAGTGGCATCATGATCCACTCCTTTATTGGCCAAGAGGTCCACCACTACATTGGCTGATCTGCGAACATGCTTGAAAGAGATGTCTTTGTGGGAGTGCAACCATAGCTCAAGGAGCTCAAACTGAGCAGATAATCGCCATATTTTTTAGAGTTTGGAAAATGAGGAGCCCAAGCAAAGGTGATGAGCAGTGTTGATGATGATTTGAGAATTTTCTTCAAACTCTAAAGGAAATATTTTATTTTCATGAGCAAGTAAAAGGCCTTGCATGAAACCCTCCAGCTCTACTAAGTTATTAGTATCCCATCCAATGAAGCCAAAGTATATTAGGAATGGATTCCCTTCATTTTTTCCGATAATTCCTCCAAAAACAGCTTCCCCTAGATTTCCCTTGGAGGTTCCATCAAGGTTGAGTTTGAAAATGTCTTGAGGAGGAAGGCTACAAGAGCTGGGAGATTCAGGTGGATGGTTGGAAGAGGGTGAACCAACAAGGTGACAGGGGATTGAAAGATTCCAATTGGCCCATATGATGCTCTCCAGGGGTTGTGATGGAAAGTATGTGTCCTTTCAATGGTGTAGGGCAAGGGTCTTTTTTATGTTGTTGCAAAAAATAATCTAAAGAATATTTTGCGGAGTTTCTTGATCCTTGAAGATGCATATGTTTATCTCTTTCCAGATCGTCTAGAGGAGTATCCCCAGTAAGAGAGTCCAAAGAGAATTGAGAAGAGTGAAGGGAGATTTCTGGCAAAGTCGAATGGAGCTAATGAAGTCCCCTCGTTTCCTCTAAGTTCTGCGACAAAGGATAGGTAGCCTATCCCAGAGAGAAATAGCCAGGGCGCATGTATCCTTTAGATGATTTATAGTTTCTTCTTGGTTTTGGTAGTTCAAACAATGTGAGGGGACTATAAATCCTTTTTTTTCATAATATTATCCCAAGTTAGGATGCGGCATTTATTGAGAAGCCATAGGAAGGTGGAGACTTTGGGCCATATGCTGGGTTTCCAGATCTGCTCCCAGATGGTATCGAGTTGATTCAGATCATAGGGGTGGAGCAAGTGGTAGGACTCCTTAGTGGTGAAAGTGCCTTGGGTGGTGTACCCCCATCGGAGGATGTCATCTCCTTCTATAAATCTCATTTTTATTTTATTTAGCTCTTTGTTGATGTCCTCATGAGATTCCTCTTTCCATTTTTCCTGCCACTAAGAAGTAGGAAGCCATTTTCGGAAGCCATTTATGAGAGGTAAAGCCCAAAATTGTTTGACTTGATTGTTCTCCCTTCTCTAGAGAATGGATTTCCATCTAGGTTTTTGAAGCAACATGGCCAATTTGGGTTGTTGTTTCCAAGAGTCCTCCCAAAGATGAGCTTAAGAGAATGAATGAATTTCCTAAAAGCTATGATCTCATGTTTTATGAATTTATGTTGCTTGGATGATTTCCATATTTGGGTGCCCATGTCCTCTGAATTGTACCTAATAAGATCCTCTTGAGGCCATTTTTCAGCATATTTGGATGCCCAGAGCTGAGCCCACGAACAACGGAATTTGGAAACCCATTTCCACCATATGCGTGCTCCCATGATGGTGTTGTTGTGGCTAGGATCCCGAAGCCCCAAGCCTCCAGAGAGTTTGGGTGCAAAGACCTCAAACCATTTCACCAGGGCCCATTTCTTATTGTCTTTCTTGCTGCCCTAGACGAAGTTTTGTTGCAAGTTTTAGATTGACTTGAGGACCCATTTGGGGGCATGTAACACTGAAAAAATATAGAGGGGCATGGACTGGAGGATATATTTGATCAAGGCAAGGCGTCCAGAAATGTTGAGAGCTCTATGAGTCTAGGAAGAGAGTCTAGCTTCTAACTTGTCCAGAAGTTCCTTCCAAGAGGAATATTTGATGGACGAATCTATGAGTGGAGCACCAAGGTATTTGGAGGGTAGAGAGGCAATGGAGAATTCAAGGAACTTGGCGATGTTTATCTTAGTGGTGGATGGGGTACTGAAGAAAAAGAGTTGTGATTTCGTAGCATTAATGGTGGTTCCAAAGGCATCAGAGAAGAAATCTAACAAAAAATTGAAAGAGAGGGCTTCTTGAACCGAAGGGTGGCCGATTAGCATATTGTCATCCACGAATTATTGGTGAGATATGGGGGGGTTGTTATGAATGGTTAATCCTTTGAGAGACTGGGATCTGATGGCATGGTGAATTAGACGCCCCAATCCTTCCTCCATGAGAACAAATAGAAAGGGCGAGAGGGGGTTGCCTTGACGGATCCCTCTTGAGGGAGAGAAGGGGGGAGAGGGGGAGTCATTGACCAGAATGGAGAAGAAGGGGGAGGAGATAAGGCTCATGATCCATTTGATCCAGGTAGGGTTGAATCATATAATTCCAACTAAGTTTATCAAATTCTTTGGAGAGATCTATTTTTAGGAGCATACCTGGCTTTTTCTCTGTTTTCAGCGAGTGGATGACTTCATGCATGAGTATTATGCCGTCGATAATTTGGTGTCCTTTTGCATATCCCGTTTGTTCTAGAGATATGAGTAGAGGGAGGAGGGATTTGAGTCTATTGGCAATCACTTTGGAGATGAGTTTGTAGATGACATTGCAGAGGTATATCGGTCTATACTTGTTGGGGGTAGTCGTATGCTCCTCTTTTGGGATTAGAGTGAGGAAGGTAGCATTGAGGGATGGAAGAATCCAGTGCATACTTCGAGATTCCTCAACCAGATCCCAGACTTCTAGCTTTATGTTCTCCTAGAAGAAGTGAAAAAAATTGGAGGTAAATCCATCCGGACCAGGGGCCTTTCTATCTTTGAGCTGTGACATTTCCTAGTCCACCTCTTGCAGCGAGACTGGTCTCAAGAGCATTTGGTTATGATCCTCAGTGATGATTCTAGGCATGTGCTGAGTGATTTTATTGATTCTAGCTTGACGCTCAATGTTGGGCTCTCTAAGTGCATCCTTAAAATAATTTAATAATTCTTTCTCAATATCAGCATTTGTCTCGAGCTTATCTCCCTGATCATTTTTTAGGATTGCAATATGGTTGAGCATTCATCGTTGGATGGTGGAGCAATGGAAGAATTTTTTGTTCTTCTCCCCTTCTTTAAGCCATATAAAACAATATTTTTGTTTCCAATGGATTTCTTCCTATAATATTTGGTCTTCCAAGCAGCCCATTAGATCTTGTTCCTGGAGTGCCAAATCCTCAGTATGCCCATCTCGGATAATGTGTTGCTGAAGATCAACCATTTGGTTTTCTAGCTCCTTCTGACTTTTGAAGATGTTCCAAAAGGATGACTGATTCCATTGCATGAGAAGGTTTTTTAGGGTATTTAACTTCTGCTGGAATTGGTACATTTTTTAGCCCTCTAGTGGTGTCATGCTGCTCCACCAGGTTGTGACCATATCCTTGAAGCCAAGATGAGTGAGCCAAAACTTCTCAAATCAAAAGGGTTTGTTGCTTGCTACCCCGAGACATGACCATTGAAGCTGGATGGGCTAATGATCAGATCCTGACACTAGGATAATGGTGGAGAAGATGTCTCCTTTGATATGGATGGTGTTGTCCAAGATGAGGAATATGTCTAGACATGATCCAATTTTTTTTTTTTACTCCTTTACGATTATTCCAGGTGTGGATACCATTGGAGGTCTCGAGATCTATTAATTGGTTTCTCTGAATGAAATCTTTGAAGTGGTGGTTGTCTGCTTCAAGCTTGAGGCATCATCCTCTTTTCTCATCCAGATTGGTCATCATGTTGAAATCGCCTCCAATAATCCAGAGGGGGTAGGTATGATGGGAGTTGAGGAGTTCTATGGAGTTCAAGATATCAATTTTTTGGGCTATGGGTTGGGGAAAGTACACATTGGTGAGATGGCCATGGATGTTGGTGCTGATCAGGTGAAAGGAGGCTTGAATGAAGTTGTGAGAGGCATGGAGATTGGTTAGGGTGATAAGGAGGGGATTCCAAGCAATTTATAGTCCTCTCAAGGCCCCAATGGCATCAATCACGATGGCGCTGCATCAATGCCAAAGTCTAGATATGATGGAATTTAGGGTGGTACATTTAGTTTCTTACATAAAGAAAATTGTGGGTTTCTCTTTCTCTAATATGTTCTTGATCATTCGGTGCTTTGAGGGGCTGTTGAGCCCTCGAATGTTCCATGAAATGAGCTTCATTGGGAACTATGTGGCACAATCCTATAAAACTTGGTCAGCTTTGGATATCATCCTGATTCAACAAGTATGCCTCCTAGCAGGATAAGTCTCTTCAGATCCATACGTCTCCCTCTTTTCCTAGAATCCTTCATGATATTTTTTGTATCCAGCTGGGTGCCTCCCTGGATAACAAGAGATGGAATTTGCTGCACTCTAGTGAGGAATTCCTCCAGGCATTGGATCTGCTTGGATGGGATCGTGTGAAATTCTTGGCTTTTACAAGCTGCCTCCAAGCCTAAGATGTCGAGCTCACCGAAGTCAATACTTTATAGTTCTTCATCCATATGGGAAGTTTGCTCTAGATCTACCGTATTACCTTTGTTGTTTTTATTGTCCTGTAGAACTTGGGTCTGATTAGAATCTTCCTCCATATGGGATGGTTGCTCCATCTCTACCGTATTTCCTTTGTTGGTTTTGTTGCCCTGTATATCTTGAGTCTGATTGGCGTCTACCATCTTTCCTTTGTTGGTTTTGTTTCCCTGCAGATCTTGGGTCCGTTTGGTGTCAGGCTGTGGGGAGGAAGAGGGATTCAGGGGAGAAAATTGGGTCTGATTAAGGTCGGGAGAGGGTTTGATGGACTTTAGGGATTGCTAAGGTGGGTTTGAGGTAGTACCTTCCGTGGTGGTTTGGTTGGCGAGAATATCAAAGCTGTTGCTGGTGACAGGATGTGAGACTCTGGGAGCTGAGGTGGTTTTTCGAGCATGTCTTTTGTGACTAGAGATCCTCGTGAATCCATCAAGATCAATGTTATCCGAGGTTGGCTTAGGTTTCAAAGGTTGATTGAGAGGGCAATCTCGGAAGGGGAGCCCATGCTCATGAAATTTGCGAAAACAAAAAGGCACATGCTCATAGTCAATATTTTGGACCCATTCAAAGTCGTCATGGAATAGACTTACCAAATCCGAGAGAGCTTTGGCTAGGTGCATGTAGACGGAGAATCTGGCGTAAGCTGTGTAGCAATTAAGCTTGGTTTCTTCTACAATTTTATGAACTCTCCAAGGTGATTTCCAATGTCTTTGAGGGTTATTTAATCCCAGTAATATTGAGGGAGTGAATACATTCTGATCCATATAGGAGCCTAGTTGAAGTCCTCTTTATCTAGGGTGAATATTTCCACCCAGTTCCTTAGGTAGAGGTCAGCCGAGTTGAAGAAATATGGTCCTCCATCCATGATTCGATTTCTATCCTCTAGGCAAGTAAATATGGTGTTGAAGAATCCATTTGGTCTTAGCTACAGGTAGATGTGCCCTTTAGGTTTCCATTTTGAGGCAATCCAGCCCAGGAGAGATTTCTCAGTGGGCCAGAAGCCAATGAATTTTCCAATGAGTGCATGGTCCTTCATGTATTGTATTTTGATGTTGATGTGCTGAGTGGGAAGATAGATCTGGGGCCTGTCATTTTCTATAGGAATGCATGTGGAGGATGAAGCATTCCTCTTCCCATTTTTGTCTTTTTTCTCTTCTGTTAGTATTTCTGGTGTTTCTACAGGGTCAGAATTCCATGCCTTGTCGTTGAGAGGGCTAGAGTGAGGGCCTGCAGGTCCATTACCATCAAGAGAGCAACTAGTGGGGGGGGGGGGGGGGCAGGGGGGGCGGCAAGGGGGAGGGAGCACTGATCCCCCCATCATGAGAATCCATGAATCGGGTTCTTGCACGTTGTGCACAACATTGCCCTTCGCTCAGAACCGATGCCGCAGAAGGGTGGGGAGGGAGCCCTAACGACTCTTGTCATAGGTGAAGGGAAACCCTAGGTTCCCATGGGCCAACGCAACATGAAATTTTCCATCCTCTGACATTCAGGTATGCTCCATTAGTTTCATAAAATTATAAATATTATTATTATTATTAATTTTTAATTAGGATATTAAAAAAAAAAATATTTAGAATTTTTTATATTTTAAATTTATTATAAAATTAAAAATACATTTTTAGTTAAATGTAAAGGAAAACTAAATATTAGTTATTAAAATTATATTATTTTATTTTTAAAATAAATATAAATGCTAACAAGGAGTATAATAGACAATGATGGGGTGTATTGTTAAGGAACTCTGTAATGGCAAGGTCACTGGTTCGAAACTTTGTGGGAAAAAATCTAGCCATATTAAGGGTTGGTGTGGCCCATGCTGAGTGTGATCCCTAGGTAATTTTAACACTTCAATACCCTTAGATCATGATTTCTCCACGTATATTTGAACTTTGAATCTCTTGCTTTTACATATTACTTCATGACAAGGAGATTTCCAATTGAGCTACACCTCGCGGGAGATAAAATCATTTAAAATATAAGACAGTTTTATTTAAACTAAAGTTCGGTAATAAATTATTTTTTGACAAATATTTTACAATTTTTGTATTATTTTAATATATAATATTATATTAAAATAAATTCACCACTACAGTTTATATTGAAATAATATTCAAAATAATATATTTTAACTTTATAGTTTTTATTTTCTGAAACTAAATTTCAATGGAGCCCTAAAAGGTAACCCTGACATAGCAGGATTTAGCAGGTTCTTCAGAGGTCATTTAGGAAATCCTCTTTATATCTACCCTGGGCCCATGGGACACAATAGAAATAATGCAATTAAGCTAAAGGTGCTAATGGAAGTAATAAGGATCACTCAATCATAAGGGTGCACCAACTTGATGGAGGAAGGGGACTTGCAGATAGTCATAAATATGATCCAAAAAATTCTTAATGAAAGTCATTTGATCAAGGTTTCCTATATTTGGAGACTATAAATCCTCCTAAATTAAGTCTTTTTTCTTCTCATTGGAAAAAAAAATATAACTGAAAAGGTAGCCAACAAAGGATACTCAGCTCAAGCCAATTTTATCTCCAACCCTAGCATTCTCTCACAAATTCTCCCCTCAAACAAGAGTGTTGGATCTTAGACTAGTAGGACTCAAACTCCATGGATGGGGTGTTGGAGAAGAGAGAAGGGGGGAGGAATGCTTCCACTATCCCACCTACCCACATGTCAACAGAACATGACAACAAGCCCCCTTAAAAGAACATCACATGTTATACAAAGCGCACAGGACAATATTAAGCTCCACCACCCGATAATTTGGTTCGTTAATTTCTGTGGGGTCTTATTGTTGAAAAATGTAACTAATTTTGGTCTTCATAATTTTCATTGTACTTGTGTACTTATATTTTATGAAAAAATAAAAATAAAGAAAAATAAAATTATTTATTATTATTATTAAAGCACGGGTTTCATGCTCAAAGTCAATTTATTATTTAGGTCAAGCATGTTATTCATGCTTCTCAGTTTTTTCAAGTCAAAATAAATAATGTCATGAGTCAAATCAATGTACTTGAGTCAAAGTCCTATTTGGACTCCTTGAAAAATATGTAAAATAATTTTAATTTGTGTCAAAATAGTCAAATGTTCCTCCACAAGACCAAGTCTTCCCTCCTAGAGAAGTCGTCCCAAAGAGACACATATTTGACCTCTTGGAAAGGTATAAATATATTGCAATTCAACCTCATTTGGAGCATCAACACACCATTTTATTTATGAGCCAAGGAGAGAAAGAAAAGGAATGAAAAAATTCAAGAGAAAGGGAAGAAGTCCAATGACAGAGAACGAGAGTCCAAGGAGAAAGAATTTTATGTCACACATGTGAATTTTTCCCTAGATTCAGTCACACATGCGAAGGTACAAGTCTATTGTAGGGGCCAAGAATTTCAGGAAGAGTTGCAGGTTCGAAAATCACAGTTTAACTAGATTTGTTGATTGTTGACTAGCATTGACTTTGTTGAATTTGACTTGGTTAAGGAAGGTTGAAAAGAGGGCTAACTTGGGGCTTGTGGAAGGACTTTTTCTTGGTGTTTTGGTCTTGGAATCCTCCTTTTAATCTATTCTATAAGAAGTGAATATTTTCTAGGTTTTCCCCTTAGAGGAGTTTTTCCATGGCTTGGAGCTTATCTTTTGTGTTCATTGTCTTTAGGTGATCTTCATAGTGAATTCATTTTGGTAATTGTTTGATGATCAGAAAACAATAAAAATAATAAGAATCCAACACATAATCACAAGAAATTATCAAGTAAAAGATAAATCAACCCTAATTGTTTCCCCTAAGGATTTCTCAACATGATATCAGAGGTAAGGTGAGGAGAAGAAAAATTGAATATCACTCTCATTGGCGTAAATGGAATATTTTCATCAAAGCCACTTTAAAAGACATAAGGAAATGCAAAAGGAAGAATATTGAAGGATCAACATTCATCTTGAAGGAAGGCTAATACATCAAATTATCATTTTGAAGGATCTTGGTTACTCATCATATTTTGAAGAGGATCATCATATTATTAATCTCTATCTTGGAAGCTCTTTGATTATCATCCATTTTGAAGAAATATCTACAAGAAGATATCACTTAAGGAGCATCAATCCTGAGAGCATCATTTACACTCTTGGAAGCAACAACATTCATCTTTGAAGCAACTTGAAGCCACCATTGTTCCAACCATCCTAGAAGTTATCATTCTAGGAAATTTTTGAAGTATCTTAGAAGGTCTTGGGAGCATCAATATATTTAAAAACATCAACATCAAGAAGGAAATTTATTTGAAAATTAAGTATCATGATATGTCTCAATCTTCAAATCAAATGACTGCATTTTGTAAATAAGGCAACACGCTATATGGGTCATCAAAATTTCAAGCATGGAAGAGAAGAATAGACTTGAAACTTGTAGAAAATAAAGTCATGGACTGTGTTCTTGGAAAATTTAAAGAAATAGAGAAGGACAAGACCCAATATGGTCCCCAAGTATGCTAAAGGATAAATTAGGGCTCAAAGGGTTCTCATTGAATCCATCAAATATTATATTATTCCATTCATTGCATATTTGGGAACATCTAAAGCAATCTATGACATGTTAGGAAAATTATATTCGGTCAACATTTCAGTTTAGAAAATATCTCTAAGGAATTGAATATGCAAGACAAGGGTATCAAAGGATGAAGACTTGGTTTCATATCTTATGAAGGTTTCACAATTAAGGGATCAACTATAAGGACTTGGAGAAGTTGTTTCAAATTCAGAATTGACTACTTGTATACTCAATGCTTTACCCCTTGAATGGAGTAGTTTTATGTCAAGCACATACTCTAGAAAGGACACTCCAAATTTTTATTATCTATGGTATTTATGTGTATTCGAAGAAACAATATTGAAGGTGAAAAATGATACTGAACCCAATGAAAAGTCTCAATCCTTCATTGCTAAATCGACGAAAAATAATGAAAGGTTTGGAAGCTTTGAACCTTGTCAAAGACACAATAGGAACAACAACAATCATTCGTGTGGAATACAAGATATGTCAAAAGTAAAATTATTTGGATGCAATGAATAGGATCCCTTTAAAGGATATTGTCCTAAAGATCCTCGAAATAAGAAGAAAAATAAAAGGAAAGAAACAAGTGAAGCACATATCATTGGATAAAAAGAAGAACTAGAAAAGAAGTAGAAAAGTAAGATCCTAAAGATATCTACTATTGAATATCTACTCTCTACCAGGCTTATTAGTAGTTTTTTTTCATTTTCATTAGATTATGGCAGTTATATTAGCTTGTACAAATATTTTTTTGTAATATTTATGAATCAAGAAGAAGCATATATATAATTGGGAAATTTAGATTATATATAATCAGTTGCATCTAATTGGAAGCATACATCTAAGAAAAGCAAGGATATAAGGATTTTTACCATTTAGCTACTTATAATACATGCTCTTTACAAGTATATGCATCATACAAGTGATCATTTAACAGGAAGGGATCACCAAGATCCATTGTTAAAATAAGACTCTTCAACACATGAATGAACTAATGGGACATGGAAAAATCATTTTTCACCTAGAAGAAAGCAAGCATCATTGAAGTTTATAGAAATTCGAGCTACGACATGAAAGTATCATTAAAGCACCTCTCATATAAAAAAAAGGGGGAGTCTCATCATATTCAAGGAAAGAAGAACTTTATTCAAAGAAGACATCTGGATTTGTATATAAAATAGGTATGCATATCTTCAGGAAAGGAAGCTCTTCATTAGATAGTAGATTCATATCTTCACAAATATTTTTGAAGGAAGAACCAGATGCAGAAATTACTTGGAAGTATGAGCATGAACTTTTCATATGGTTATTCAACAAATAGAATCATGATATGGATAAACGTTTGATATGGTTACTTGAAGAACATAAGATAGGAATGAAATTTTTAGAAGGATTTGTGAAGAACGTGATATGATACTAAATCTTAATTCAGAAACAGATTTAATAGATAAGTAACATTAAGTATAACCCTAGTAATATATGAAGTCAAGACATGCACAGGGATGTTTACATTAGAGGGAGCTAGAAACATAATTTAGCATCTTGAAAACAATGCCATCATGATTTTGTAACTTTAATATCGTTGAATTTATTTGAATATGTGACTAGACTACCTATTGTATAAGGATGTCTTAGAGAAACATATGGAATAAATATGTACACTTCAAAGGAAGAAAAATTAGCAACACGAATCAAGTGGTTGATCATGATGGTTTTGATAATGATCTAGAAGAAGCTCACTTTCCATGATAGATAGAAAAAAACTACAACAAAAATATACATTAATTGGTTTGAAAATATATTTGGATGACGAAGATACTACAATTGATCGTTGATGGAAAGTGATAAGTAAGGTTGATAGCGAGGACCCTGTCACAAAGACAAAAGTTTGGCTCTAAAACATCCAGGAAGGTCGAAGCTCAAGAATGATGTGAAGATTAAAAATGAAGAATCACTACAACCACTACTTGAAGATATCCACACAGAGCATGCAATTGATAAACAAAACAAACAAAGCTTATGAAGTCTTCCTTATTAAGAGGGAGCAAGGATTACCTCATGTTGTGCTATACAACAACCCCCAATTATTTTCATTAAATGGGGTCCCTTTAAAATTAAAAAGGAAACTTATTTGTTTAATTTTATCTTAGCCTAAGTCTAAAAAACTTTAGGAAATAAAGTTCTTTCCCTTTTCGCTTTTATTTATTAGCACGCATCACAAATCACATAGCTTACAAGCTTAAAAAATTTAAAACATACTAAGTCTTGCGAGCTGTGATATGCGCTAAACCTTTTCGAAGTCATATAAAACTCCCGTTACAAAAGCTTTAAACACAACTATAAAATAAAATCACATCACACCTTGTGAAATGATCAAATTATAACAATTCGGTAAGAGTTGTGATGAAATGGACCCGACGAATCAATAAAGCAACAAACATAAAACTCCAAGTATCTGATAAAGCGCATCGACATGATTCCTTAAGTGCACTTTGCATTTCGTAGCTAATAACTAAATGCAAGTTTTATTACCGTATGGAAATTGCGATGTGTGATTTGCGCAGATCGCATTTCGCGAAATTTATCAGTAACATAACTAATAGAAATAGTCTCGAGTTTTGATATGTGATGTTTTCTCAAGTGTGCGAAATGATTCATATCTAATCAACCAGATATAATATCTAATGTCTTAAACTGATCGATAGACATTTCACTTGAAGGTGTGTAAGATATTTGATTGAAAGAATTATGGGTGATTAACGAAATTTAATAGGAGTAAGGTTTGAAAGATTCATATGTACTTCAAGCATGTTTTGAATGATTGAACGTCAAATTTGTGATTATATCACTTTAATTCTATCCGTCTCTCCATTCTCTCCATTTCTAAATTTTTCTCTATTCGCTTGAATTTAGGGAACCACTTAACTGGGCAAGAATAACAGGGATGAACAAAAAAGGCAAGAAAATTGCACAAGCATCATCTACTGAAGACTCAGATATGTCTGCCTTATTCTCAGATACCACCTGCAACAAGGATTGCGGTATCAATTATTCAAGAATGAAAATCCAAGGGTAATAACCAAAATTGCTACAACAGGCGTGTCAATTTCTTCAAACTCGAATTATTTCGACGATGCATGCTCATTCATTCATAAAGTAGCAATGAGGCCAAAGATCCTCCCTTATACATATATGGTTAAGTAGGTAATTGACCACTTGAACATAGAATATAGGACATTTAAGGATTCAAAGGGAGATAATATTGTTTCATTATGGGCAGAAGATTTGAGGACGATGTACCACTTACCCACCCTGCAGCAGAACTATGACAAAGCTTTTGTTCAAAGCTTTAGAACGAAACATACAGACCTAATGAAAGTTATAAAAGAATGGAAGGATGACCAATGCAAGCTTAAATGAGATAAACTTGGTACATGCCCAATAGCACAAATTCCTTCCCCTTATTGCTATGCTACTAGAATTTTGTGTAGATTTTTTACAAAGCCTGATACTACTAGTTTTTCTGTAGATTGGGTCCCATTAATTGATGCAATCATCAATTCTTTAATTTTGAATTGGGAAAATATCTATCTGATAATTGAGCCAGAAGTATCATGGAGTATAGGATTAAAAGAAGTGTTTCCTGTAGGGCAAGACCCCCTTTTACATGAGTGCCTATGTCACGGACGCAATTTTCTTTGCTTCGAGTTTTCCTACCATGGGATGGAAGTGGATGGCCCAAGACCCAAATTTAATCCACATTTACCACAAAGCCCTTTCGGAGTCAGATTTTCATCTTCATTTTTACAAAATTTTCCATAGAGTCATTCTCCCTATGCACCAAATTATATTCAATGAGAAAGCCCCTAGGATTTCCAAAGAGGCTAGTACAACCATTTTTCCCATTTCCAGATGGTTTGCCGAAGAAATTTTCACCTATGTCAGAATTTTCGGGAGTTATTCTTCTCCCCACATCATGCCACATTATGTACCTGACAAGCTACTTACTAGAGAGATTGTTTACCAACTTGTGGTAAATGGTATTTCGAAATAGCTTAAAGATGCTAAGAAGGCCATTTGACCTAATTTGTTGAGATTCAATAAGATGATGATCCTAGTGAAAATTAAGCACCTGCACTAGGTGGAGCCCGCAAGCTATTTTTAGGTGATATGTCTATTTTTAGAATTTGGATCGAAGTCTATTTTTCTAAGTTTGGAATGCATGTGCGAAGTTGTTTCGTGGAATGCATGTCTAAAATTATAATGCATGTCGATTTTTTTTAAGCCCTTAACAAAAATTAGACAATAAATAATTATCTATTTTCAATGAGCACTTGGAACTAGTTAACTGAAGTAGCAAATCAGTTATCTAAGTGGATTTCGAGTTGAAGTGGTTGGTTAGTGGAACATGCTATGGACTTCATTGTAACTGAGTGTGACAATGTTGTAACAGAGTTGGATGTGTAGTTATGTGAGCTGTTACTTAGTTTAACTCAATTAAGTGAGTTAAACTCAATTGTGCTAGTTGTAACTAGTTGTATCTAAAGATACACTAGTGAGAGATCAGTGAATTAAATATTAAATTAACTCACAAGTATTGTTCTCACATGCAACTGAAGAAATACTACTATTAACTACATGCATGTCAGATCCTATGGAGACCCAGTTGAGAGATAGGTGAAAGGAGTTTGACTATCAATTGTGACTATAGTGATTCATTCAATGAATCTACACACACATTGGAGTTGCCAATGAGGATTTCGCAGTAAAGGAATCATAAGATATAATTCATTCAAGGATCTTCATCAGCAGGGATTGCGCAGTGGAGGCAGGTTGTGAGGAGGCAGTAAATTGGTGCATGTTTATGCCAATTTCTGTATGACAGTGTGAGACGATTGTATATTGTACTGAGAGCTCTTGGAGCTAGATCTTTGTATGAGATTGTTTCATGATCCATGATATACATAATATATTATACTTGGGGTTTTTAGCTTTAATCTTTCCCGGTAAAAACATCTTCTTATGTATGATTTATTTTTCTTCATGTGTTTGCAATTGGCGATTTAATTTCCGCAAATAATTAAGTAGAAGGATTATGTATTTAACAGTGGATATAATTGTTAGATCAGGAGATTCCAGTAATACATAACATATTATTTTTTAAACTTCTACATGGTATAAGAGCAGTGTTAATCATATAATATTGCAATATTGAAGCAGTGCTGAGTTTTGTTGGTGGAACAATTCGAATTTGCTGCAATAATTTCTTGGTGCGACAGTTGAGTAAACATCGAAATGGATTTCAATGGTTCGTGATTAGAGTATGCACTCGAGGGTAGCTCAAACTACACTTCATGGAAGGATAGGATGGAAGCAGTTCTTGAAGATAATTTCTTGAAGGAATTCATCGACAGTGATGTTCCTAAGCCCACCTCGAAAGATGCTGCATTACTTGACGCATGGAAAAATAAAGTAGTGAAGACGAGAAGGATTTTGTTGGAAGGTGTGAGAGACCATATTTTCTAAAGCCTTAATGGGAAAGCCACTCCATTTGCAATGTGGAAGGCTTTGACAGATATTTTCCAAAGCAACAGTGACCATTGGAAATTGGCGCTGAAGGATAAACTCAGAAAAATCAAAATGGAAAAGGGCGAAAATATTCCTAAGTATCTCACAAAGTTTGTCCAATATTGGGATGAATTGGGGAGTGTAGGAATCACGGTTGTTGATGATGATTTGGTGAGACTGGCTCTCTTTTGACTTCCTAAGAGGTGGCACAATTATCAAGACTCTATCAATGGATGGGAAAAACTGCCGGATTGGGAACGACTGTGGTCGGATCTAGTGCAGGAGGAGTTCAGGTGGAACACCAAGGATGGATCTTCATCAAAGCATGATGATGAAGAGGATTGTGCTTTGGATGCCAAAGCAAGGAAAGGGAAGGGGAATAAATTCCTCTCAAAATCCGAGGCTAAAGGCAAGAAGTTGGATTTGTCCAAGGTGAAGTGTTTTTACTATCACGAATGTGGGCATCTTGCCATTAACTGCCCATAGAAAAAGAAGAACAAGAAGGCTGTTGGAGTTGCAGCTGGTGAGGCCCTTGCCTCGTAATTTGAACTTGATTTCTCTTTTATCACATACTTGGTTCCAAGCGCAATGGGATCATTGTGGTATCTTGATAGTGGTGCTTCCTTTCCACATGACAAGAGATAAGGAGCTTTTCAGTGTCTTGGAGGAGAAAGATCTCCAAATACATATAGAGATGGGCAACGATGGATGATACAGTGTGACCGGCATTGGTACCATTACCTTTGAGAGGGATTCAGGTAAACCATTTCTGTTGAAAGATGTTATGCATGTTCTAGGTATAAAGAATAACTTGGTCTCAGTCACGATGCTAGAGGACAAGTTTATGACGTTGTTTTCAGCGATGGAAAATCTTTCCTGTGACATAAAAAATGGGTCAAACCAAGAGGATAGGGATTTGAGTCAAGAATCTATACAAGCTGGAGGTAGATGGTTGCGCTGCAACGGTGGGCAAAGAAGAAGAAGTGGTGAGCCGAGATGAGGGAGAATTATGGCACAAGCGATTGGGCCATCTTCACCATGGCGCCCTAAATATTTTTCTACAGATTTCTATTGGACTTTCCAAGGGTACACTTGCATAGATAGATTAGTGCAAGGGATGTAATATGGGTAAGTTTGTGAAGACCATATTTCATGAAAAGGAGAACCGTGCTTCGATGATCCTAGAGAGAGTTCACACAGACATGTGTGGGCCATTCTCAGTTTCTTCAACAGCAAAACACAAGTATTATGTTATTTTTTTTTATGAATATTCTTGTAAATGTTGGATCTTCTTCATGAAGAAGAAATATTAAACAGTCTCAAAGTTCTGTGAATTTAAAGCATTGGTGGAGAAAGAGTTGGGGAAGCAAGTGAAGGCTCTGCGGAGCAATAATGGTGGTGAATATATCTTGAACGAATTCAAATAATTCTTTAGCAAAGAAGGAATTCGAAGAGAACTCATAGCGCCTCATAACCCACAGTAGAATGGGGTCGCGGAGAGGAAGAATAGAATGATTGTGGGTGTTGCACGAGCTATGATGCATGATCAAGGCCTACCAATGCACTTGTGGGCGGAAGCATGCAACACTGTGGTTTATGTGCAAAATCGTTGTCCTCATAGAGTACTTGGCATGAGTACACCTAAAGAAGCTTTTACTGGTAAGAAACTGGATGTTTCTCACTTTAAAATTTTTGGCTCATATGTTTATGTTCATGTGACCAAGAATGCCAGGAAGAAGCTGGAGCCGACTGCTGAAGTTGGGATATTTTTTGGGTACACAAAAACACCCCATAATTATCGTGTGTATTTGCCAAACATTCAAATGACTGTGGTGTGACGAAATATAAAATTCAATGAGGAGAAAGCCATGAAGTTGTCACTTGAGAGTGAGCTAGACTTTCATGCAGAGTAGGAACTGTTTGTTCCCAAAGATGAGTCTCTAATGTGGATCAGCCACAGGAGGAGGTTCATGGAGTGGAGGAGTCCACTCACGCAGAGCCAAACATCAAAACTAGCAGAAGGCGTACCAGAGAAGCTGAGAGGCTAAAGCTTGATGCGGTACAAAATGTAGGAGTCCCTACTTCGCAGCGCAGACAGAGATAGTATCCTGACCAATTCACTGGATACATGGCTCTCATGAGAAAATGTATTGTGACTAAGCCATATTCCTTTCAGGAAGCAGTGCAGGAGCCCACATAGATAGATGCAATGGTGGAGGAGTATGAATCCATTGTCAGAAAAAATGCTTGGGAAATTGTTCCAAGGCTGGTTGATAAATCAGTGGTAGGTTCAAGATGGATCTACAAGGTAAAGCAAGCTATTGATGGGAGTGTTGAGAATTATAAGGCAATATTTGTGGCTCGGGGCTTCTCACAGATCGAGGGGATTGATTATGAAGAAAAATTTGCACCTGTCGCACGGTATTCTTCCATAAGGACCATCCTTTCTCTCTCGGCACAGATGGGTTGGCACATTCATCAGATGGATGTGAAGATTGTGTTCCTTAATGGGATCATTGAGGAAGAAGTGTACATTGAGTAGCCTGAAGTATTTGAGATCTTCAGCATTGAGTCGCATGTGTGTAGACTAAAAAGAGCATTGTATGGGTTGAAGCAAGCACCTCGTGCTTGGTACACTCGGATCGACAACTATTTCATTGGACTTGGCTTCACCAAGAGTGAGGCGAATGCAAAACTATACCATATTGTGGTGGAGGGTAAGCGTTTAATGTTATTTATGTTGATGATTTAATAGTGACTGGTGATAAGCAGCTGATACACTCAAGCAAGGAGGATATTGCAAAGGAGTTCGAGATGAAGGATATGGGCCTCCTTCATTATTTCCTTGGATTGGAAATATGGTAGCGAGAAGGTGAACTGTTTGTGTCTCAAGGCAAGTATGCAGGGGATATACTTAGTATGTTTCACATGGAGGTATGCAAACCCATGGATACTCCTCTTCTAGGAAACTGGATGAAATAGGATGCTACATCGACAGAGGTAGTGGATTCTATTTTCTATTGACATTTGGTGGGTTCGCTCATGTATTTAGTTAATACAATACTAGACATATGCTATGTGGTGAACCATCTTAGTCAAGCGATGGTTAAGCCTACCAAGTTCTTTTGGAAGGCGGGAAAGCATGTCATGAGATATCTCAGGGGCACATCTGAGTATGGCTTATGGTATAGACAGACGGATGAGATGAAGTTGCATGGCTTCACGGATGCAGATTGGGCAGGCAACCCAACGGAAAGAAAGAGAAAATCAGGAGGGGTTTTCAGTATCGTATCTACAGTTGTTTCTTGGTACAACAGGAAACATAGATCCGTGGCACTTAGTTCAGTGGAAGACGAATACATGGCAGAAATTCAAGATGCATGTGAGGCTATCTGGATGAGGAAGATCCTGGTTGATTTGTTCAGTTCTCATTTAGATCCTACAGTGATTCATTGTGATAATTAGAGTTGCATGAAACTCTCGATTAATCATGTGTTTCATGATATATCTAAGCATATAGATATCCGATATCATCATATCAGAAATTGTGTGCAACAGAAGATCATGTTGCTTCAGTACATTCCTACGGAAGATTAGGATGCAGATATTCTGACGAAGGCGCTCATCAGGAGCAAATTAGAATACCATAGAGATAGGATCAAGGTGAAGGAAAATCCCTTTCTTTTTGAGAGGGAGTGTTGAGATTCAACAAGATGATGATTGTAGTGAAAATTAAGCACCTACGCTAGGTGGAGCCCGCAGGCTATTTTTAGGTGATATGTCTATTTTTAGAATTTGGATCAAAGTCTATTTTTAGCAGTAATCTATTTATAGATGGAAATTATATGGATGGATGGGCATCTAAGTTTGGCATGCATGTGTGAAGTTTTTTCGTGGAATGCATGTCGATTTTTGTTAAGCCCTTAACAAAAATTAGACAATAAATAATTACATATTTTCAATGAGCACTTGGAACCAGTTAACTGGAGTGGAAAATTAGTTAGCTAAGTGGATTTCGAGTTGAAGTGGTTGGTTGTGTTAGTGTCAATCTAGACATACTGCCATCAGTGATCAAAACTACTCTTTTTGCATTTGCATATTAGGCGTCTCATACCGAATAAATTCCACCATTCTGTTAGGTCATGGATTCATTGATGGTAGTAATTTTTTATCAGTTGTCCCTCATGAGTTACTTGTTGATTTTCCTTTCTATGGTCTTTAGTCATTAGTCACTTTCATTCTCAAAATCATATCAGTAGGTCATAGGATGGGTCTCATTAGTTTCTAGGGTCTCACCATGTTCAAATTAATGAGTCAAATGTCATAATATCAGCAAGGTCATGAGGAAGCCAATAAGCTCAAAGTCACAGCACCAGGAATAATCAGAGAGACATTTTATTCATCTTGATGTAATTTTCACCTCAAAACCATGTTTTGAGGTGAAACGTAATATTTTTCCTTTATTATCATTCATTATTTAATTTTATATCATCATATGTAATAAGCCACAATTCAGAAGCTGTTGTCTCCACAAAGTGATGCTCCTGCCTTCAGGAAGTTTTCCGCAGCATGATCAGTGCTAAATCATCCTCCAAGCATATCCATCGGAAAGAGCCCAAAAAGAGCTTTCCAACGATATGCTGCACTCTCAAAACTGACTTTTGGATTGAAATTTATGCTTAAGTGAAGTAAAGGCCCTTATATGCTCATATACCCCCTATTTCCCCATTTTTCCTTAAACTTTGTTTTATTAAAGTTTTATATTTCCTTTAAAAACCCCTTTTTCCCCTTTCTGATTATAAAATCGCATTATAAATTATTTTTAACAAAAGTGTGATTTATATAACCACTTCCCCTCCATGACCCGTAGAACTTTATAATAAAAACTTTATATTATAAAGTCCCTACCGTAAAAACCACTTCCCTACCATGCATATGATAAAAATTTGATATAAAGTTTAAAGTTTATTATTATAAATCACAATCGCAAGTCCCTTCCCCTTTCAATCACAAATATTAATGTGTCCCCCCCCCCCCCCGATTACTCCAATCGCTCGAAACTCCAATGCGATTGATCGCACCTCCTTCTTCCGATCACCCGATCACTCCTCCTTCTTCCGATCTCCCGATCACAAAAAATTCCAATTGCAATCAATTGCAAGTCCCTTCCCCAGTCCTCCGATTGCGACTCATGATTCCCATCCGACCATTGATTACCCCCGCCGATTGGACGGCCCACAATAAATCGCAGCCCTCCTCCGATCGCATCGCAAGTTCTGGTCTTCCGATTATGATCGCGATTACCCCTGCTCCCGATCTCCGATTGCGATTGACCTGCCGGGCCCACTGCACCATAATTCCGCCCATTCATATAATATAGGGCCTTCCCCTTTGTAAATTTAAATTTTTTATTATTTTCGTTTTACAAATATTAATCCCCCTTTCCCAACCCGCTCTACTCCCGATCCCGATTGTGATTGTGATTAAACCCCTTGGGTCCCACCATTTATTTCCTTCGCCATTCATTACCAAAATGCCCTTCCCCTTTGTAAAAGTTAAAAATTATCTATTTTTTTTTATTACAAAGGGCTCTCCCCAATCGCATCGCATATTTGTAAATGTGTTACTCCGTCCGCCCGGCTCACTCCAATTGCAATTATAATGCAGGTCCCACCTCCACTCCCTTCCTTCCTATTCATTATTTTCCCTTCACTACAGCCAAATTTTCATTCTGAAAGGCATGTTTATTAAAAATTTAGTTTTATTAAAAAATAATATGGAAAGCAACAATCAAAGGGCCGAGAGCTTATTTAAAACAAAGATTGTTATAGCAAGTAGCAAAATAGGAAACATGTTCATCGGTTTACCTATTTTCATTCGTACAGCCCAAACAGAAAATCTCCAAAGTGGTCAAATGCAATGTTGTCCCTTATTTTCAGGGGAATATTGTTGTATTTATTTCTATGATTGTATTTCAGTCCTTCAGCTGTTAGAACAACTCCCTTTTCTGTGGATCTATGTTCCCACATTTCAACCTATTTATTGTAATTGTAAATCATTTGTGAGAGGGGGAGTAACTAAGAAAGTAAGGGAATAGTGTGGAAGAACATATTTGCGCTACATTGTACAGTTTGACAGGAATTAATAAGAGATGCAGCTCTGATTTGTGGGATCCATGTGGTATGAGAGTTAGCATTTTTTTTTCTTCTTTGTTTCATATGTGAATTGTTATGTGTTTCATTCATCCATAAACATTTCCTTTT
This sequence comes from Pinus albicaulis, assembly GCA_034641835.2. Classification (NCBI taxonomy): domain Eukaryota; kingdom Viridiplantae; phylum Streptophyta; class Pinopsida; order Pinales; family Pinaceae; genus Pinus; species Pinus albicaulis. The sequence goes on from CM076576.1 coordinate 613,018,896, forward strand.
GAATGCTTTCAAGATAGAAAGGTAGAATCCATCTCTATATGCTCTGCCTTGGGAAATCATTCATGCTCTGTGTTTTTTCTTTTGTTTGAAAGGATCCATTTATTGTGCCCTTTTCAGCTCCACACCAGTCTTTCCATCCCATCCTCATTAAATTTTAATTGTTAATTTTCCTGCCTATCTTTCCCCATGAAATATCCTGTTTCCTGATTTAATTCCCGCTTTCAACTGTCCCTTTATATCCCACACATCCCTGAAATTCATTCATTCATTCATTCATTTTATTTAAAACTTTTATCCCTATCATTTTACCTAGCCTAATATCAGTCCATTTATTGTGTTCCATTGAATATTATTTCACGGAGAGAGCCCTCTCCTGTCCTTGTAGGGCTAGCTACAAGTCTGAGCGTGGTTTAGTTGTTAACCTGATTTTCCTTTTGCAGCATGGAGTTCATTTCAGGTGCTAACAGGTTGGTGGACCATGCAGTGGAATTCGTTGTTACGAAGTGTAACAAAGTTGTAACAGAGTTGGATGTGTAGTTATGTGAGCTGTTATTTAGTTTAACTCAGTTAAGTGAGTTAAACTCAGTTGTGCTAGTTGTAACTAAAGATACACTAGTGAGAGATTAGTGAATTAAATATTAAATTAATTCACAAGCAGTGGTCTCACATGCAACTGAAGAAATACTACTGTTAACTACATGCATGTTAGATCCAGTGGAGACCCAGTTGAGAGATAGGTGAAAGGGCCTGTTTGACTATCAGTTGTGACTATAGTGATGCATTCAATGCATCTACACACACATTGGAGTTTCCAATGAGGATTGTGCAGTCAAGGAAAGGCAATATCGAGTTCATTTAGGGATCTTCATCAGCAGGGATTGTGCGGTGGAGGAAGGCTGTCAGGAGGCAGTAAATTGGTGAATGTTTATGCCAATTTCTGTATGACAGTGTGAGACGATTGAATAGTGTACTGAGAGCTCTTGGAGCTAGAGCTTTGTATGAGATTGTTTCACGATCCATGATATACATAATATATGATAGTTGGGGTTTTTAGCTTTAATATTTCACGGTAAAAACATCTTCTTATATGCGATTGATTTTTTTTCATGTGTTTGCAATTGGTGATTTAATTTTCGCAAAGAATTAAGTAGAAGGATTTTATATTTAACAGTGGATATAATTGTTAGATCGGGAGATTCTGGTAATACATCACATAGTATTGTTTAAAATTCTACATAATTTCCCTTTACAGTGTGGTACTTTTTCACTTTTTGATATTGGTCATTCCTTCAAGGAAGTTTCAAATGTTAATTTGTTGAATTTGGTTGTAATGCCAAAGCGGCCATATGACCCTAATCATGTAATTAAAAATCACATCACAGAGCTCAAAGTGAAACCTTTTGTGAAAGAGATAGATAGATTTGATGATTTCTTTAAAGGTATTGAAAAGTTTTCATATGTACTAAAGCTTGCATCCAGTCAGCTCAATCAAGATGAATTGGAAGCCTTCCAAGCATACAAAAACAAGAGAATGGAAAGGATTCCTCTGGATTTATTGAATATTGAAGACATCAAAAGATTGAATCCAAGTATTAGCTTGGATAACGAAGCCAAATACATGTCTAAAGATGAGTCAGGGAAATCAGAACATCAATCTCAGAATTCAGATCATTCTGGTAATGAATCCGAAAATAGAAATGAGACCCCATAAAAGGTAATTGATCAAGTAATCAAAGAGATTGAGATACAAGAGAAAGGAGGAATTAATGGAGATGAATCATCCTCCCAAGAAGTTCAACACAGCCAAAATACACCTGATCAGTCAGAAAAATCTCATCCAAAGGATTTGAAGATTGAATGGGATACGTTTTCTAAGGCACTGCAAACGCCTAAAAAAAATCCCAATACTGATCAATCTACCAGTTTTTCAGACACCATAACATTCTCAGAAATTAGTGGAAACTGCTACTCCACTACAACAAGTTCCTAAAACTCATGATCGAGAGATCATTCTGACCAACCCAACAGAGCAGATAGTTTTACAAATTGAGGAAATTCCTTCACTAGGTGTCTTCTACAGTCCTAATCATAAGGCTATAGTCAAGAGAAGAAAAAGGAGAAGAATTGATGATACAGTCTCAAGTGTTAGAAATGAATATGTTGACATTTTATGGAAGGATCCTCTAGCTGATCCTACTGAACATTTAACCAAGCTATCACAGTTTGCAGGGGCATATGCTACTGCCACTATTGATAAGGCCACTGAAGTTCAATTGTTACTGAAGCAGAGAGAAGATAAAATACAAGATTTAGAAAGACTGTTAGAGTAAGAAAAGTCTAACTCCAACAAGAAAATGGAATTGAAAATGTCTCAGTTTCAAAAGGATTTTGAAATATTAAATTTGTAGCATCAGGTGCAACTTACAAAAAAGCAAATGCAACTAGAAGCAGAAATAAAAAAATTACAAATCCAGCCACAGGTAGAACAATTCATAAGGGAAGAATTGGATGTGAATGCTAAACTAAAGGAGCAACAAGAAGTATTTTTCCAACAAGCTTCAATCACTAGCTCTTATTATGATTCAAGTGAAATCCTGATCCAACAAGTGGCTATCCAGAAACTTGAGTGTGAGAAAATTAAGAAGAAAATCAATGAACACATTCAATGGCAAGCATCAGACTCATGAAAGGAATCTGATCTACCCCTGGTAGATAAATTTCACAAGGAAATCTTATTTAAATATTGGGAAGCATCGCTAAGGAAAGCAGACAAAGCAGCAGCAAAAGCATCAAAGTTAACAAAGGAAATTACTGATTTTTCTTGTGAACAAATTTTGAAAGTTGAGCTTACCAAAGAGTCCACATCTAAAGTGCTCTCAGAAATCAAGCCATTAGAAGCACAGTGGAAACAAAGGACAGAAATGCAGGAAGAAATGATTAAAAACAAGTAAATAAGTTTGAACATGAAAATTATTGGAATTTTCTGAGCAAACCTTATCATTAGCACCAAACCCTGCAATCATTAACCGATTCAACAAAAATATTGCAGCCAACACTCTCAAATGCAGTATTCAAGGGACAGGTCAGATCAAGAATTTCGCAACCAACTTGTAGAAATTATATACAAGATGCATGTATATATCCAGATTCTCCTGATCTAACAATATTTATCTTCTTGCTAAATACAGAATCCTTCCACTGTTAATATTTTGTGGAAATTAAAATCAATTGCAAACACATGAAGCAATAAAAACAATTGCACATAACACAGTTGTTTAACGGGAAAGCCTGAAGCTGAAAACCCCAACCATCATATATTATGTATCATGGAGATCATGTAACAATCTCATACAAAGCTTAGTACATCAAGCTCTCAGTACAATACAATCGTCACACACTAATCATGAAGAAATATGCAAATCGATGCATTGATTTCTTGCCACCTGATAGGTTGCCTCCACTGCGCAATCCGTGCTGAAGAAGACCCCTGAATGAATTCGAATCTACCTTGCTTGCACTGCGCAATCCTCATTGGAAACTCCAATGTGTGTGTGATGCAATCAATGCATCACTATAGTCACAACAAATAGTCCATCTTTCCCTTTCACCTATCTCTCCACTGGGTCTCCACTGGAACTGACATGCACTGTAGTTAACTGCTGTATTGTTCAATTGATTAATGAGTTATTATTTGTGAATTAATTAACTAATTAATTCACTCCACTCTCACTAGTGTATCATTCAGTTAGACTAGATACAACTAGCTCAACCGAGTTTAACTCCATTAACTGAGTTAAACTGAATAACAACTCCATGAACTACTCTTCCAACTCTGTCATAACTTTGCCACTTCAGTTCTAACTGAGTCCTCCATGCATGAACCACTAGTAAACCCTAGGAATTGCGTAATTCCTTCAGCCCACTGATTTTCCAAATCTGTGCACTGAAATTAAGTGCTCCAAGAGAATAAGTTGTTGTTTATTGTCGGACTATTATTAAGAGCTAATAATAATCGACACTTCTATTTTTAGATCGACGATCTATAAATAAACTTCACCCAATATTCTAAAAATAGAATTTCATCTATTTTTCCAACTTGACCAACCATCCACAAATAGCATCCTGCAACTTCTGAAATATGATCACCATGTCTAAAAATAGACTTACACCTAAAAATATCTTGCGGGCCCACTTAGTGAAGGTGACTGATTTTCACTAAGCTCATCATCTTGTTGAATCTCAACACTCCCTCTCAACAAGATAGGGATTATCGTTCACCCCAATCCTGCCTCTATGGTATTTGAATTTGCTCTTGGTGAGCACCTTTGTCAGAATATCTACATCCTGATCTTCCGTAGGAATGTACTGAAGCAACATTATCTTCTGCTGCACACAATCTCTGATATGATGATACCAGATATCAATATGTTTAGATCTATCATGAAACACATGATTAATTGAGATTTTAATGCAACTCTAATTATCACAATGTATCACTGTAGGATCTAAATGTGAACCAAACAAACCAACCAGGATCTTCCTCATCCAGATAGCCTCACATGCAACTTGACTTGCTGCCATGTATTCTGCTTCCTCTAAACTGAGTGCCACAGACCTTTGTTTCCTATTGTACTAAGAAACTGCTGTAGATTCGATACTGAAAATCCCTCCTAATTTGCTCTTTCTGTCTGTTGGGCTGCCTGCCCAATCTGCATCTGTGAAGCCATGCAACTTCACCTCATCTGTCTGTCTGTACCATAATCCATACTCAGATGTGCCCCTGAGATACCTCAGGACATGCTTGCCTGCCTTCCGAAAGAGCTTGGTAGGCTTAGCCATCGCTTGTGAAATCCGGTTCACCGCATAGCATATGTCCGGTCTTGTATTAACTAAATACATGAGAAAACCCACAAATTGTCGATAAACAGTGGCATCCACTACCTCTTCCAATGTAGCATCCTCTTTCCTCCAATTTCCTAGGAGAGGAGTTTCGATAGGCTTGCAACCTTGCATGTGAAACTTCTCCAGTATCTCCCGGGCATACTTGCCTTGAGACACAAACAATTCACCTTCCCCCTGCCATATTTCCAATCCAAGGAAATAATGAAGGAGGCCCAAATCTTTCATCTCAAACTCCTTTGCAAGATTTTCCTTGCATGAGTGTATCAACTGCTCATCACACGTTAGTATTAAATCATCAACATAAAGAACAATGATTAAAAGCTTACCCTCCACCATAATTGATACAGGTTTGCATCCGCCTCACTCTTAGTGAAGCCAAGTCCAGTGAAATATTTGTCGATCCGTGTGTACCAAGCACGAAGTGCTTGCCTCATCCCATACAACGCTCTTTTGAGTTTGCACACATGCGACTCGCTACTAAAGATCTCAAATCCTTCAGGCTGCTCAATGTACACCTCTTCCTCAATGATCCCATTAAGGAACGTAGTCTTCACATCCATCTGATGAATGTGCCAACCCATCTGCTCTGAGAGAGCAAGGATGATCCTTATGGAACAATACCGTGTGATAGGTGCAAAGGTTTCTTCATAATCAATCCCCTTGATCTGTGAGAAGCCCCGATAAAAAAAACTTTCCTTATACTTCTCGACGCTCCCATCAATAGCTTTCTTTACCTTGTAGATCCATCTTGATCCTACAACTGATTTACCAACCGGCATTGGAACAATCTCCCAAGCATTGTTTCTAACAATGGAGTCATACTCCTCCACCATGGCATCTACCCATGTGGGCTCCTGCACTGTTTCTTCAAAATAAGATGGCCCTGTCACGATACACTTGCTCATCAGAGCCATGTATCCAGTAAACAGGTCAGGTGATTGTCTCTGTCTGCACTATGATGTAGGGACTCCTACATTCTATGTCGCATCAAGCTTCAGTCTCTCAGGTTCTATGGTATACTTTCTACCTTGTCTGATGTTTGGCTCTGCATGAGTGGACTCCTCTACTCCATGAATCTCCTCCTGTGGTTGATCCACATCTAGAGGCTCATCTTTGGGAACAAGAAGTTCCTCCTCTGCATGCAAATGTAGCTCCCTCTCAAGTGACAACTTCATGGCTTTCACCTCATTGAATTTTATATCTCGTCGCACCACAATCAACTGACTGTCTAGAAAATACACAAGATAATTATGGGGTGTTTCTGTGTACCCCAAAAATATCCCAACTTCTATAGTCAGCTCCAGCTTCTTCCTGGCGTCCTTTTTCACATGAATGTAAACACTTGAGCCAAAAATATTCAAATGAAAAATATCAGAATTTTTATCAGTAAAAGCTTCTTCAGGTGTGCTCATGCCAAGTACTCTATGAGGACAACGGTTTTTCACATAAACCATAGTGTTGCATGCTTCCGCCCACAAGTGCGTTGGTAGGCCCTAGTTATGCAGCATAGCTCGTGTAGCACCCATGATCATTTTTTTCTTCCTCTCAACGACCCCATTTTGCTGTGGGTTATGAGGCGTTATGAGTTCTCTTCAAATTCATTCTTTGCTATAGAAGTCTTTGAATTTTCCCGAGATGTATTCACCACCATTATCACTCTATAGAGCTTTCACTTGCTTCCCCGGCTCCTTCTCCACCAATGCTTTAAACTCACAGAACTTTGAGAATGTTTCACTCTTATTCTGCATGAAGAAGATCCAGCATCTACGAGAATAGTCATAAAAAAATATAACATAATACCTGTGTTTTTCTGTTGAAGAAACCGAGAAAGGTCCACACATGTCTGTGTGAATTCTCATCAGGATCATGGAAGCACGGTTCTCCTTCTCATGAAAGGTGGTCTTCACAAACTTACCCATAGTACATCCCTTGCACTGATCTGACTACGCAAGAGTACCCTTGGGAAGTCCAGTAGAAATCTACTGCAAAATCTTCAAAGCGCCATGGTGAAGATGGCCCAATCTCCTATGCCATAATTCACCCTCATCCCAGCTCACCACTTCTTCTGCTTTGCCTATCATTGCAGCGCAACCATCTTCATCTAGCTTGTAGAGATTATTAACTTGAATCCCTATCCTCTTGGTTTTACCCATTGTTTTATATCACATGAAATCTTTTCCTTGCTGAAAACAACGTCATAACCTCTGTCTTCCAACATTGCGACCGAGACCAAGTTCTTCTTCAAACCTGGAACATGCATAACATCTTTCAACAGAAGTGGATTACCTGACTCCCTCTCAAAGGTAATGGTCCCAATACTGGTCGCACTGTATCGACCATCGTCGCCCATCTCTATATGCATTTGAAGGTCCTTCTCCTCGAAGTCACTAAACAACTCCTTGTCTCCCATCATATGGAAAGACACACCACTATAAATATACCACACCGATACCATATATCTTGAAGCCAAGCATGCGATCAAAGAGAAATGAAGTTCAAATTGCGAGGCCAAGGCCCTCTACAGCTGTAGCTCCAACAACCTTCTTGTTCTTCTTCTTTTGTGGGTAGTTAGTGGAAAAATTCCCATATTCTTGACAGTGAAAACACTTCACCTTAGACAAATCATTCTGCTTGCCTTTAGCTTCGGATTTTGAAGGAAATTTCTTCCCCTTCCCTTTCCTTGCTTTAGCAGCCAAAGCGAAATTCTCTTCATCTTCATTCTTCGATGAAGAGCCATCCCTGGTACTTCGCCTTATCTCCTCCTGCACAAGATCCGATCAAAGTCACTCCCATTCTGGCAATTTCTCTCGTCCATTGAAAAAGTCTTCATAGCTATGCCAACTCTTTGGAAGCCCAAGGAGAGCCAAGCTCACCAATTCTTCATCATCAACAGTAATCCCCAGACTTTCCGGTTCATCCCTATAGTGGACAAACTTTGTGAGATATTTTGGAATATTGTCGCCCTTCTCCATTTTTATTTTTCTGAGCTTATATTTCAGTGCCAACTTCCTCTGGTCGCTGCTGCTTTGGAAAAAATATGTCAAAGCCTTCCACATTGCAAATGGAGTGGCTTTCCCATGAAGGCTAGACACAATATGGTCCTTCACACCTTCCAACATAATTCTTATTGTCTTTGTTATCTTCTTTTGCCATGCGTCAAGTAATGCAGCATCGCTAGATCCTGGATTAGGAACATCGCTATCGATGAACTCCTTCAGTCCATTATCCTCCAGCACCGCCTCCATCCTATCCTTCCAGGCTATGTAATTCGAGCTGCCATCAAGGGCATACTCCAATCGCAACCCATTGAAATACATTTCAATGTATACTCAACTGTCGCACCAAGAATTTTATGAAGCAAATTTGAATTGTCCACCGACACAAACTCAGCCATTCTTCACAATTGCAATCTTCAAGAATTAAAACTGCTCTGATACCATGTAGAAATTATATACAAGATGCATGTATATATCCAAATTCTTCTAAACTAACAATATTTATCTTCTTGCTAAATACAAAATCCTTCCACTGTTAATTTTTTTCAGAAATTAAAATCGATTGCAAACACATGAAGCAATAAAAACAATCGCACATAGCATAGTTGTTTAACGAGAAAGCCTGAAGCTGAAAACCCCAACTATCATATATTATGTATCATGGAGATCATGTAACAATCTCATACAAAGCTTAGTACATGAAGCTCTCAGTACAATACAATCTTCACACACTAATCATGAAGAAATCTGCAAATCCATGCACTGATTTCTTGCCACATGATAGCCCGCCTCCACTGCGTAATCCCTGCTGAAGAAGACCCCTGAATGAATTTGAATATACCTTGCTTACACTACGCAATCCTCATTGGCAAATCCAATGTGTGTGTGATGCAATCAATGCATCATTATAGTCACAACAGATAGTCCATCTTGCCCTTTCACCTATCTCTCCACTGGGTCTCCACTGGAACTAACATGCACTGTAGTTAATTACTGTATTTTCCAGTTGATTAATAAGATATTATTTGTGAATTAATTCACTCCACTCTCACTAGTGTATCATTCAGTTAGACTAGATACAACTAGCCCAACTGAATTTAACTCCATTAACTGAGTTAAACTGAATAACAACTCCATGAACTACTCTTCCAACTATGTCATAACTTTGCCACTTCAGTTCTAACTGAGTCCTCCATGAATGAACCACCAGTAAACCCTAGGAATTTCATAATTTTTTTAGCCCACTGATTTGACAAATATGTACACTGAAATTAAGTGCTCCAAGAGAATAAGTTGATGTTTATTGTCTGATTATTATTAAGAGCTAATAATAATCGACACTTCTATTTTTAGATCGAAAATCTATAAATAGACTTCGACCAATATTATAAAAATAGAATTTCATCTATTTTTCCAACTTGACCAAACATCCACAAATAGCATCCTGCAACTTCTGAAATATGATCACCATGTCTAAAAATAGACATAGTCTAAAAATAGATTTACACCTAAAAATAGCCTGCGGGCCCACTTAGTGAAGGTGATTTATTTTCACTAAGCTCATCATCTTTTTGAATCTCAACACAACTCAAACCCATGCTAGATATTTGTCAACTTCGGGATCAAATCCAAATGGAGCATCATAACTCATAAGTTATATTGTTACTTTATTTTCCTAGATTGTACTTGATTTTTTTCTTACGAGGATGGTTTTTTGAAACCTCCTCTATTTTTATGTAATAATCTATTTTTAAACATATTTAGTTTATTATTTAAACCCTTCTCATGCATTTAGAGAAGGGTCCATAAATTTGTCAAAAACATTTGCAAAGAATGCACTTTTGTAAATTTGTAAATGCTTTGTTGGATTAATGGAACAAAATCTGTTATCTTTTGACATTTGAAGCTATTTAACTGATGTTGCACTATTGTACTCTTTAAATTGCTTGAAAGTGAAGAGGAGCAGAAAATCTATTGTCAGTTTATATGAGTAGGACTCCGCACATATGGTACTTCTATTCACTTGTATTAAGTTTTTCTTTCTAGATTGACAGTTATCTTTTTACTTGCATTATATATTTGAAATGTCATAATAAATGAATGTTAAATGCACTTTTGCACTAATATTTTTCTGTGGTTTCTTATCTGATATATAATCATACATATGAATGTGATATACTTTTCATAATTACTTTAATCAAACTATTTTGTTAAAAGAATCATCTTTACATAATTTTCATCTCTTTCAACTGTTAAATAATCTTCATTACTAATAGTCGGATAATATCTCCTTAGATCACATAAAGGAAGAAACACCCAGTGTATATTGTAGAATAGATAAGTGTTAGATAAATGCATGTGATAGATTAAAATAATTTCCCATTGCATGTTATATAAACAAAACACACCCCAAATCATGCTTATTGGGAAACTGGTCCCTTCATCCTCATTTGGAGTGACCACACCAAACGGAAAAGGACTTACTCTAAGGTTTGGACTGGGTGGTTTTCCCCCATATTGTGGCAACGTAATTCCGAGGCCTCAAAATTTTGGCGCTAGAAAGAGGGCCAATTGTGAATGGCAAGAAGATCTAATCAATATAATAGTCTCTCTCCCTCTAGATCCCCTTCAACTTCCAGAAAATTAGCTAGATCTAAATCTTTATGTTCTGAAGTTAAACATCCTTCTCCTAAGTCTCCTAGTGATACTCAACCCTTACTGTCTCCTGATTTTCATCAAAATTCCCCTGAAGTTCAATTTTTGATAGAAAAGTTAGAGAGAGTATCCATTTTTGCTGAAAAGCCTGAATCTTCTCAATCATATGAGATTATTATTTCATCTTCTTTACAACATAGAAGAATATTAACTCGATCAGAAACTCAAAAGACAAGAATCCTTCCTTTTGAATTTCCCATCAATACTTATCGAAGGAGAATAAAGAAGACTCAATAAGAGTCAATCACCAACGATATCTTATCCAGTAATCCACCCCATTCACCTCCATTACCTGCACTCACTTCCACAGCTTCCATTCCAACAATCAGTGTTACTTTAACTAGCTCCAGTACTCAGAATAATATCCCTTCAACTAGTTCTAACACTCAACTTGCCTCTTCTTCAACTCAAACTCAATCCATCACATCCACCCAAGGACCAATGGCAAGTCAGGTACCTCTGCCAAATGTACAACCATGGAACAATCCAGGGGCTGTACAAATGCCTGCTCCTCTTCATCCTCTCCCAAAAAACCCTGAAAGATGGCTACCTAAATTTAATCCTGATGATGGTCTTCCAGCTGAAGAACACATTCATAATTACATGTTAGCCATTAATTTAAAAGAGGTAGTTGAAGAAGATTGTGTTGTAAGATTATTTCCATATATTCTCATAGGATCTGCAAGATCTTGGTATTTTTCATTGCCTACCTTCTCTATAACTAGCTGGAATATGTTCGAAGAACAATTTTTAGCTAATTTTGGAGATGACAGAACCACTGTATCGCTCATTAATGATTTATCAAATCTAAAGGCTAAAAAAAGGGAGAAAATAAAATATTTTAATTCAAGATTTAATAAATTGCTCAATAAAATTACTGCTACAGTAGTTATAGGTGAAAAAGTTCAAATTGAGTTGTATATTTCCTCTCTCCCAACCCATATAGCCATTTTTTTTTATAGAGAAAAACTGCCTACATTGGCAGAAGATATGAAAGATTCTTTATCTGTAGAGAAACGCATAATCACTCTTAACAAGAAGAATTCCAAAGAAGATAGGAAATAAAAGAAAGTATCCTTCAAATATGATTAAAAAAAGAAGCCATCTAAAGACCCTTTTGATGTAGAAGGTCTTCAGAAAATTTTAAAGACTATGAAAAATGAGATGGCAGATATCAAGAAACAAGTTGCTGAAAGTTCTAGTTCAAAAAAGAATTTTAGACCCTCCAAGAAAAATCAGTCTTCTAATTCTCAACCACCAAATATCATACATAATGCTGAGTCTGATCAAGATATAGATGAAGAGAAAACAAAGGAAGAAGAAAATGAAGAAGAAGAAGTTGAACTAAATGGAATGTGGGATTTTATCCTATCAAATGAGGAACAAAAAGAAGCTTTACCTATGAGTACAAGAAAAAAAAACTCTACTGAAGCAATGCAGCCAAATAAAAAATAGAAGAATTCAACACCTAATAAAGATAAAACAGTAAGTAAAAATTATACTTCTAAGGCTACACAAAAAAACCCTGTTACTTCAGATACTCCACCTACATCAAAGACAATGGTAGTCTCCAACACTATTGAGTATAATGTAGTTGAGGATATGAAAAATACCAGGGCCAACATTTCAATACACGAACTTACTAAGTTAAAGAAGCAACAGAAAATCTTACTTAGAGATTTAAATGCAATTCCTGCTTCAGCCTTACCTACCCCAGTAGTAGTCCAAGCTGCGAATCAAATGGGTCAACAGCCTTCTCCATCAACTAAAATAGATGCTACATATTTGATTATGATAGGTGACCGATCCATCTCTCATACTCCTCCATTTGTTTTAACCTATGAGATCTATAATAAAAATTTCCATAATTGTTTAATAGACTCAGGGGCTTCCTCTAATATCATGCAAAAATCAGTATGTGCTAAGTTGAACATAACTCCTAAGAGTTCCCCTGTTCATATAGTACAACTTGACAGAACTAAAGTAGAGGTTGTAGGAGAAATAAATTATGTTTCTAACAGATTGTCATCAAACCCCAAGGTTGCTCAGATAATCAATATATTGGTGGCTCATATTCTTGATTTTAATGGTTTAGTGTTAAGTAGAGACTAGTCTGAAAATCTCCATGGATATTTTGCAACAAAATGGTCACATATGTGGCTACCACACAATGGAAAGACAAATCAAACCCGGGTAGACCGAGAAAAGTTCATGAAACATACAGTCATCGATCTTGAAGGAATAAACGAACCAGTAACATTCAATAATAATATTATTGGAAACTAATCGCCAGAATAATTTCTTGGAAATTTTAATGCTAAAACATCACCCTTTTTCGATAATTCAGTTACCTCTCAAATCGAGAATTTTTCCCAGACAGACACTTCGAAATGTAAAAATTTTGTAGATAAACCAGTAATTAATTCTTTATTTTGGATTCTTTATTTTGACGGTTCTAAATCTGAAGATGGTGCAGGAGCTGGCTATATTTTAATAATCTGAGAAGGAGAAAAAACCATGTTAGCCTGCAGACTTGAATTCGATTGCCCAAATAATATAGCAGAATACGAAGCATTAATCCAAGTTTTGTACAAAGAAATTGATCTCGACATCAAATATCTAAAAGTCCTAAGAGATTCATAAATCATTGTTAAACACGTAATAAATACCATTCATTATCATTCTGGACATTTAAAGCAATACCAATCATTAGTCCAAGAATTTACCATTCATTTCTTAGCCTTCAATATTTCTTCCGTACCTAGAATACAAAATGCTAGTGCAGATTTATTGGCTAATGTAGCATCAAAATTAATTCCATCTCAAGAATTTAGTCCCAATATATTTTCCATTGAATTGATTTTTAGACCATATGTTCCTGACAATATTACCAATTGGAGAGTATTTAATAATGATTCAGATATCATATATTTCCTTACATTTGAAGGATCTTATGATAGTCAAATATTAAACGAAAATGAACATGACACTCAGATAAAGGATGATCAAGATGAAAATCCAATTCCTAATTCAATTGTCAAATTAGAAGACCTTTATGATCTAAAATATAGGTTTAAAAGAGTTACTAACTCTAAAATTCAAAGTTCTACCTTAAGATTTGAGTTAGTAAATCTTCGAACTGATGATAAACCTCAAAATGTCAATTTAGGTCTTGGTCTATAGTCTGATGAAAGATTATCATTTATCAAGTTTTTTATTTTTCTAAGTAAAGCTAATTCTATTATGTCATAAACAAAAAGTTACAGTGCACTTCCTGCAGAATGGACAAGTCCATGCCAAAGGGAAAAGTCAAGATTTTACTGCCAAGAGCTGGACTGCCCCAAGAGGGGAAACCGATCCTTAGAAACCACAAAATACGGGCTGCCCATAGCGGGAAACCAACCAATATAGTTTTCAAAATAAAGCATAAAAAGAAAAATGTAGCAATTTTAAACAAGAAACGACCGCTAAGAGCAGAAGTGGAGGCGCTAAGGTGAACCTTCATGCTTGTCGCTGGGGGAAGGAGCTTCATCCAGAATTTGGAAGACATAGCCATAATACAAAGAGTCAAAGCTAGGCCCAGATTCATCATGCATAGGGCGAGGAGAAGCAGGAAGATCGAGACGCTCCATCGGCGTAGTCAGCAGCAAATCTTCCTGCAAGGTGGTTGTATGCTTTTGGGAGGTGTCCAAAATGCTACCACATGTCTACACATGGGTGCCTGGAACGTCCGGAACAGAGATACCCTCGTCCCTGTAGTCCTCAGTGTCGCTGGAATCAAAATTTTTTCTAGAGGAAAGCTGCACGGGAAGGGCTTTGAGCTTTTGTGGGATGAAAGACGGCTCTGGGGAGATATTCGACTTGTGGGCTCTTTTATTACTGCGGAAGGAGGAGGGGAGGAGGGAAGGACCAGGGACCTGCAGAGAGAGATGAGCATTCAGGATGACCAAGGGAGGAGATTCATGCAAATTCCAGTCCAGAGAGAGGTTCAAATCACGGGAGAGGGAGCTAGACAGAGGAGGATGAGAGGGAAGGCCCCTCCCTCCTACACGTCGGCACCTCATTCTATGTTGACGGGGCATTAAGCACAGTACCACTGACAATTTGTCACCATCCCTACCATTCCCCATCTCACACATTGGAGGGATTATTTTGTGACCTGTGAGTAGTAATATAACTTGAAAATACTTTCATGGCATTCCCCTGAACATGTACTTTCATCCCCCTGAAGACATCTCCTTGTGAAAAACCCTAAAAATGGCCCTTTTTGCATTGGTGCAGGTAGCCAGTTCAGTACCCGCGCCAATGGGGAAAATCCTTCAAAGAGGTCGCGCCAATTGGCGCTCTGTCCCAGAGTCGCACTCGTGCCAGCCAATTTAAGGAGTGTTTTTTAAAAATAAATGGCGAAAGTTTCGTCCTAACAAATTCCTGGACTGCTATCTATCTTGAGTTGGGAGGTTTGGCTACGGATCTCCATAGAGAGAAAGTGGTTTGCCACCTCTCATGGAAGCTTCCTTGATGATAGGGCCAATCCCATGATTATAGGGATCCCAACTCCCCTTCCTCCATCTATAAAAGCTTACCCATCTCCATGGAAAGCTAGTCTTCAAGTTCCCAAATTCTCAAGAGCCTTATGCTGCAAGAGCCTCGATTATTCCCCTAAGGCCAAATTCAAGCAAGGAGACTATTGTCAAGATCCGAAGAGAGAGGTTTGTCCCATCCTTGACAGGCTTTTCGAGACGTGTTCTGCTGGTGACCCTCCAAAGGAGAATTCAGTGTCAGAACTTGGTTGTAATTTTCCTTTGATTGGTTAATAATAAGCGACTATTGGTTATGGTTCCACTCTTGTTATGGTTTATGATAATGAGTTATGTCCTTTCTGACTGACATATAGTTGTATCTACTAGATTTTACGCTTGTGTTTGTTTTGTTTCTCTCTTGTGCAGGTGTCCTATCACGGAGATCGTGGGGATCGTGATCTGCCAGGGCTAAGGAACGGGAGCGCTACCTCTTCTACAAGCAACAACGTTGGATTCCAGGTAAGCCTTCATCGCTAGTTGGTTTATTTGCAATTAGGAACCTGCACTGTAGCGTGAATGATTGTTGCTAGACCCGGTCTGGGCTAGTAGGGATCGCCTCTGTCCGCAGAGGGGATTTACCTCCACAACAAATTGGCGACTCCACTGGGGATCGTTAGCTTGTTGTCGTTCGTTTTATGAGCTATAGACGGAGCCTGAAGTTGGCCAGATAGCCTTCGAAACGCTTTTTCTCTGCAATTGCGAAGTAGATCAAAGCTGCTTCAGTCAATCTCCGGTTTAGTTTGTAAACTGAACACTTGGAGCACTGTCTTGTCTCTTCGGTTGATTCTTGATTCTGCTTGCTTGATCGGCTCTTTTGGGCTGGTTCTTTCTGTGAATTTGGGTTTTTGAAAACTCCAAACATCACTGGTCTGATCTTGGATTGCTTATTTTTTATTTTAGCATAGCAAACTTGACTGGCGTGTTTTTTAGCACGAGATTCATGCCAATTGGCGCTTAGTTATCAATGTATTACCCGCGCCAATTCTGATATGGCGCTAGTTGCAGCCTGACAATCGCGCCAGTGCTGGGGACTGCTAGGGTTTTCTTGATTTTGAGCTTTCTGAGCCTGATCTCTGATTTTGGTTTCATTTTTTCAACTGCTTGAGTGTTTTGGAGCCTTGATTGACTTACTGCTACCTTCGTCCTTTGGTTGTTTGTCTATTTCCATCGATTTTGCATTCTATCCCTAGGTCATCTAGGTGCTATGGTGTGTCGAGCCTTCCTTGGGAGTTTTTGGTTTCTATCGGTTCAGTCAACCTTGTGATTGCTTCCCTGCATTCATTTGACAGTTTTTTATCGTTTTATTGCGCTATTTGAGTGATTGAATCTTCCTTCATTCGAATTCTTCTTTGTCTCGTTTTGGGCCTAGATTACACATCTCATTTGTGCCTTTGGGATTTTTCGTGGTTTTGAGGGACTATTGGTCGATTTGAGGTCTGATTGTGTTTGCTATTGAGTGAAATTTGTTTGTTTTTTCTCTCTTATCATCATTTCTCGAATCACTTTTGCATTAGTTTTCATTTTTTTAGCGCACTTTTCTCTGAAATATTGAAAATATATATAAAAAAAATCTCTTTTGCTTTTCATTAGTTAATGTGAATTAGATCTTTTCGGTGTTATTAGTGATTGGTAACCTTGAACGAAAAGCTTTTTTAGTTTTCATTAGCTGCATTAGAGACATCATTGGTTGTTTTCTGTTCATTTCGTTATTGTGTGAAAAGCTGTCAACTCTCTCATAAATAGCTTTCATCGAATGAAATGATATGCTGTGGCATATAGAGTGCATTTAGGAGATTTTGAGACATTACATTCGCTAGGGCCTGAAAACTAAAACGTAATTGAAGATAAACTTTAAAATTTACTCAATTTACACTAAGGCAGCATTGAAATCTAACAAAACACATTTAGAGGTCTAGGCTAGAGACGTGTTCCGGCGTCTTAAAACCTAGTAGTTGTCGTTCGCCTCTTGGCTTTAGACAACGCTAGTACGGACTTGTGCTCCCCGTACCGTCGCGTATATAAAGGGAGACCCCACTAGGTTTCAATCCTTTATCCATAGGAAGCCGAGTCTGCCGCCCTATACCCGTGATACACCAGACACAGCATTCGGGGAGATTGCCTGCACATACGTTAAGTCCTTGGTTGATTTCTCTTTCATTTTGAAACCAAGGTGTATATTGCAGTTCACGGTTATTTGGTACACCCTTTGCCTAGTATTCCTGAGTAGTCATTTGATCTTTTCTGACTCTTTAAAGTTGAAAGGATCACCAAGCGCTTGTCCTTTCACGCTTGCTTCAAAACTGAAAGAGATAGAGTCACCTTTTATTTGTTTCTCGACTCTTAAAACATGAAACGGTGAAGTTTCCTATTTTTCAATGTGGTAAAAAATTAATCACCCGCGATCACACGCCTTGTTAGATTTTGCTTGTTGGCCGTTTGATTGTGTGTCTTGACTCTTTTTCAGCCCGTGTGTGTGTTTGATCTTTTTCTCTTATCTTTACTACCACAATGGCGGAACCCTCGGTTTCGTCTACTGGTAGTCCTTATACGGACGATTCATCAGAGGCTTCACAATCCTCTGTTGAACCTCAGCAACCAGTTGTTTCCAAGTTTCCTGACGGGGGACCGGTTCTTGCTGAGCAACCCTTTGGGGGATCAGTTGAATTCAATTGGCCCTTTTCCGACCCTTGGTCTGAGTTACGAGTAGGGGCAGATTTCCTTTCTCTTACATCGGGTTCGCCTTTTATAGCTGCTGTTTTTCCTCCTAGTCCTCTCCTTCTATTACGAGATCTAGTGGCAGGCTCAATCATGGGTGAATCCAGCGAGGAAATCCCCACGTCCGGTGAGGATTACCAGTTATTTCCTCGAAGATTATTTTCAGGAGACAACCCTGAACCAGCTGTTATGTCATCACCTGGTCCCTCATTACCAGCAGGGTATAGATCCTTGGGTTAGATTATCGCCGCCGCAGCCTCTATGGGGGTATCAGCTCCTTTTACGAGGCCGGTGGTTCCTTCATTGGGGATGTCTCCTCAGACTCCTGTCACCTCTGTACCCATTCAGCCCATTGTTTGTGTGGCCACATCTGCACCCGCTGTTACGGCACCCTCTGCGAGGGTTGTGCCACCTCCCGAAGACATCTACATAGCGACTTCTATGCCGGAGAACATCTCTCCAGAGGAGTATCGGTTGTCCCTACAACAGCTGAACCTCGAGGTTGGAAAAACCTCTCAAGACCCCAACTGCTCTTATTTTTCACATTATGCACAGGATGGTACACCTGTGTATGCTTTTCCAGATCAATACGACGAGCATAGGAACATTTTACGTTTACTCGCTCCAGAGGCTCACCTTCATGCTCAAGGTTTACCCTATAACCAGGCTGGACATCCTTATAACCCGCAAGGGAAACCTTTTCAAGGCCAACCTTCAGGCCAACCTGGCTATCCTTATGACCCGCAGGGCCAGCCCATCCAAGGCTATCCTGCAGGCCAACAAGGGCCATCGTATGGTCCGCAAGGACAGTATTACAACCCTTCCGGTCAACCTGTACAGCCTCAGCCGGGGTACCAACTGGGGCCGGTATATGGTCCTAGGAGGAAAATCCAACCTTCCCAACCCGTGCAACCTCAGTATCCTGTCAATCCAAACGTTGCACACCAGCCAGGACCATCTTATGGTCCTGCTGCAAGTCAAACCGGTTACCAGCCACCACCTAGCTCTATTCCTCCACCGAGACAACCGGTTTATCCGGCACAGCCTGGTGTACCTCCACCAGACCAACTGGTCTATCTGGCACAACCTGGTGCCTCTCAACGATCTGGTCAACTGCTGCATGGTGGCCTGGCTGTTCACCGAGTCTTTTGTTAACCCAGAGCAACCTGCTCAGCTAGGACAGCCTGCTCAACCAGGCTAGCCTGCACATCCTACTAACCCTGTACAACAGCCAACTTATTCGATCCCGCAGCCAAATCAACTGCTGCACCCAAATTATCAGGCTCCGCAGGGTTCCACCTATCAGCAGCCCACTCAACCTCAAAGAGGCTACTATTCTCATGGTAAATACCGACCAAATTAAAGCCAACCCCAAGGTTCTAACTATCATCCTCAACAGCCCAGCTACACCTATACTCAGCAGCCAAATCCAAATGCTGCTTACACAGGGCCGACTCATAATCAGGGTCCATACTCTGGTTATCAACCCCCGTACGCTGGTTACCAGCAACCGAATCAGGTTGGTTATACCACCTATACCCCCTACGGTCAGAATCCTACTAGACAGAACCCATGGGGGGGGCAAGGATATTCCCAACCAGCATGGAGTACAGGTACTGGTCCTTACCCAGGGCCAGGCATGCCGTCTAATCTGCCATTGCCGTTTCTGGCTACCTTGGAGTTACCGGATGTTTCGAAATTAACCAATGATCCGATTTTGCACAATCCTTATTGGCCCCCGGTTCCTACCAAGGTGCCCGGTGATTGCCCCAAGTTTGAGGGAAAAGCTGGAGAGGACCCCCAAGCTCATGTGATGACTTACCATCTTTGGTGTTCGTCCAACTCTTGGGTGGATGATTCAATCCGTCTGCGCCTCTTCCAGCGCACTTTGACTAGCGCTGCTGCTAAGTGGTATATCGAATTATCCCGTGGCATCTTTCAAGATTTCAATACGTTAGCCATGGCTTTTCTGACTCATTTTCAGTTACAGGTTCGCTACGAAGTCGGGACGCATCTCTCGACTTCTTTGAAGCAGGACAAAGCCACCCACATTTCTGATCACATTCATGAGTGGCGACGTCGTCATAGGCTGATCAAGTTTCATATACCTGATCAGATACTAACGCATCGGTTCACCACCTCCTTCGTTAACAAAATCGCCCAAGATATTGCTATGGGAGGGTGTGTGACTGAAGAACAAGCCATAGCGCGTGCTCAATATATGGATTTGGTATATTCACAATCCGGCACGCTGTATGATATCTTGCCTGATGCTCCACGGTCTGGAACCTCTAAAGCTCCACCTACCCCGGCGGTGGATGGTGCTATTGGTTCCGTGTCTCAGAATTCGAAGAAATCTTCGAATGGGAAGTAGAAGTCTAACTCATCCAATAATTCTGCTCCTCCCGCCCCTACCGATTCTGGCAAAACTGCGAAGGTTAATGCCATTCAGGCCAATCCTACGGAGAAAACCTCCAAAGGAAAGAAGAAGGGCAAAGGTAAATCCAAATCCGATGCCCCAAAGCCAGATTCCAAACCTCGGACTGAGGACGGTTCCCAACGCAAACCGAAGTACCCCTGCCTCATTTGTGAAGGAGATCATTATACTAAGGATTGTCCTCGACGATCTGAAGTTAGTCAACTTCTAAAAGGCTCGAAAGGGACTCCGACAGTTCTTAAAGAACTGTTCCCGTCTCAGCAGACCCAGATGGTTGAACAACCTTCACCATCTGCACCATTTGGGTCCCAAGTCTTTATGATGAATGGCGCTGCACCTATTTCTATCGCCACGTGTTCGAAGGATTACAACGAATCGCGTCAGGCCTCGGGGAAGGCAGTTGCGGATGGTCCACCTCCCCAACCTGTCTCCGGTTCGTTGGAAATTGAGAAGCCTACTGCTGAACCCATTGTGAGGCCACCTTCTAAAGGTGTTCTACGAAAGTCTTCCTACAATCCGAATGCTCGTGCCGCTCAACACTACAGTATTGTTGAGGATCTGGAACAGGCGCCCTCTGCCATGTCTGCTTTGGAAGTTCTTCAAAGTTGTCCTTCACAACGGAAAGCTTTATTATCTGCAATCGGTGGAATCGATCCCACCGATTCTAGTCTTCTCACCTTTGACTTAGAAAATTTCACTCCCCGACTTCCACATCAGATCGCTCTTGTTATTCAAGTCGGGATCAACGGTCTTAACATCCATAGGGCCGTTGTGGATGAAGGTGCTTCTACCTGTGTCATGTCGTCCGCTTGCTGGAAGGCCATTGGCTCTCCGGCCCTTTCATCGTCTCCCAATGCCCTAGAGGCATTCGATGGTCGGGAATCCAAACCCCTGGGTGTTCTCGAGAGTCTAGCGATTACTTTACAGGGGAAGACTGTCAACGTAGAAGTAGAAGTGGTTGATGCTAAGCTCAACTACAATATACTTCTTGGCCGCAGCTGGACTCATGCCATGTTATGCGTGCCGTCCACCCTCTTTCGACTTATTAAGTTCCCTCACGAGGGAAAAATCGTTACGGTGGATCAGTTGTCCTTCTTCACCTCCACCTCTGAGAACAACGTCCCGTACGTGGATCAGATCCCGAATCCCCCTGAAAGTGTAGGGCCCAGTCTCTTCAAAGACCCTGTCCTCATGGGTATTTTTCCCGCACCACCACCGCACATCACTCAAGTTAACATGATCTCTAGGTCTGACGACCCATGGCTCATCCCTACGCCTGAGCAGGTGACTGAGTTTGGAGAATCGATGCCCTTAACTCCAGTAGAGATTAGCTACTGTGAAATTGTCGCCGCATCCGATCCTCCCCCTCCTCAGCATGCTCCTTTGAGCATGGCTTTAGACATCTATTCTCAATCCCCCTGGCTTGGTCAGGCCGATTCACCTGATCCTCTCAAAGAGATTTTTCCTTCTGATGAAGCCATTGTTGAAACAATGTCTCTTGAGGAGCTGCCTTGGAGCGATGGACATCATCGTTCCTCCTTTATGCCCTGCCTGGGGGCAATGTCAGATTTTCTAGAGCGTTTTGCATCTTAGGTTCCCACTCCACCTCTCCAAACGCCCATTTTGACGCACGAGGTTCGTTCGGAAGGAAACTTGAGTAATATCACTCAAACCATCCCTATCAACATCTCCGTTAAACCGAGGATTGTTGAGAACATACACGTGGGAGTGACTTGTTCTCCTGATGAGATTCAAGTCTATACTGATCTTTTTAAAGAATTCAGAGATGTGTTCGCCTGGTCCTACGAGGAAATGCCTGGGATCGATCCCAGTATCGTAGTGCATGAGATTCCAACCTACCCTGGTGCGAAGCCCGTGCGCCAATGCTTACGCCCAGTGCATCCTTGCAAAGCCGCTGCAATTAAGGCAGAAGTTGAAAAAATTCTGAACCCAAACTTTATTTATCCCATCCCCCTCACAGAATGGGTTTCCAACATTGTCCCTATCGATAAGAAGCAGGGTACTATTAGGGTCTGTGTTGATTATCGCGACATCAACCACGCATGTCCGAAGGATAACTATCCCACTCCATTCATAGACCAAATCATCGACGAATGTGCTGGGAGTAAGATTTATTCCTTGATGGACGGTTTCTCAGGGTATAATCAGATCAATATTTTACCTGAGGATCAACACAAGACTGCATTCATCTATCCGTGGGGTACTTTCGCTTATAAAAAGCTCCCGTTCAGCTTGAAGAATGCTGGGGCCACTTTCCAGCGCGCGATGTCTTACGCTTTCCATGACATACACCATATCATTCAGCCTTATCTGGAAAACTTGCCAGCTCATTCAGCTAGGCAAGAGGACCACCCTGAACACCTCCGCCAGATTTTCCTTCGCTGCAGGCGCTACAATATTAGGCTTAATCCTCATAAATGCGTCTTTTGCGTAGATTCTGGCCATATTTTGGGATTCATAGTCTCCAAAGACGGAATTCGCCTTGACCCTTTAAAGGTCGAGGCTATCATCAATCTCCCATCACCCTCCTCGTTATATCAGTTGTAGAGTCTGCAGGGAAAAGCTAACTTCCTTCAACGCTTTATCCCGAACTACACGAAGGTGGCCAAAGGATTCACGTGTCTTATAAAGCAGAACGTTCCCTTCCATTGGGATGACATTGCTCAAGAATCCTTAGAGAAGCTTAAGACGTTACTGGTTAATGCTCCTTTTCTTTGTCCTCCTAATTATCACCGTGATTTCACTTTGTATCTCGTTGCCGCGTTTAGCACCATAGCTATGGTTCTGGTGTAGGATGACGATGATGGAAATGAACATGTCGTTTATTATCTATCACGGAACCTTCTCGACACAGAAACACATTATGCTCATGTCGAGAAGCTAGCGTTAGCCGCAGTACACGCTGTGTAGCGTTTTCGCCACTACATCCTGCTACGTACGATAACAGTGGTTTCGGATTGCAACCCCATGACATATATTCTCTCTCGACAATTACTGGGGGGCAAATACTCCAAATGGATCGTTATCCTGCAGGAGTTTGACTTAGAGTTCACTACTGCTAAGTCAACCAAATCACTGGTTTTCGCGGATCTTATATGCTCACTCCCAACAGACTCCACTCCTTCACACTCCGAGGATCATATCCCGGACGGAACTCTTTTCCTTATCAGTACTCGCGACCCTTGGTACGGCGACATAATTGTGTATCTTCAGACCTCCACATTTCGGTCTGAGTTGACTAAAGATGCCCGACGTCGGATTCGGCATCAGTCTCAACCCTACCGCATCGTAGGAGATACCTTATACCGCGTTGGAGTAGATTCGGTGCTCCGTCGGTGCCTAACCTTGGAAGAGGCTGAAAGGGTCCTAAATGACTGCCACAGTGGTGCCTGTGGCGGTCATATGTCCGGATATGCCACTGCCCAGAAAATTCTGCGAGAAGGTTACTTTTGGCCGTCAATATTCAAAGATTGTATCGTCGCAGTCCGTAAATGTCACGCGTGCCAGGTC
Source organism: Pinus albicaulis (assembly GCA_034641835.2). Classification (NCBI taxonomy): domain Eukaryota; kingdom Viridiplantae; phylum Streptophyta; class Pinopsida; order Pinales; family Pinaceae; genus Pinus; species Pinus albicaulis. Next base: position 613,042,772 of record CM076576.1, read on the forward strand.
TTTCAGCGCAAGATGCGCGCGCCGCCTCTCCCTTTGCATCTTGTTATTACCGTTGGCCCTTTTGCGAAATGGGGCATAGATTTTATGACGTGTAACCCTCATTTGGCCGGGGGGCATACGTATATAATCATCGCCGTAGACTACTTTACGAAGTGGGCCGAAGCGATGCCTACACTAGCTGCCGACGATAAGACAGCTGCCCAATTCATCTTCAACCACATCATTGCATGTTTCGGGGTCCCTCAGGCCATCGTTACCGACCATGGTACTCATTTCCGAGATTATATGATGGCCGAGCTGACTTCAATATTGGGCTTACGCCATGATAGTTCAATGCCATATTACCCTCAGGAAAATGGCCAGGTTGAAGCAGTGAACAAGGTTCTAGTCACTATGCTTCAACGAACAGTTGGTATTCACAAATCCAATTGGCACCTCCAACTGTTCTCAGCTCTATGGGCCTACCGGACGTCTGCAAAGAGTGCAACTGGATTCACACCATTTCAATTGGTGTATGGTCTGGAAGCAACTCTTTCGGTTGAATGCGAGATTCCTTCTTTGAAATTAGCTGTGGAACTTCTACCCAACACTTCTGCTGAGGAAGAGCGTCTTTTGTATCTGGAACGGTTAGATGAAACCCGCCGTTTGGCTGCTTTAGTCATTGAAGCACAAAAGAAGCGGGTCAAAGCTCACTTTGATCAATCAGTTTCTCCACGTTCCTTTGTCGAAGGGGACCTCGTCCTCTTATACGATCAAGCGCATGACAAGCTTGGGGCCGGTAAGTTTCAACCTATGTGGCATGGGCCCGGCATAGTAAAACGCGTTTTGAAGAATGGGGCTTATGAGCTTATAGATTATGAAGGAGTTCCGCTGGCGCAACCCAGAAATGGGCTGTACCTGAAAAAATACTACGCTTGAAGTCATTTTTGGTGTGGTGTGTGTACATAAGTGTGTTATTTCATTTGTGTGCATGTGTGGTGTGGTGTGCGATGTAAACATCTTTCTGCTGATCGGGTCTTCCTGATTGTGCAGATGTCCATCAATCTGTTTGTTGGTTTCGCGGATGGTGCCTCCCGCAGTACCAGGAATCTGTCTTCGGCAGCCTGGGTAATCTACGATCCTGCTGGTGAGTTGGTCAACCTGCAAGGTGTGTGTCTGGGACGTGCTACAAATAACATCGCGGAATATAGTGTTGTGTTAGAATTATTAACTGAGGCTGTAAACCTTGGTATCCGTGAATTACTTGTGTATCTAGACTCACAACTTGTAGTATCACAACTTAACGGTCATTATTCAGTCAGAAACCCATCCATTTTACGTCTGTATCTGCGTATTCGTTTACTGGAAAGAAATTTTGACTATATTACATATCAACATATACCCAGACATATGAATACATTAACAGATGTAGTAGCTAATTTGGTTGTAGATAGACATTTGCGCAATTTGTAAAACAACATCACATGTAAAAAGAAAGATCCATCCAGAAATAGATATGTATATATATATAGATATCGAAATGTTTACACAGCGTGTGTCACATAAAACCAAAAAATATACATGTTCATCTTAATACATCCGGAGACGACATGTCTCTCAAAAAATATGCATGAAATAAAGCCCTAGGTGTCTAATCTGCGTGGTGCTCATGATAACAAGCCACAGCACGCACTAAGCATCTCAGAAGATGGTGGAGGCGACTAGGCACTCCCACCGTATGTCTCTGGTATGCTAGTGGGACATTTTCCAGCCGGGCGTAGTCTGAAATCCCCCGGGCGATCCCCTCGAGGTTCTGGACCAACTCTCCTCCCTCGGCACCCTCTGCCTGAGGATCAGCTGCGGGATGAGTTCTCCGTGAAATAGGAGACATACCGGCAGGTCTCTCTGGGCCGACATCTGCATATGCATAAAACTGCTGTCAGAACGGACATGTATTAACAAAAAAATCATAAAACACAAAAATAAAAAAGACGATCTTACTCAACTCCTCGTCCCAGTCATCTCCCTCCGGGAGTGGAAGATCTGGATAACTAGTGAAATCGGTCCCTGCATATGGCCAGTCTTCGACTACGATCAACTGACGCCGTAGCCACCCAAAAAACTCCGGCCTCCAGGACATCTGTTGGCCCCCTCCTGATCTGGGCATCAGTGCTGCCCAGTGAGCCATTCTCGGCTCTCGTGGTACCGACTCAGCTACTATGGCCCCTTGGCCCTGGAATATTGGTAGTCGTTCCAGAATGAACGATACCAGGATAGAACCGTAGCCAAACTGATTCATTTTGTCTTGCTTGCACTTCGTGAGCTGTCTCTTCATGTTGACTGTCACCGCTGTAGCCCAGTCAAACAGTGTAGTACTCATACACTCTGAGGCTAGTATGAGTTGGGCCTTGGTCGCCTCATGTGGAGCTTGCGATCCTGAAGCTCGTGTAATGGTGTGTAGCACTACTCTGAGTGCTAGATCCTCGACAGTGTGAATGTCTACCTTTCCGCTTCCTGATCCGGTTCGTGCCCTTGGGCACACCCTCGCCATTACCTGCTCCATCTTTTCACCAGATGGTCTGCTCCCTGTCAATATGGGCACTGGACCTCTGCGCGACAGTCCGGTTATGAAGTATACGTCAGAAACCTCCAGTTCTAATACTTGATCCCGCAGCTTGAACACTTGTTCATTTTCATCCCAAATACTGATCAGGTATTGTAGGAGCTCAGGTTCAGCTCGTAAGCAAGGTGTCAGGAAGAAATTTTTAAGCCCACAGTTCTTGAGAGCATTCATACAAGTTTCGTTCTCCATGGCTAGTTCGTCCTCTTCCCCATGCTCCCTCTCTTTCCATTCGATCACCATTGTACTCGGTTGCCTGCATCAACATGGTCAAAAACCCTTTATTAGATCTCTGTTATGCTTGGAAATCCATTTGAATCACTCACAAATCGGAAATTTAAGGCGGAAAACTAAATTGCGCCATTGGCGCGGGCTCTTTGTATACAAAAGGCCATTGGCGCGGGTCTGTGCCTGATACCCGCGCCAATGGGCAGAGCCCTAAAATTACAAAAATCTTCCACAGAAATCTAATGAGAAATGGAAAACTATAAAAAAATGGATTAAAATAGAGTACAGGGAAGCACCTCTTACCTGGAACGAACGGAAATCTGAATGGTAGCCCGGATCTGTCGCAATCGCCGTTAGAAGTTTGCACACCAAACGGACCACTGTTGCTCTCCAATGAGGTAAATAGTAAAAGTAACTTTGTTTTTTACCATTTGAGACTATTTATAACTTTTTGAAACCTCGTTAGCTTTTAAAAGTCATTTTTATTAATATTTTGATATATTTTGTCGAAAATGGATTTTACACTTGCCTCTGTGTGCAGCAACAGGTTTCTACGCAACTTCAACGGTGAAACGAGTTGTATTTTATACTTTTTCGGACTCGGTAAAAACACGAAAAAGTCATTTTGGAGTCATCTTTCAGCTCTTTTCTAACTCTCTAAACATGAAAAGATTGTCGAGGCCCTCGTCATTTCGATCTCGTTAAAGTGGCTGCGAAACGACATCTACCCAGTATACGTTTACCCCTTTTTCGGGCTGGGATAGATTATTTACGAAAAAGGAATACCCTAGCCTATCGCGACTAGGAGGTTTTCTCAGACATAGTTTTCTACCTCTTCGGATCCGAGGAACTATTTACGAAAAGGGACCGTTGGAGTTTACTTTTCAGCTGTCTTTTGAAACTCTCTAAATAAGAAAAGACGTCGAGTTCTTCCTTTGTCAGACTCGTTAAACCCTGATGACATCGGATTCAGTCATAATGACGCTACTCGATTCTTTCCTTCCTAGGGCTCGTTAAATGTACTAGGATGGATCCGTCCGAAGGATGGACTTATATTACAAGCATATGCTATCCCCTTCAAGCTTGTTATAAAAAATAATTGGGGTACTCGCCAGAAATGGTGGGGAAAAAATGGAACCAACATCATTGTTGTGTCGGCAGTATGTCGCTCTTGAACATGGCACTTGTCTGCATTCTTGTTGGGTTGGGGACATCTCATCTCGTTTTTCACTTGCCTCCGTGGGTTTGGGTAATCCCTTTTGACCTCTCATCTGCTCTTTGCCTCGTCACTATGACCTCTGATCTTTTGATGTCAAATACTGCCAAGTCCACTGTCGTGCCGTTCATATGTTCAAGAGAAGTTGACCTCTGCAAGTACCAACCTTCCTCTGATTCTCATCTGATCGTGATTCACAAAAACACTATGTTCCTCTGTCTCGCGTCGATGATGTGGGAAACACTATGGCCCACCTTCGATCAAGGTCACTTCCTATCGACTTCAGCTCATTATTCAGGAAACTGATCTAGAGACTCTCTTCTGGTGCCTTGGAGCCTGCATGCCTCAATGGCAGCTTCTTCACATTCGATGCGAGGTTTTCATCATTGGCCTCCGATCGAGTGATTCTATGGGTGTTCGACGTCAGCTCATTGATTCACATGTCGTAGATTGTACCTGTCATACCTTGAGGGCCATTGTCATTATTGGTGGTACCTCTCGTGTCTGTTAATAGATTTCATCATTGGCTGGTAATCAGATGATGTTCTTGCATGTTCAACTTCAGTTCATTTCTTCACATGCTTGAACTTGTACTGTGTTCGGATTGAGATGGAGCGCAAGACCCTGGATTGTGTCTGTTGTAATCTAGGCTGCGAGTTTGTGGATTATTATGATTATTTACATGACTCGCTTACTGGATGGCTGCGACCATACCTGAGTCTATTTATCGATCCTCACTGGATGGCTGCGTCCATGCCTTGGATCTAGATTATTGTATACTCTGTTATGGATGGTTGCACCCATACCACATATATATCATGTATTTGAGACATCAGTTGTACTTCTTCACACAGGTTTTCCGACGGTGGAGTTCTCAGTTGGACACGTTCTCGTAAAGCATTTCACCCCTCTCTCTCGTTCGGGCCTCATACTTTAGGGGGCATCTGTTACACAGCAATTTGTCACCGTCCCTACCATTCCCCATCTCGCACATTGGAGGGCTTATTTTGTGACCTGTGAGCAGTGATATAACTTGAAAATACTTTCATGGCATTCCCCTGAACATGTACTTTCATCCCCCTAAAGACATCTCCTGCTGAAAAACCCTAAAAACACCCCTTTTTGCATTGGCGCGGGCAGCCAGTTCAGTACCCGCGCCAATGGGGAAAATCCTTTAAAGAGGTCGCGCCAATTGGCGCTCTGTCCCAGAGTCGCACTCGCGCCAGCCAATTTAAGGAGTGTTTTTTAAAATAAATGGCGAAAGTTTCGTCCTAACTGATCCAGGAACTGATATCTATCTTGAGTTGAGAGGTTTGGCTACGGATTTCCATAGAGAGGAAGTGGTTTTCCACCTCTCATGGAAGCTTCCTTGATGATAGGGCCAATCCCATGATTATAGGGATCCCAACTCCCCTTCCTCCATCTATAAAAGCTTACCCATCTCCATGGCAAGCTAGTCTTCAAGTTCCCAAATTCTCAAGAGCCTTATGCTGCAAGAGCCTCCATAATTCCCTTAAGGCCAAATTCAAGCAAGGAGACCATTGTCAAGATCCGAAGAGAGAGATTTTGTCCCATCCTTGACAGGCTTTTCGAGACGTGTTCTGCTGGTGACCCTCCGAAGGAGAATTCAACGTCAGAATTATGGTTGTATTCTTCTTTTGATTGATTAATAATAAACGACTATTGGTTATGGTTCCACTCTTGTTGTTGTTTATGATGATGAGTTATGTCCTTTCTGACTGACATATAGTTGCATCTACTGGATTTTATGCTTGCGTTTGTTTTGTTTCTCGCATGTGCAGGTGTCCATCACAGAGATCGTGGGGATCATGATCTCGTGTCATGAGCTGGAGCCACTCTTTGAAGAAACAACGTTGGATTCCGTGTAAGCCTTCATCGCTAGTTGGTTTGTTTGAAATAGGAACCTATGCGTGCAGAATTATTGTTTTGAATCTTATGGGCTGGTAGGGATCGCTCCTGTCCGCGTAGGGGATTTACCTCCACAACAAAGCCGCAAGGAGAAACATCGACAAAAATCGAGCCGAGAATAAAGTGCTGGCACGAAGAAATTTCCACCTGAACAGGGAAGGGCTGAAGGCAATACACTAGAGGGAGAGCAGCCAAAGTAAAGCTGTGCACAGTGGGCAGGAGGACAAGAGACCAAGCGGAAGAGGATTTAGAGATGTCGAACCTCATGCTCAGAGCTTGATTAAATTCAAGGCTTGCCAAGTACGTCGCCTCAAGGGTTGCATGTAGAGCTTTAAAGCCCACCCCACGCCAAGAGTTATTACTATGGGGAGCCGTGTATTCATCCACATGGCCGCCCCATGGCGCCTTAAGAGCCTAGCAAGCACCCGCATCTAGGGTATCATTTATCAAGTTATTAAGGATGTACAAAATTATTTTTGCTTGGGATTACACTGATATTAAAACATATGACACTTATGTTATTCAACACACTATTCCTATGATTTTAGTTGAGAAACCTATACAGCAAAAGTTGAGGAAAATTCATCCGAATCTTGAAAATAAAATCAAAACAAAACTGAATAAACTCCTCAAAGAAAATATTATCTTTCTAGTTAGACATTCTAAATGGGTTTCAAATTTGGTTCATGTCAGGAAGAAAAATGGTGATATTAGGATTTGTATTGATTTTATGAATTTAAACAAAGAATGTCAAAAGGACAACTTTCCATTACCAATCATGGAACAAGTACTGCAAACAGTAGCTGGTTCTGAAATTATGTCTTTCCTACATGGATTTTCAGGATATAACCAAATCCTTATACATCCAGATGACAGATTAAAGACCACATTCAGAACTAAGTGGGGAACTTACGCCTATCAAAATATGCCATTTGGGTTAATTAGTGCAAGTGCCACTTTTCAGAGAGCTATGAACACAACTTTTAGAGGACTCATCAACAAATCAGTGGTTATTTATCTAGATGACATTACAATATTTTCTAGACAAGCAAGAAATCATGTGAATGACCTAAAGAAAGTCTTTGAGCAATGTAAAAATTATGGAATTTCATTAAACCCAAAGAAGTAATATTTTGCTTTAGATGAAGGAAAAATTTTAGGATTCATTGTGTCAAAGAAAGTTATCTATATTGATCCTGAAAGAATTTAAGAGACTAAAATAATTCCTTTTCCTCATAACAAGAAAACTATGCAGTCATTTGTTGGACAGATAAATTTTGTAAAAATATTTGTCCCTGACTTTTCACAAATAGTTTTACCTTTGAAAACCATGATTAAGAAAAATTTAGTCTTTAAGTGGGGACATAATGAAAGTGAAGCATTTGATTTAATCAAACAATCCATTATCAATGTTCCATTCCTGACTACCCCCTATTTTCTTAATCCTTTTACTTTATACACCTTCTCATCATATACATCTTACGTTGTTGTTCTAATACAACTTAATGACCAACAAATTGAAGCACCAATATCATTTTTTAGTTCCAATTTACAAGGCGCAGAACTAAATTATTCATCTGTTGAGAAATAAGCATTTGCTTTCTTTAAAGATATAAATAATTTTAGACCATTTCTCCTTACAACTCACACTAAAATAATAGTTCCATTCTCTGCAGTAAGACAACTATTGATGCAAAGAGAATTAGGAGAGAAAAGGACTAACTGAGTTACCTCTTTACAATAATATGATGTAGAAATTATACCTTCTAAAATTGTTAGAGGTCAAGGTTTTTTCAGAATGCTAGTAGGAGCATCCCATTTATCATCAGAGGCAAATTCAAGTAATAATGTGTAAATATCAGAGGTAAGCCTCAATGATGTGTAATCTCAGTATATTGATCTCAAGTTTTATTTGAAAAATGGATATGCCCCAACCCAACTCAATTATAAAACAAAACATGCTTTGAGATTAAAGGCCAAGCAATATTAAATAATCAATGACGTATTGTTTAGAAGAAACTTTGATTTTGTGCTATTAAGACACTTAGAGAAAACTGAAGCAGAGAAAGTTGCAAGAACTCCATGATGGACCAGTTGGAGGACATTTTGGAGGAAATACAACAGCACACAAAATCCTACATGAAAGTTACTATTGGCCTACACTTTTCAAATATGCTCATGAATATGCAAGAAAATGCAAAAAATTTCAAAGTGCATCCGGAAGACAAAGGAAACCAACCTTTCCATTACAGCCAGTTAATATCGAACAACCATTTGAACAATGGGGATTAGATATAATCGGTGAGATTGTTCCTAGCTCTTCCAAAAAGCATAAATATATTCTCACAACTATAGATTATTTTACTAAATGGGTGGAAGCAATTCCACTAAAGGTAGCCAACTCTGAGAATATTATTGATTTCATTGATCAATTTATCATAACTAGGTTTGGTTTACCTACTGATTTAATGTTTGATAATGGATCTTATTTCTCAGGAGCTGCTATGATAGAATTTGCAATCAAAAGAGGCTTTAAACTTAAGTGTTTCGCAAGTCATTATCCGCAAGGAAATGGTTTAGCAGAATCCAACATAAAAACCTTATTAGAATCATCAAACGAACTGTTGATCAGAATCAACAAAATTGGCATAATTCATTAATCTTTGCTCTTTGTGCAGACCAAATAACTTAGAAGGCCTCCATTGGCATGTCTCCATTCAATATTGTTTATGGAAAAGAATTTGTTCTTCCTACCAATGTAGATATTCCTTCTCTTGCCTTAGTTCAATTTATTGATGAATCTCCTTCTTCTTCCTTGCAAGTAAGACAATTTCAAATTCTTAAGCTTGAAGAAGAAAGAGAAAAAGCTAAAGTTACTCATGCAAATCATCAAAAGATAGTAAAAGCTTCATTTGATTGAACTTCTGTTACTCCAAAAAACTTTCAAATTTTTGATCTGGTATTGAAATGGGACAAATCACATGAGGAAAAAGGAAAACATAACAAATTTCAAAGATTGTGGTTAGGTCGATTTCAAATCATTGAAGAAATAGGCCCATCAAAATTTTTATTGCAAGATCTATCAGGAAAAAGAGATTCTTTGCTTGTTAATGGGTAGATTTTAAAGAAATACTTTTCATAGGAGGTAACCACTTCTATTCCCTGTATATTATTGTCTTTTCTTTTCCCTAGAAAAATAAAAGTTTCATAGTATTGATTTTTTGGCTTTTCAAGTAAATATCTCAGAAAATATTTTTGATTTATCACTTATAGAAATAAGAAATTTAAGGAAATAATTGAAAGATTTGAAAGTCAAATATATTCTATTTTACTGAAAGATGAAATTTCACTGAAGTTATTTATTCTTTGATTAACTCTCATCTTTATAAAGCATGGTTATTCTATTATCAGTTAAGAAAAGAATATTTAACATACTAAAGACTCTTTTACAGAGAAGAAATCTTAAAACTCAAAAATTTATCATCCATAATCCTCAAAAGGACCAATGATTCACCCCATATGGGAAAACTTATCAATTTTTAGAAAAAAATTCAAAAGCTATGCTAAAAATCTTAGAAGATAATAAGTCTCATCACGAGCTTGTTTACCATGTTCATAGGGAAATAGTTGAACTGACATTACCAATACTGCCTACCAAAATAGGGTAATGACTTGAGATTATATCAAGAGGACAAGGGGTCTCATCAAGAGCTAGCTTGATCAGTTTAATTACAACCAGTGAATAAAATTGTCAATATTTGGTTACCAAGCCAAGACAATGGCTTTTAAGTAAATAAAAATACAATAGAAAATATCTACAAAAAATAAAAGCAAGTTCCAAAAGAGATCGAGTATATAAAGTTGGAATTTATTTTTAAAAATTGTAAGAAAAACTGGATGGGACAATGAATCATTTTTGGGTAAAGGTATCCCTACCAAAAGCTTAAACTTCCTATTGGATCAAAGGCTCTACATGTGATAAAAGAGAATATATTTATAAAGCTAATATGAAAGAGCCACCTGCTTTATTTATTTTTCACTGAGTAAAGACTAATATAGATACTCATACTTTTATTTTTAAAGAGGAATTCTTATGAATTATAATTAAGAGATATTTTATTGCTTAGTGAGATATTATTTATTGAAATTCATTCCTGCAACTATTTTTATTTCGAAATTTTTTATAGTAATTTCAAAAAGTTAATAAGAGATAGTTGGTTCTCCCAAGTGAATCGCTAATTGTTGTGCTATAAAACAACCCCCATTTACTTTCACTAAATGGGGACCCTTTAAAAATAAATATGAAAATTATTTGTTTAATTTTATCTTAGCCTAAGTCTAAAAAACTTTAGGAAATAAAGTTCTTTCCCTTTTCTCTTTGATTTCTTAGCGTGCATCACAAATCGCATAGCTTACAATCTTAACAACTTTGAAACATATTAATTCTTGCGAGCTGCGATATGCGCTAAACCTTTTCGAATTCATATAGAACTCCTGTTACAAAAGCTTTAAACATTGTTATAAAATAAAATCACATCGCACCTTTTAAAACGATCAACTTATAACAATTCGGTAAGAGTTGCGATGAAACGAACCTGATGAATCAATAAAGAAACAAACATAAAAATTCAAGTATCCGACAAAGCGCATCAGCATGATTCCTTAAGCGCACTTTTCATTTTGCAGCTAATAACTAAATGCAAGTTTTATTACTGTATGGAAATTGCGATGTGCGATTGCGCAGATCGCATTTCACGAAATTTATCGGTAACATAACTAATAGAAATAGTCTTGAGTTGTGATATGAGATATTGATAGTTATTGCTCAAGTGTGGGAAATGATTCATATCTAATCAACTAGATATAAGATCTAACGTCTTAAATTGATCGATAGACATTTCAGGTAAAGGTGTGTAAGAGATTTGATTGAAAGAATTATGGGTGATTAATGGCATTTAATAGGAGTAAGGTTTGAAAGATTCATATCTACTTCAAGCATGTTTTGAATTATTGAACGTCATATTTGTTATTATATCACTTTAATTCTATCCATCTCTCCATTCTCTCCATTTCTAAAGTTTTCTCGATTTGCTCAGAATTCAGGGAACCACTTAACGGAGCAAGAATAACAGGGATGAACAAAAAAGGGAAGGAAATTGCACAAGCATCATCTAATGAAGACTTAGATATGTCTTCCTTATTCTTAGATACCACCTGCAACAAGGATTGCGGTAGTTCCTTGTGGGAGGCAATGTATCAATTCTTCGAGAATGAAAATCCAAGGGTAATAACCAAATTTTCTACAACATGCGTGTCAGTTTCTTCAGACCTAACTTATTTCGATGTTGCATGCTCATTCATTCATAAAGTAGCAACAAGGCCAAAGATCCTCCCTTATACATATATGTTTAAGTGGGTAATTTACCACTTGAACATAGAAGATAGGACATTTAAGGATTCAAAGGGCGAGAATATCGGTTCATTCAAGGCAGAATATTTGAGGACGATGTACCACTTACCCACCCCGTAGCAGAACTATGACAAAGATTTTGTTCAAAGCTTTAGAACGAAACATCCAGACCTAATGAAAGTTATAAAAGAATGGAATGATGACCAAGGAAAGCTTAAATGGGACAAACTCGGTACGTACCCAATAGCACAAATTCCTTCCCCTTATTGCTATGCTGCTGGAATTTTGTGTAGATTGTTTGCAAAGCCTGATACTACTAGGTTTTTTGTATATTGGGTCCCATTAATTGGTGAAATCTTCAATTCTTTAATTATGAATTGGGAAAATATCCTATCTGATAATTTAGCCAAAAGTATCATGGAGTATAGGAGTAAAAGAAGTGTTTCCTCTAGGGAAATACCCCCCTTTTACACGCAATTTGCGTTTGTTCAAGTTTTCCTACCATGGGATGGAAGTGGACGGCCCAAGACCCCAATCCAATCCACACTTACTAGAGAGCCCTTTGGGAGTCAGATTTTCATCTTCATTTTTACAAAAGTTTCCATAGAGTCATTCTACCTATGCACCAAATTATATTCAATGAGAAAGCCCCTTGGATTTCCAAAGAGCCTAGTACAGAATTTTTTCCCGTTGCCAAATGGTTTTCCAGAGAAAGTTTCACCTATGTCAGATTTTTCGAGAGTTATGCTTCTCCCCACGTCCTGCCATATTATGTACCTTACAAGCTACTTGCTAGAGATATTTCTTACCAACTTGTGGTAAATGGTATTTTGAAACATCTTAAATATGCTAAGAATTCCATTTGACCTAATTTCCCTTTACAGTGTGGTACTTTTTCACTCTTTGATATTGGTCATGCCTTCAAGGAAGTTTCAAATGTTGATTTGTTGAATTTGGCTGTAATGCCAAAGTGGCCATATGACCCCAATGATGTAATTAAAAATTACATCACAGAGCTCAAAGTGAAACCTTTTGTGAAAGAGATAGATATATTTGATGATTTATTTCAAGGTATTGAAAATTTTTCATATGTACTAAATTTTACATCCAGTCAGCTCAATCAAGATGACTTGGAAGCCTTCCAAGCATATAGAAACAAGAGACTGGAAAGGATTCCTTTGGATTTATTGACTATTGAAAATGTCAACAAACTGACTCCAAGTATTAGCTTGGATAATGATGCTAAAGACATGTTTGAAGATGACTCAGGGAAATCAGAACATCAATCTCAGAATTCGGATCATTCTGATAATGAATCCGAAAACAAAAATGAGAGCCCAGAAAAGGTAATTGATAAAGTAATCAAATATATTGAGATACAAGAGAAAGGAGGAATTAATGGAAATGAATCCTCTTCCGAAAAAGTTCATCACAACCAAAGTACACCTGATCAATCGGAAAAATCTCAGCCAAAGTATTTGAAGAGTGAATGGGATAAGTTTTCTAAGGGACTGCAAATGCCTCAAACAAATCTTAATACTGATCAATTTACTAGTTTTCAGACACCAGAAAATTCTCAGAAATTAGTGGAAACTGCTACTCCACTACAAAAAGTTCCTAAAACTCATGATCGAGAGATCATTCTGGCCTACCCAACAGAGAAGATAGTTTTACAAATTGAGGAAATTCCTTCATTGCATGTCTTCTATAGTCCTAATCATAAGGCTATAGTCAAGAGAAGAAAAAGGAGAAGAATTGATGATACAATCTCAAGTCTTACAAATGAATCTGTTGGAATTTTATGGAAGGATCCTCTAGCTGATCCTACTGAACATTTAACCAAGCTATCACAGTTTTCAAGGGCATATGCTATTGCCACTGTTGATAAGGCCACTAAAGTTCAATTGTTACTAAAGCGGAGAGAAGATAAAATACAAGATTTAAAAAGATTGTTAGAGAAAGAAAAGTCTAACTCCAACAAGAAAATGGAATTGAAAATGTCTCATTTTCAAAAGGATTTTAAAAGATTAAATTTGCAGCATCAGGTGCAACTTACAAAAAATCAAATGCAATGAGAAGCAGCAATAAAAAAATTACAAAGCCAGCCACAAGTAAAACAATTCATAAGGGAAGCATTGGATGTGAATGCTAAAGTAAAGCAACAACAAGAAGTATTTTTCCAACAAGCCTCAATCACTAGCTCTTATTATGATTCAAGTGAAATTTCGATCCAGCAAGTGGCTATCCAGAAACTTGAGTGTGATAAAATTAAGAAGAAAATCAATGAACACATTCAATGGAAAGCATCAGAATCAGGAAAGGAAGCTGATCTACCCCAGGTAGATAAATTTCATAAGGAAATCTTATTTAAATATTGGGAAGCACAACTAAGGCAAGCAGAGAAAGCAGCAGCAAAAGAATCAAAGTTAACAAAGGAAATTACTGATTCTTTTTGTGAACAACTTTTGAAAGATGAGCTTATCAAAGAGTCCACATCTGAAGTGCTCTTAGAAATCAAGTCATTAGAAGCAGAGTGGAAACAAAGGACAGAAAAGCAGGAAGAAATGATTTAAAAAATTAAATAAGTTTGATCAAGAAAATTATTGGGATTTTCTTATCAAACCTTATCATCAGTACCAAACCCTGCAATCATTAACTGATTCAACAAAAAGATCGCAGCCAACACTCTCAAATGCAGTGTTCAAGGGACAAGTCAGATCGAGAATTTCACATCCATCTTAACTCAAACCCATGCTAGATATTTGTCAACTTCGGGATCAAATCCAAATGGAGGATCAGAACTCATAAGTTATATTGTTACTTTATTTTCCTAGATTGTACTTGAAGTTTTTCTTGCAAGGATGGTTGTTTGAAACCTCCTCTATTTTTATGTAATAATATATTTTTAAACATATTTAGTTTAGTATTTAAACCCTTCTAATGCATTTAGAGAAGGGTCCATAAATTTTTCAAAAACATTTGCAAAGAATTCACTTCTCTAAGTTTGTGAATGATTTGATGGATTAATGGAACAAAATCTGTTATCTTTTGACATTTGAAGTTGTTTAACTGATGTTGCACTATTGTACTCTTTAAATTGCATGAAAGTGAAGAGGAGAAGAAAATATATTGTCAGTTTATATGAGTAGGACTTCATACATATGGTACTTCTATTCACTTGTATTAAGTTTTGCTTTCTAGATTGACAATTATCTTTTTACTTTCATTATATATTTGAAATGTTATCATAAATGAATGTTAAATGCACTTTTGTACTAATATTTGTCTATGATTTTTTATCTGATATATAATCACACATATGACTACGATATAATTTTCACAATTCTTTTAATCAAACTATTTTTTTAAAAGAATCATCTTTACATAATTTTCATCTCTTTCAACTGTTAAATAATCTTCATTATTAATAGTTGGAGAATATCTCTTTAAATTGAATAAAGGAAGAAACACCCCAGGTATATAGTAGAATAGATAAGTGTTAGATAAATGCACGTGATAGATTAAAATAATTTCCCATTACATGTTATATAAACAAAACATACCCCAAATCATCCTTATTTGGAAACCAGCCCCTTCATCTCCAGTCGGAGCCACCACACCAAACGGAAAATGACTTGCTCTAAGGTTCAGACTGGGTGGTTTTCCCCCATTTTGTGGCAATAGAATTACGAGGCCTCAACACCTCCCTAATTAATAGGGAGTGATAAGGGACACAATATTCTTCATGTGTCATGCACTAGGCCAGGACTAATAGTCGTAAGTTTTATTGAAGGCACTGATAAGGAGAATGGATGATTGGATAAGCATATATAACTCACACGCTTTGATGATTTGATAGAGTATCTAAGATAAGAGTGCTCCAAAAGGAATGATATTCTTTGAGGAGAAAAAATACATGATAAGAATTGTCCTAAGGGAATACCTGGTGAACATATGGATGGGGTATGTGCCTTGTGAGGTAATGATGATGGTGTCTATAGTCTTTACCTTCCCATCATTGTGATCTAATCTAATGGAGAGATAGATCTTATTATTCAAGGCCTTGTTATGTTAACAATGTTGGTCATGATGTTGAATATGACTTATCAATCTGACTCTTCTTATGAGAATATTTCAATTTGAGAGTTTCCTTGTACCTTGTTGTGTAATTATGAATACCTCCCTAGTTAAGAGGGAGTGTTGAAAAATGTAACTAGGTTTGGTCTTCATAATTTTCATTGTACTTATGTAATTATATATTTTATGAAAAATAAAAAAAAGAAATAAAAATAAAATTATTTATTATTATTTTTCAAGCACGGGATTCATGCTCAAAGTCAAACTATTATTTAGGTCCAATGTTTTCTTCATGCTTCTAGGGTTTCTCAAGTCAAAATAAATAGTGTCATGAGTCAAATCAATATACTTGAGTCAAAGTCCCATTTGGACTACTTGAAAAATATGTAAAAGAATTTTTACTTGAGTCAAAATAATCAAATTTTCCTCTACAAGATCAAGTCAGCCTAGAGAGACACCTATTCGATCTCCTGAAAGGGTAGAAATACAATGTAATTCAACCTCATTTGGAGCATCAACACACTTTGATTTTTGTGCCAAGGAGAGAAATAAAAGGAGAAAAAAATTCAAGAGAAAGAGAAGAAGTCCAAGAAGAGAGAATGAGAGTCAAAGGAGAAATAATTTTCTGTCACAAATGTGAAATTTTCCCTAGTTTCTACCACACATGTGAAGGTACAAATCTGATGTAAGGGCTGAGAATTTTCAGGAATAATTGCAGATTTGGAAATCATAGTTTGACCAGATTTGTTGATCGTTCACCAGCATTGTCTTTGTTGAATTTGACTTGGTTAAGGAAGGTTGAAAAGAGGGTTGGCTTGGGGATTGTGGAAGGAATTTTTCTTGGTGTTTGGGTCTTGTAATTCTCACTTTGATCTATTCTATAAGAAGAGAATATTTTATGGGTTTTCCCCTTGGAGGGTTTTTCCCTGGCTTGAAGCCTATATTTTGTGTTCATTTTCTTTTGGTGATCTTCATAATTTATGTTTTATAGTAATTATTTGATGATCAAAATATAATCAAAGTAATAGTAAGCCAAAAAATAATCACAAGAAATTATCACTTAAAAGAGAAATCAACCATAATTATTACCCTAAGGATTTCTCAACACTTGTGGCAGAAGGTATAGGAAAATCTAGAAGTGTAAATGAAGGTGGTACCAGGCCAATGAGCGAGCTTGCAAAGCCACATTATCACACTAGAACAACATTCAATTAGCATAAAGAGGTGCTAACTTGGTCTCGTATGTCGACCTCAGGAGATAAAATTCACCATTGCCTTTGGTATAGGGCCTAGTCATGGTGCATTATATTTAGGATGGGAGTCCTCAAGCACTCTACAACTTGTTGTTTCTTATTAATAATCTTATAGTGCATGAAGACCATTCCTCTCTTAACTATTGTTTAGTTCTTAAGGCGAGTCACTTTGTATACTAGTCTCTCTCCCACGAGGACACACATGGAAATTTGATTATGCTAGGCTATTCCCCTTACCATCCCCATGGTTCAGGATCACTCTAGCATTTTTTGAGCATTCCAAGCTAATCACACTTTTTTGAGGAGGAAATTTTTCTCTCAATAAATTTTCTAAAGATAACGTTCATTTTTCCCTCCTTGGTAAGTTTCATCCATGTGGTTGTAGTTCAAGGTGAAACAGGTTTGAATTTGATCTCCTCTGCTTTGTCGATAATTCTAATGATCTTCTTGTTGCATATCTCATGTTTTTGTTCCCCTAGGAAGCTTTTGGGTCAACTAGTTCTTCACCATGAGCGGGCTTCATCATAGTCCTTTCACAACTAGTAATACAAGGTGGAGTGAGGGATTCAGTCACCCATATGTGTCAAGAGCTTCAAAACCTCTTAGTCTTTATCAACTCTCTAGTATAAATTTGTGATTTAGATACAGGTTAAGCAGGAAATTTTTCAGGACACTGGTATAGCTTTCTCAGTCGACATACGACATGCCTCGACATGGAGCAAGTGTGCATTGAGGCATGGCATATTGTTAGGAAAGAGGGCACTCAAGGATGCAAGTGAGGAATGAGAGCTAAGTGAGGAATGAGAGCTTAGATACTAGATTTAGGGAGCGCATCCCCCAATCGATTTAAGAGGAAATCACCCAGGAAAAGAGGGAGTTATTTAATGAGATATGCACTGTCAAGGACACTGAATTTCTAGCGAAGGTGGAAGACTAGCTTTCATATTTAGGGCATACTAAAGGTCGTTATAATCAATATATGTACACTATCGACATATATTGGCATTTAATATTCATCCTAGGAAGAGCACCTATAGACAAAATTGAATTTGAAGAGGACATACTCCTGACCCTAAACCAAATGCAAAGGCACATGATAGAAATGGTTTGAAGGCTTAGACAACTTGAGAAGTGCATGGGAATTCCTCCTTATCCTAGATGTTCCCAAAGAAAAAACAAGGATCCCATTCCAATTGAAGGCATTGATTCAAATAAATATGTTTGAATGTCTCTTAGTTACTTTATTTTCAATACTTTTATGGTTAATTTCTATAGTTTTGTATTTAGAAATGGCCCTAGAGGTCCAATAGCTAGTCATAGCATTTTGGTTCTAAAAACTTCGATCATCACTCTATCTTTTGCAATTTTGAAACAACTGGAGTTTTTTATATGGTTTAGTTTCCCCAATGGAAGACTATAACAAGATTTAGAAGACATTAATATAAACATCTAAATGAATGGAAAATTTTACTACAATTAAAAAAAAAAAACTTTATAATTTTAATATTTCCAAAATTTGATAAATGTTTAGTTATAATTTTCATAGTTTTTACATTTTTCATCATAATTTTTTCATCATTAAACAAAAAAAACTCATATTTATATATCCTAACATATTATCCTAGAAAATGTATTATTTTACAAAACATACAAATCTAAACATAAAAATCTAGACTATTTAGTGGAAATCATGATCTTAAAAATCTAGACTATTTAGTGGAAATCATGATCTTAAGATTTTTATTGATATTTGTTTTTAATTTCAAATCTACTTATTCACATTCAATTTCTCTTGAGTTTGTTTTAGCATGTCTTATTCCTTGATCTTAACCTTGACAAATACAATTGAGCCCTTTTAATTTGAAATCATGATTCGAGAATGTTTTAGTGTGTCTTATTCCTTAATCTAAACCTTGAAAATCCAATTGAGCTCTTTGAATTTGAAATCATGAGTTGAGTTTTCTCAATTGATCCTAAGATCAAATGTTTGGATGTTATAGGCTATTATAAGCCTTAGAATTAATTTCCCAATATGACTACCTTAGCTACCATTTCTACATTTTTAACTAGCTAAGTCTTTATTTGAGATAAAACCTTATTTTTTTAGATGTGATACAATTTCCTAGAGACCCTCAAATTGTCATATTATTGTTCTCGTTATCCTTCAAAAATTGGCAATTTTGCATGGTGTGCGTCTAAAATAATGTCAAATACCATCCATTCTGAATATAGAATGATTCCCCTCTACAAATATTCTACAAGGACTAAGAGAAGAAGACCCTATGTGGTTAGAATTAAAAAATCCAAAATCCTTCGATACGTAATCAATTTGTTTTTCAGTTTTAATAAATATAACCTATTGGAATATATTTTGCAGCCAATTTTGGGATAAAAAAGTGTTTTCCATCATAGGTTGGCTCAAAAATAGGCTTTGGTTTGAATCAAAGCATTAGTTTTAAAGTACACAAGTGGTTAGTGGGCCATTTTTAAAAATTAAAATCTCAAACTACTTATAAAATTTTCCAATGTCAGTGAACAAATTTAGAGCTTATATAACACACATTTTAAATGAGCAGGAAAATTTTAATTTGAATGAAGGAGTATGTTCAACAAAGCTTGGACTTTTATTAAAAAAAAAAAATCACATAATTTTGGGTAAAGGTGTTACGAAATTGAAAACCCAACAACATTGTTGATTTTTGAATCCAATGAGCAAAAAAGTGGAAATGCGTATTTACAATTTCCTATTACATTGAGTTGTTGGACTTTACTAATTAAGAAAAAATGAAATTAGTATTGAGGAGAGTTATATAAGCATTCATCAAGAAGCTCCACCTATTCTCTACGAACTACAAAAATGTGCTCATCAATCGATTTTAGTTTGAATTCATTATAGTTTGGATGAGGTGTTGTAACTAGGGTACATCTTTATTGAAAGTTCACATATTTAATAAAAAGAAATTGGACTTCTCAAAACTTCCATCGAATCAATATTTCATTCATCACAACAACTTAGAATCAAGGGTATTAAGAATTAAGTATCTAGACACAATTATAAAAATTATTTCAACATAAATAAATCATCAGTTTACTAAAAATTAAGTATTTAGACACATTTTGATCATGCTTTCACTAACACTTTCATTCATGCTTCCCATTATACTTTTGATCATGCTTCAGTGGCTTATATATGAGACTTCTTTGATGGTTATTATTTGTATATTCCACTACAAATTCTCATAGCTATCAAATGATGAATTATAAGGTGTATACAATGGCATATTAGGCAGTCACTTTTTGGGTTTTCAAGATCCACATTTAGTTTGAGGTTAGTCCACATATTGGATATTCCATAGAAGAATGATATGTCCAACTATAGGATGTTGTTTCTAGGATTATAAGAGATTCACCTATATGTCTCATGGAAAAAATTTATCCCTTCTCACCCTCAAACTCTCTCCGTGGATTTGAACCTTTAAAATAAAAAATAAACCCTATACAAATCAATTGATATATACCAAGTAACATCTTTTTACCCAACAATGAAACAATGAGCTTGTGGTAAGATCATTATGAAAATCAAAATTAATCACAAAGATGTATGATCCACCTGTGCAACATTTTCTACACCCATCTTTTAGGTATGCAATATTACTTGACAGGAACACGCTTATAAACTCTAAGAAGATGGAGGTCTAATATGCATGATATGGTTCACCATACATCCAATTGTTTGCAAATTAAATTAAGTAATTTACGCAACCACGATGAAGTGTCGAGAGATATTAAAGAACTATATTTAATTAAGAGAAGGAATAATCTCTCGATAGTGATAAATAAAGAATTGTATAGATCTATTACTGCGACATCATATACTGTATATGCTAAACATGTTAAACATTTTTGTTTTGTTGCACATGAAATCTAGAGATGTGAGATTGTGTCAACCTTGAGGATAATTTGTATATTTATAGAAGGCTATTGACTCTATTAATCAAGTGACAGTTGATCTATGTCTAGATATTATATGTAGCATAAAGACTCCTATAAAATAAGTGAATAATTTTTGGGACAATTTTTAGAGTTAGAAGGAATTTCCTTATGTGGGTGACTTAATCTAGGCAAGTTAAACCTTGATGACTTATATTCATCCTTATGTCGATTGTAGATTCTAGAATATTTTGTAAATCTAATGGACATCAACAAATTCAATGGTTTGACTTCATTCGTGTCCGTCAAATTTCTTGAATATCTTGAATTTGCAATCGAGTTATACTCAATTCTAACTTTCCTTTTATGTGAACCTCTTTAAGCTTGCTAGCTAGTAATCATATTGCTTATCCTCCACTTATCATGAAAATAATTACCATACAGGAATCATTTTGCGTGATTACTATAGAGAAAGATGATCTTGACATTTCCATTTGGAGGAAAGCATCTATTATGATAAATTCAAAATCACAAATTTGCACTTGTGACCATTTGGATTCTATATAATATGGGATGTGAAAATTTAGAGCAAGTGAAATGTGAAAATACAATTAAGCTAGCTAGACACTAAATTGGTGTATGAAACTCTACAAGAAACTTTCCTTCACGCAACAATTTGATTGCTAAAGTATAAAATGGTAAGCATACGATGCCCCCTCTTGATTTCAAATTTTAAAAGGAAACACATGTTATTAAATATTAGTTCCACTCAAACTATACCTATTGAAATATGCCTTTCCCTTTCCAAGCAGTTTATCAAACCTCCATTTCGATTTGATTGGTCTTTCAAGGTCATGTTTCAAGTACTTTTACCCAATTCCTTGATTCAAAGTTCTAATACAACTTATGCACAAAACATTTATGGATGCATATCAACCAATAAAAGCTATAGCGATATCGTTGAAAATACTATCTACCATAAATATTATGAGAACATTCAAGCATGAAAAAAAGAATAACCTTATGAACAATTCTATGCCATCCTAGATGTTTTATCATGTTCCACAGTTTTATAATACCTCAAGTTTATAGAAATGATATGGCTCTCTTGATATCAAATAAAGCTGCAAAAGTATATGGTTTAAGGCACAAATTCTATGAGGTCTACATCACAATTTTCCAAATGTGAATAACTAGGTAGATTATTAATTATTATCTAGATCTCACTACTCACGTTAACTCCCCATCAATGAGTCCCATGATATTCAAGAAACCCCTATACGACCCTTCATATGGGCTTAAGAATTATAGACCCATGTACTAAATTTTTGTTATCTATCATTGATCTTTCTACGTTTATTCAAATTCGTTATGAATATGTGTAATTATTCTATTGCAATACCTAGATCTAATTTAGATATTTCAATTTTAATCGAAATAATTTTATTCATGCTTGTTCTATGGAATATTTTGACAACAATCTATCATTTCTATTAACCATAATTCATCCACAGTAGTAGCAATGGTAAATTACAACCATTTAATTAGTTATTAGTAACAATATAACAAATAATAACAAAACTTGTGATAATGAGGAATACCCTTAATTTTATTTGATTTATTCTAGAAATGTAGCTCCATGTATATGAGTTTCTTACTCTCCAATTTGACTACGCAAATTGGATCTAACTCATATCAAGCCAGCAACAACTTCACCAACTCCTTATCTCTAGGAAACTCCAAAGGTTTCTATCCCTTTGTGTCTAAATCTCAAGAAAAACACCCAAACCACCAATATCTCAATATTTCACCACATTCTCTCAATTCGACCACTAATATCCCCCCTCATAGGTCACAATTATTTCTCGTGTTTTCATAGATCCAAGAGATCTTCCAAAATCCAATCCCCCTCTCCTACTTCCTCAACCCCTCTTGTCCCCTTGAGATATCCACTTCCTCCCTCCTTTCCTTCCAGCCCCTTCCCAAGGATCATCAACCACTCTTATTATTGTTCACCTAACCCCATATAGATATATTGAGAAGAGCAATATTAAAATACAATATTAAATAATTTTAATAAACTAATAATACAAAACAAGTGTTATGAGACCTTTTCATATTTTCTCATGCAAGTTTACAATTTAAACACAGATATTTTCCTGAAATATGGGAAAAACACTAAAGGAATTTAATGCATTATTGCAACCACTATACCAAGCATAAGGAAAACAATTAATGTAGCTAAATACTTACCCATGAAATTGCATTTCCACAATTATTCAACCATTAGTTAAGTAAATAATAACCTAGTTTGATAATCAATACATAAAGTAGTTGTATTAGTGTATATTTGCAACATATGTATACGTAGATACCATATATAGAAACTACATTTGTACTAAGGATAACCAATCACTACCTCTAATGCAAAATCCTTATGTTTACAACCAAATTGGTAGTACAATAAATCATTTAATGCATCAATCAATAATATATACTAATAGAATCACAATAATTTATTAGTTAAAACAATTCAATACAAATTGAACATTACATCACTATTATGCATAACTATGAAAATATATATGTATTCAGACTATCATATTACTCATTAATAAATAATGTAAACCAACTAGTTTATTTATCATGTGCATGGTACATGTTATAGTAAAATCTAGCAACCTAGTGCAAAGCCTCATAAGGTGACCTATACAAGGTGTAACACATGAGATTGTTATTATTGTCACCTCAGTAACTAATCCCTTCTCTTTAGTGAAGGATGCAATAAAACACAAGGGAGGCTTCATAAGTAGGCTTATGGACCATATAACCCAATGGGATTAAGTTAAATTCCCCCTAGGTATCTTACAATATAAATTCATTCGATAAGGGTATGACAAATTAAGGTTTGAGGTGTATGAGAGGGTAAATTCCATATTTGGGTTCAAAGGGGCTACTGTTCAATATAAATGCTACATTTGACCTAAAGACTCTCAAATAGATTTATCAAACACAACAAACCTAAAAAATACCTAGGGCTACTATAAACTAAGGTTTTGAATCCACAAATTACATCTAAACCATAGATTGTAATAGCAGAAAATTTAGTCATTAAAATAGTGAATAAACTATGTGAAATGAAGATTAAATGTAGTGACCAATAGTCGTATACGCAGTAGAAATATTAAAATACTTCGTAGACAAATACATCCATTTTAGGATAGAAATTTTAGATTGTATATTATATAAAGAGTATATTATAAGGTGATTACAAATGAGAATGAGGGCCTACTTATATACCCTAGGCAGGTGCCCTTTCACGAATGTATATGTCTCTAAGACATGCCTATTCATCACTAACTAACTAATCATTAGTTAATTACTTCTTTTTTTTTGGTAAGTTAGGTTATTCTGTTAATTCAAAAACGTAAAATTTACCTATGCTACAGGCTAGGTTGGCAAGCTACGCTTAGCCAATCCCAACCTTTGTTACATGGTTTCTAGGTTGCCTCTGGGGAGGAAACTAGCCAAAACAAAACTTGAAATAGAAATTTACATTGTGCGCAGTAGCACAGGCATATCTAAGCAGTACAAAGTGAACAGTAACAAAAAGGCACTGCTAGCAAGCTTGACAAAAAACATGAGAGATATGTGCAACTACGCAGGCTTTACTTTTCGTCTTCATCATCACTGTTGGGGACTTCCTCCTCATGGGGCAAGTAGGGGCCTATGCAGCAGCTTCCTCCGTGTCTGCCACAGTATGCCTGGGATTGTGGACCAGTGCGCAGAGGATGGGGGAGTCTGGATCTACGTCGTCGGGAACACGCGTCCAGATGCCATCATAATCCATCACCCAGACGTATGAATCCTCATATTTCTCCTCTTGTACAGGCAATAGATCAGTTTTTTGGTACTGGAGGTGCCTCTAGGGCGAGATGGTGGACTTCCTTGGGCCGCGTCTTCCTCTCTGTGCAGCTTGCCCAGGGGCTTCTGCATTCTGCTCCCGATCAGGACGCTGATAATAAAAATTGTTAGAAGAGGAACCTTCCATCGACTCAAGGTGATTTTCCTCACCATGGTGATATAGGCCAGGGAGATCCCCTCTCTGTCCTCCTCGGATAGTTCTCTGGTGAAGCTTAGGAGCCATTGTGCGCAGAGGAAGGGGGGAAAAATTTAGGGGAGGGTACGCAAAGAGGCAAGCAGCGCTGGGTTTTAGGGAGTAGGAATAGCTATGGAAAGGTGTCTAGGAAGGGGTGCGGCGACCCAGGGGAGACTGCACAACACAACTCTGAGAATATAACTTCACAACCTTTTGAAGTCAGTGAGAAGCCAAATCAGAGTTAAAGAGGCGAAAGGCAGAGATAATGGATTGTGTATTGAAAAAGTCTGAGAGCTCATCTTTTTAAATGGGCTAGGGTGTGTGCGAGGAGGATAACATTGAGTGGGCTTCGCATGCATCTGCGTGCTATGATTGATCACCTGAGCAGGATCGAGTGAAGGGGGATGGTTTCAATATGGGTTAATCATGATATTAATTAGTGGTGAGAGATGCGAGGTGATGCTCTGGACCTGGTGACGCAGTTCCCATCCTCTCGTCATCATTCTTGATTATGTGAGTCTCGTAAAAGTGACTAACAGTTTGAGGATCCACAGCAGGTGAGGCTCTGCGCAGAATATCTCCGCCTCCAGGGGAGTGTGGGATGTTATTTTCAAGCGTGTCAGTTCTATCACCCGCATCTGGGGCATTAGTTAATTACTTATTATTTATTATTACATTTACATTTATATTTATTATTATGAATTATGAATTATATTCATAACATAGCCTCTACCTTCAAGAAGCTTAGTTCTCAAAGCTTACTTAAGAAGGATCGGTTCTCTTCTGTCATTCAAAATATCTTCTCATTTCTGAGCTTTCATCCTTGTTTCTACAAGACGATATGTTGTTCTGAGCGATAGACAAAATTGTCATACTGAAAATGGATCAGACCATCCTAGATTAATCTTCTCGTGAATCTTCTAATATTTAGAAATGAGTGGTAAGTAGCTATCGTACGACTGGATTATTCTTACTTCAGTATTCTTCGGAACATAAGTTTGTTTATGTTTTGTGTGATATAGATTTGTAGATTGATTAAGGTGTCTACTCTTGTGATTGGGATGTAGATAAGGAATTTGTGTTTGAAATTCCTTAAAACGTTTTAATGCAAGTTTCCTTATTTTCATCAGGCATTGTCGTTGTTGACTTAATTATTGAATCCTTGTTTGTGGTGTCCTATGTTTGAATGAAAACCTCTGAGTACGTTTTTACTTCAATAGGGTTTGGATTTTCCTAAACTGCGAGATTAATGGTATTGATGTTTGTTTCTTCAGCTTGGACTTCTACATCTTGATATTTCTATTCTTCCTTAGCGACAATTTCTTTGAACTTATTCTTCACTGATTTACTTTCGTCCTTAATTTTTTTAATCTGTTTGAGAAGATTTTGATTGTGATTTTTGAGACGTAAGCATTCCTCATTATCTAAATCAACTTTATTTTTGCCTTCATGCTTATCATCTTTTAAATACTTGATTTGTTCTATTAATGTTTGGTTAAGGCTCTTTAAATGTAAATTTTATTCTTCTTGTTCTAATAAACTCTCTTTGAGTTCCTTCTTTGATGCTCTAGCTTTCTTGACTTATTCGAGCAACTTTTATTGGTGTTCTCTGAGGCGCGAAACTTCTTTGTCTTTGTTGGAGATGACTTCTTCAAGCTCTCTTCGCTTCCTTGATATATTTTATTGTTATCTTTGAACATCAAGTCTGAGATATCCTTAAAGTTTTCTGATGCACACATTATCAATTTTGACTCCATTGTCATGTCTCAAAATATGACCATCTTCCCCTTATAAGGAAAAGTCAAAACTCGCGTGTCCATGTTTAACATGAATGTACCCAAATCCTTAAACCAAGATTGACCGAGAATGATGTCAATCTTTCTATCATACATAGTTACAACATGAAATTGAGATATATTGATGCAGGGGCATTAGGCACTAGCCAGCAATGTAGGAGTTTTGTCCACATGTTGTGGTTGGTAGAGTTCGAAACCACCAAAATTGTAACAACTAGGTGTCAATACCTCAGTTGACTGTTTTGTTTTAGAATAGTTAAGAGTTGTAGAAGTTGAATAGTCAGTTAGTCTGTCTGTCATGTTTCAGTTAGTTGAATTATTGTAAGAGACTTTTGAATTCCAAAACGGTCCTCACCGGGGAACCAAGGAGACACACTGTAATGTATATAAATATAACCCTCGGATGTACGAGAGGAGAGAGGAGAGTGCGAGAGGTCTCAGAATAAACTCTGTGTATTAAATTTTTTCCAATTAAATGGTTTCTAATCGTGGTTGCCATCGGAAAGATCTAATTATTTGTCTATGGAAGGGTCGTTTAATTGTGAAGCAATAGATTCTGTATATGTATGAAATTCCTGAGTCGAGCCACTGTATCGACTCTGCCTCTATTTGTCTATCGTTCCCTTCAATTTGTTGTCTGGATAACTCGTGAACCATCTCAACCATAGGCGAGAGTTGCGCATAGACAAGCCGGATTAATATTACAAAACCACGAAGAGGTTTCTGGTCTTTTCCGCACCGCTTTTGGCGCTTGGGTGGTAATTCTGGAGGGAGCAGCGATCCCATTCAGCGTTAGACACGTGGCTTAGACCACGGTTCCAAAACCCCTGTGTAACTTGTGATTTCGCGCGTTATCCATCGTACCAGGACGACGAGCGAAATCAATGAGATCCGTTGATTTGAGAGAGGCCCATCGGACGGTGGACGCTTCACAAAGATGCGCGAGGTTTTATAAAGGAGCACTCGGCTTATGATAAGTGATTTATATAAAGCACGTGGCAGTGGGACCCAGGACTGGTTCTACTATAAATTTTGGTTGTAAAGCGTGGAGAATAATCGTAAAGACGAAGGTTTAATTATTAGTTATAAGGTGTCGGGGTATTATATAAAGGTGCGGAGTTATAACTTTGGTTATAAAGTTGGAGATACAATTGAACATTTGTTGTGAAATTATTTATTCGTCAATTTCTTTGAAATTGACAAATAAATATAGAGAAAAAATAACAGAGCCACGTGGGAAAATGAAAGGGGAATGCGACAGAGCCACGTAGTTTTGACCATCCCTCCATTGGGTGTTGACTTTCGGTGTTGCTGTGTCATTTGTGGTATCAGAGCTGGTTGACGTTGTTTTGCTGACATGGTAGTCCGAGTTGGTAGAGGTGCTGGCAGGAGAAGACCTGTTGCCAACACTGAGGTGTTGGGAATGTTGCAGAGGGTCGAGGCCAGACTAGATGCCATGGAACAAAGACGACCCAGCGATCCTGAAGACATCAGCAAACCTGAAACGGAAGAAGCTGAAGAAAATGTTGAAATTCCTCCTGACATGAGGCTCCTGAGAACTGTTCTGGGATCTGCAGTTAAGCCCATAATTGAAGTGTCGAGCTATGTAGGGGGACTGAATCCAGAAGAACTGGTAGACTGGATAAATGAATTAAACAAGTGCTTCGATTATGAAGAAATAAGTGAAGATAAAAAGGTCAAGTTTGCAGTGACAAAGCTGAAAGGACATGCTGCACTTTGGTGGGATGGAGTGCAGGCAGAAAGGAGGAGAGTTGGCAAGCAACCTATCAAGAGCTGGACCATAATGATGGCTAAAATAAAAGGTAAATTCTTACCCAGTGATTATCAAATGACATTATATAGACAAATGCAGAACCTGAGACAGAGGTTGCTGACGGTAAAAGAATACACAGAAGAATTCTACAGAGTGAGCATAAGAGGTGGGCAATTCCAAGATACACCAAAGAAGACTGCCAGATATGTGAATGGTCTCAGACTGGAAATCCAATATGAGATTGGTCTTCTGTCTCCTAAGACAGTGGAAGAGGCCTATCAGATGGCCTTGAAAGCAGAGGAGAAACTCCTGAGGAAACAGTCTACCAAGAAGAGAGGTACTTTCCGTGGGAAGGGAAGTCAGGGTGGTAGAGGAAAGCCTACACCCATGGATGGAGCTAACAATAGCTCACCTCAGAATGCATCTACAGAGGATGATGCAAGGGGCAGAAGGGGTTCTTACAGAGGAAGAGGAAGAGGAGACAGAGGCAGAGGTAGAGAGTTGAGGTGTTATAGATGTCAGGGAGTGGGACATAAGCACTATGAGTGTCCAGAGAATGTGGGTGCTAGTCCAAGAAATGTTGTTGTTTCCCAGGTTGAAGAAGAAGTAGAAATTGGAGAAAAAGTTCTTCCAGAGAGGGGAGAGTCCTTGGTGGTTAATAAGGTCCTGTTGAAACAAACCAAAGAAGCCACCGAACCTGCACAAAGGAATACTTTGTTTAGGAGCATATGCAAAGTCCAAGGGAAATGCTGCCAGCTAATCATTGATAGTGGCAGCACAGAAAATTTGGTTTCCACTGAGGTGATAGAAAAACTGAAGCTGAAGACTAGGGAGAACCCCACTCCCTACAGGGTGTCCTGGCTGCATAAAGGGCACTAGCTGGTTGTGAAAGAACAGTGTGAAATAGAGCTGCAAATGGGCAAATACAAGGACAAGGTTTTGTGTGATGTAATGCCCATGGATGTGTGTCATATACTACTCGGTAGACCTTGGCAGTTTGACAGAGCAGCAGTGCATGATGGCAAGAAGAACACTTACAAGTTCTTCAAAGATGGGGTACATCATATATTGATACCCATGGAAGAAGGAGAGCCATCCAGCAGAGTGATTGATCCAAAGACCTTGTTGCTGAGCGGGAAAGAATATCTGCAACAGATAGAAGAAGAAGAGGTAAGCTTTGCTTTAGTTTGCAAACCAAAAGTAGTTCTTACTTCTACAAAGATTTCTGATTTGCCAATAGAAATCCTAGAGATGTTAGATGATTACTGTGACATTGTTGTGGATGATTTACCTGATGAGCTGCCACCTGTGAGAAATATCAGCCATCAGATAGATTTTATCCCTAGTTCAAATCTGCCAAATAAGGCAGCCTACAGAATGACTCCCAAGGAAAATGACAAAATCAGGAAACAAGTACAGGAATTGGTGGACAAAGGACTGATCAGAGAAAGTCTGAGTCCATGTGCAGTACCAGCAGTTTTGAGCCCAAAGAAAGATGGAGGCTGGAGGATGTGTACTGATTCCAGAGAAATTAACAAGATCACAATCAGGTACAGATTCCCTTTACCCAGAATTGAGGATTTGATGGACTGTTTGAGTGGTGCTAAATATTTCTCAAAGATAGATTTGAAGAGTGGATACCATCAGATTAGAATAAGAGAGGGTGATGAGTGGAAAACTGCCTTTAAAACAAATGAAGGGCTGTATGAATGGATGGTAATGCCTTTTGGGTTGTCAAATGCACCTAGCACTTTTATGAGACTTATGAATGAAGTATTGAAAGAGTTCATTGGTAAATTTGTGATAGTGTATCTGGATGATATTTTAGTTTTCAGCAGAACTAAGGAAGAACATTTAAGGCATCTTAATCATGTCTTGAAGAAGCTACACCAAGAGAAATTGCTGATAAATTTGAAGAAATTCTCATTCATGAAATAAGAGTTGGTGTATTTGGGTTTTGTTGTTTCCGCAGAGGGATTGAAGATGGACCCAGAAAAGGTTAAGGCAATTGTAGAGTGGCCTTCACCCAGGAATGTTTTTGAGGTAAGAAGTTTCCATGGACTTGCTAGTTTTTACAGAAAGTTTATAAGAAACTTCAGTAAGATTAATGCACCCATAATTGAGACCATAAAGAAGAGAAAATAGCCATTTAAGTGGACTGCTGAAGCAGAGAGAAATTTTAAAGTTTTGAAGCAAAAGATAACAGAGAAGCCTGTTTTAATTCTGCCTGATTTCACCAAACCATTTCAAGTAAAATGTGATGCCAGTGGGGGGGCCATTGGAGCTGTTTTGAGTCAGGATGATAGGCCTGTAGCCTATTTCAGTGAGAAGTTGAATGATACCAGGAGAAAGTATTCCTCTTATGAGAAGGAATTCTATGCAATTGTTCAAGCACTCAAGAAGTGGAGACATTATTTGATGTCCAGGGAGTTTGTATTGTATTCTGATAATCATGCTTTGCAGTATATTGTACAGCAGCCCAAGTTGAAACATAAGCATGCTAAATGGGTTGAGTATCTCCAAAGTTTCAATTTTGTTTTGAAACATATAAGTGGCCAAGCCAATAAAGTAGCTAATGCTTTGAGTAGGAGACATTTGCTTGTTCAAGAGACTAATTTTGAAGTTGCAGGATTCGATTTTCTCAAAGAATTGTATAAAACAGATCCTGATTTTAAAGAAGCATTTGAAGCATGTAGTAACCCTGTTCTAACAGATAGAAGTCAGTGGCTGGATTTTTTTCTGCAGGAAGACTTGTTATTCAGAAAGAACCAACTGTGTATACCAAAATGTTCCATGAGAGAAAATTTGATCAAAGAAAAGCATAGTGGTGGACTTGCTGGACACTTTGTTACTGATAAGACTTATGAACAGCTAAGTCACTTTTATTTCTGGCCTAAGATGAGAACAGAAGTAGATAATTTTGTGAAGAATTGCAAGATCTGTCAGTATGCTAAAGGAAGGAGCCAGAATGCAGGATTGTACACTCCCTTACCTATTCCAGACAGGCCTTGGGACATGGTAAGTATGGATTTTGTTCTAGGGTTGCCCAAGACTCAAAGAGGGAATGATACATTCTTTGTTGTGGTGGATAGATTCTCCAAAATGGCACATTTTATTCCATGTTATAAAACTAGTGATGCCACCCATGTTGCCAACTTGTTCTTCAAAGAAGTTGTTAGATTTCATGGGTTACCCAAGAGTGTTTTTTCAGACAGAGACACCAGATTTGTGGGCCACTTTTGGAGGACATTGTGGAAGAAACTTGGTACTCAACTAAGTTTCAGCTCAGCTTATCATCCTCAGACTGATGGACAAACTGAGGTAGTGAATAGGAGTCTAGGAAATTTGTTAAGAAGTCTTGCAGGAGAGCATCCCAAGCAGTGGGATCATATTTTTCCCCAGGCAGAATATGCATATAATGATTCACCGAACAGAAGCACAGGGCAGAGTCCATTTCATATTGTTTATGGAATGCACCCCAGAGGAATATCAGAGTTAAGAAATCTGGGAAGAGCAGAGTTAAGGAGTGCAGATGGTGAGGAATTTGCTTCATAGATCCAGGCCATACATGAACAAGTGAAACAACAGTTACAAGGCAGCAGCATCAAGTATAAAAACAGAGCAGACTTGAGCAGAAGAGAAGTTCATTTTGAAGTAGGAGATCAGGTTTTGGCACACTTGAGAAAGGAGATATTCCCAAAGAAGCAGTACAACAAGTTGAAGTTCAAAAAGATTGGGCCATGCAAGATGCTTAGGAAGTTTTCTACAAATGCTTATGAGATTGAATTGCCACCTGATGTTGGAATATCTCCCATTTTTAATGTTGCATATTTGTACAAGTGTAAAGATGGTGGTGCAGAAGAAGGATCAGCAGACAAGGAGCAGATTGAGTGGAAAGAGCAGCTACCTCCAGCACAGCCATTGCAACCAGAGAAGATATTGGACAAGAGAGACGTATTCAGGAAGACCAGAGGACAAGAGTACTTCCAGTACTTGATCAAATGGAAGGATAAGCGAGAAGAGGATGCCACTTGGATGACTGAAGAAATGTTGCAGAAGATAGGCAGATCAGTGGAAGAGCTCATGGACAGGAGCCCATGAATAAAATTGCCCTCAGGAGTCTGATGCAGGGGCATTAGGCACTAGCCAGCAATGTAGGAGTTTTGTCCACATGTTGTGGCTAGTAGAGTTCGAAACCACCAAAATTGTAACAGCTAGGTGTCAATACCTCAACAGACTGTTTTGTTTTAGAATAGTTAAGAGTTGTAGAAGTTGAATAGTCAGTTAGTCTGTCTGTCATGTTTCAGTTAGTTGAATTATTGTAAGAGACTTTTGAATTCCAAAACGGTCCTCACCGGGGAACCAAGGAGACACACTGTAATGTATATAAATATAACCCTCGGATGTACGAGAGGAGAGATGAGAGTGCGAGAGGTCTCAGAATAAACTCTGTGTATTAAATTGTTTCCAATTAAATGGTTTCTAATCATGGTTTCCATCGGAAAGATCCAATTATTTGTCTATGGAAGGGTCGTTTAATTGTGAAGCAATAGATTCTGTATATGTATGAAATTCCTGAGTCGAGCCACTATATCGACTCTGCCTCTATTTGTCTGTCGTTCCCTTCAATTTTTCGTCTGGATAACCCGTGAACCATCTCAACCACAGGCGAGAGTTGCGCATAGACAAGCCGGATTAATATTGCAAAAGCACGAAGCGGTTTCCGGTCTTTTCCGCACTGCTTTTGGCACTTGGGTGGTAATTCTGGAGGGAGCAGCGATCCCATTCAGCGTTAGACACGTGGCTTAGACCATGGTTCCAAAACCCCTGTGTAACTTGCGATTTCATGCGTTATCCATCGTACCAGGACGACGAGCGAAATCAATGAGATCCGTTGATTTGAGAGAGGCCCATCGGACGATGGACGCTTCACAAAGATGCGCGAGGTTTTATAAAGGAGCACCCAGCTTATGATAAGTGATTTATATAAAGCACGTGGCAGTGGGACCCAGGACCGGTTCTACTATAAAGTTTGGTTGTAAAGCATGGAGAATAATCGTAAAGACGAAGGTTTAATTATTAGTTATAAGGTGTCGGGTATTATATAAAGGCGCGGAGTTATAAATTTGGTTATAAAGTTGGAGATACAATTGAAAATTTGCTGTGAAATTATTTATTCGTCAATTTCTTTGAAATTTACAAATAAATATAGAGAAAAAATAACAGAGCCACGTGGGAAAATGAAAGGGGAATGCGACAGAGCCGCGCAGTGTTGACCATCCCTCCATTGGGTGTTGACTTTCGGTGTTGCTGCATCATATGTACTCATAATGATCTATTGTCACTTGTAAATCAATAATTTCATATTATTTTCTGTCACAAATATTTTTCCTTTCACCAATGCTTGACTCTAGAATTAATAGTTGATTTGCCAAATTAATGTTCATGTAGTTTTCCTCGTCGTGTGTGCTGATAGCGATATTAATTTCTTTTCCTTGGATATTTCCTTTTAATGTAATTAATATATGATCCATAATTGAAATACCTTCACAGGAAAATCGTTCTTCCTTCATCTTTTTAGACTTGAGCTCCATTATTTCCATCATTTATTTTCCATGATTGATCCCATTTTTGTTTTGTCGATAATTTTTCTTCGTATGTGACACTTGTTGTGTTCTTCTTTCCCCTTTTTTTTAAATAATTTTTTTCTCAAATATATATATATATATATATATATATATATATATATATTAAGTAAATATATAACTATATGAAACATATATAATATATATTTAATAATGACTTAGAAATATCAATTATCAACTCTATATAACGAAGTTTTTTTTTTATAATATAGGTTCCAAAAGGCACAGTTTTTTTGAACCGACACGAATCTTGGGAGATTATGATCTTAACTTGACTCATATCGAGAGTCAACGGAAAGGGATGGTGGTCAGATGCTGACAAGACGACGGTCTTGGAAATGTGATCAGGTTTGTTAATAGGGGGTGTTGGCGGTTTAGCACAGGGTTGTATGACGCAGGACTTGGAGCAGAAAAAATAGGATGTTTATGGTGGTGGAGATGGAGTAGAAAATAAGGCTCCACCTGTGGGACTTGGGGTCGAACCTATGGGTGTAGCTCCTATGCGATGTGGAGGGAAAATGTAGCGGAAAGTATGGGTATGCAGTGGCGGTGACGGGGCTGAAGAGCCTGGGCTGTGGGGAGATCTTGAGCGGAAAAATGTACGTCACTTTCAGCATGCGCTATGACTGCATCGTCTATCACCCCTTCGGCAACGTAAATTCTCGTGGACAGTAGAGGTGATTGAAAGGCCTATAGAGATTGAAAATACACACCCACTTGAGCATTCATAGAATTTCTGGTTTGACAATCCAAACGAGAATTCCAAGCAGGCCACCTGGGGTAGTTCATTGCGACTTGTTTACACCTTCAATATAGTCGAGACTGAACAATGATCGTGTCGAACTATTGCATGGTTGTACAAAAATTGAGAAGCTGGAGTGATGGGTACTGCGGTCGACTTGAAGATTATTGTTGGTCGATGATGACGGAAATATTATTTCCAAGGATCTATGGGGCCCTCTCTTTGCGACGTTGTAACGACCAGCAGAAGGAGGCCCTTGTTGGTTGGATGTTGATTTGCGGCATTGGAGTTGGATGATACACAAGTCCGTTGCTAATTATTTTTTCTAATATATTTCCCTTTTTTCTCTCTTTTTCTTTGCTTTTTTTTTAATATATATATATATATATATATATATATATATATATATATATATATATATATATATATATATTATCTTCTTCTTTTTCCAAAATTTTCCTTTCTATTTTTTTTCACAATTTCTATTATGGCCAAAGGCTTGCCAGCGATTCCAGTGGAATGGGGAATCTCCAATACATGGCGAATCCAGTGGAATGGATAATCTCCAATACTAGTGTATCAAAACACTTTGATTATGACGACAACAAATTTGATGATGAGTTAGAGGCCAAGGGCCGGTGATCAGAGAACGAAGCTCTGATACCAATGTAGCAACCAATAATCGTATACACAGCATAAATATTAAAATACTTCGTAGAAAAAGAAATCCATTGTAGGATATAAATTGTAATTTGTATATTATATCAAGATTTCATGATAAGGTGATTACAAATGAGAATGAGGGCCTGCTTATATACCCTAGGCAGGTTCCCTTTCGCGAATGGCTATGTCTCTAAGACATGCCTCTTCATCACTAACTAACTAATCATTAGTTAACGACTTATTATTTATTATTACATTTAAATTTATATTTATTATTATTTTATTATGAACTATATTCATAAAATTAAATTAGAGAGTAAACTTAGGGAAAATTTACAACAATTTATGACAACTAACAAGACATAAAATAACAAGTAAATTCTTGAAGTTAGCCCTAGAAAATAGTTGAAAATGCATGAAAAAATTCTTCTCTAATGCACTTTTACACAATGTATAACCCTAAGGCATAAATCATTAAGTCATTAAATGTTGAAAATATAATATTTTCTTGTAATTTAATGTTAATTTACCATGTAATAATAAAAAAAATGATTTTTATATTTAAAATAATGCCACAAGGGAGATGGACTAGTGAACTCTCAATATAGGGAATATGGACTACAAGTACAAAAAATTATAATATTTTTTTGGAGTGATCTAAACTCAAATAAACTAGGGAAAACAAACTAACTTAGCCTGGAGTTTGAGACTTAGCTTCTCAATTTTTATTATAATTAAGGGAAATAAAAACCTGTAATTATACCTTAAATACTTTGAAGAAGGGTTTAGCTCAACAAGGGACACTCCTATCCAAAATGCACAAATTTGGTTCAAGATTTGGGTTAAACTTCTTAACCCCCAAACAAAGAGAGGGATTGACCCTTACTAAACCAATAAAAATCCAAACCATTAAATTTTTTCACAAAAATTGTTTGTAAACCTTCATAATAAACAAGAAAAATACCAATCTACAATTTTAGTTACAAATGTAGATCACTTGACAATGGAATAATGATTTACCAATATTTTTAAGGCAGATGAAAATTGCAATCATACTTAGTAGACTACTTGAGGTAGATATTAACGAGATTGATTGCATATTATTCTTATATTTTCCTTTCTCGTTCATCTCATGGACTACTACTTTGAGATTTTTAAGTCAATAAACCTCATTGTTGCTCTGATACCAAGATAATAACTGAGCACAAATGAGAAATGGAAATAAATTGGTAGAAATTTTTTTATTCTACATTATATGCATTGTATTGATCTCAAGATTTGAACTTATACTACATAATTGGACCATTCTAGATATATACCTCATTGACAACTTATTAGTGGATCGTGACAACATAAAATACAAGAATTTTACAACACATATCTGTGTTGTTTAAGACTTTGTGATTGTCTAGGGACTCATAGTCTAACAAATGAATCAAATACAAAAATAAAATAACATAGCTCAAAAACATTCATCCCATGGAACATAATACCAAATAAAATTAGCACAAGAACATTCATCCCATGGAACATAATACTAATATAAATAAAATAAATTAGCTTACTTCACCATGGAACATCCAACACCCACCCTAGGTATCTATGAAAATAGATCACATCACATCATAATTCTACCCAAGAGAAGTCGCTCAGCTAAGGCTCCATAGTGCACAAGAGAGAAGAATCACTAATCAAGAGAATATATGATCTAATTTGTGATAATGAAAATTAGGTGAATCATTACCTTATTTATACTAGGGTAACCAAGTGATTTAAGTCTAAATTAGGCTAAAACCATAAAAAGTATTAAATTCATTATAAAAGGTGGATAATTCAACAAGCAACCCCCAAATATAGTATAAGTTCCATGTGTAAGTATAAATGCCTCCAATAGTGATGGCCTCATTCAAAAGGCATGTCTCTCCATGAAAAGGGGAAATGAATAGTTCAAGTGGTGTATCTCATACCATAATTCACGTCTCTCCATCCAAAGTAAGTGCCTCTCCGGAAAAATAGTGCTCTCAAACCCTAATTCATCCTATATAAGCTCACTTCATCATCAAATGGAACCTATGATGATGTTATAAAGATATGGCATGACATCATCAAGGTAAAAAGTGCATGTACCCCTCCAAAGGGGTGCCCAATTATCATCATCAAAAAGATAAGAGAAAAATCCATCAAGAATGTATAACAATAACCTAGGAGTGTCTTATCATCTCTGAGTAATGCACCCACTCTCCATGCCAATGTCCTGGTCTCAAACGCCAAAGTCTAAGGTCCTAAGGCTGGAGGAGGATCTCATCCACTGTGTTAAGTCATCATCAAGTTCAACACTCCTCCAAAGTACCCTAATTTCCTGCATGAACTGTCTCGCATCATCATGGAAGGTGTTTGGACATCCTTTGCAAAATGTTGGAGAAGCAACACATCATCCCTCAAAGGATCCTACTATCACATTAATGAATCATCTAATACACACTCAAGGAATTAAGTGAGAGAAACACCATGGATACAAGAAACATAAAAGCATCAAACTAGACCATATTTAATGTCAAATCCAATTAATTACTTCACAGAACTATCATATTCAAATGTATCACTAGCTTATAATTATATAGAATTTATAAGACTTAAGTATTGGAGGATTATCTCATGACCCAATTAGGTGCTTCAACCCCTAAGGGGAGGAAAAATTCCTAGGCCAACCCTTTCAAATGATAGGTTCAAGTGATAATTGGTATGGATTTTGGATTACTACATGAAAGGTATCATACTCTAATATTAGGTTGTAAAAACTGTCATCCATGAGCGCCTCTATAGAGGGAGCACTTAATTTCTTGAATTACTTTCACTTAATTTCTTGAATTACCTTCCCTCGCCTTTGTTTTTCCAAGCCCCCTTATTTGTATTTTTCTTTATTTGATTTGGATTATTTAACAAGTTTTATTTCTTATCACACAATGAAGATAATATAATCCCTTTTGATGGGAATTTCATCGCTTCATAGGGATCGATATTTCTTTGAAAGTTCATTTTACTTTGATAAGCATGATATTCATAGATACCCTTGGGGAGAAGTGGCTATATAAGAGGGGGTAGAGCTCAATCTATAATTGGATTTTGATTGTTTGACATCTCTTATCATTCCTTTTAATTTTTATATATGGTTATGCATTTCTTTTCTTATAGTTGCATCAAGTGCAGATATTTCCAACCCAATCTTCTCATTGGACAAGGCTTACAGGAACTAGTATGAGCGACTAAAAAGAACTAGACAAAATATGGGACAACAGAATAAGGGGAACGATGACAAGTGTTAAGTGTGAATATCATGGAACCATTAGTGTAATTTTGAGGTCTAAAATGAGACTCATAAGGAAATTATGAAATAATAGTGGAAATGATTAGATTAAATCATCAAATTTTAGAGGGAAAAAAGAAAAAACTACTTTTTCAACTCGTATTTTCAACTTATATCCCTATAGGTTTACTCAAATTTCAAGCAAGAACACTCATTGGATGCACAATTTGATTCATCATCCAAGGAGTACCCATGTTTCATACTTTCGATGGACCCTGCTACATGAAAAATGTGATTGACTACACGAAAAATTAGAAATACATGAAAAATGTTATTTCAATCACGATTTTTCATGTATTTATCATTTTTTGTGTTATAGAGTCCATCAAAAGTATGAAACATGAATACTCCTTGGATGAAGAATTAAATTTTGTATTCAACGAGTACTCCCTCTCGAAATTTGAGTAAAACCTTATTGAGATAAGTTGAAAATACAAGTTGAAAAAGTAGTTTTATTATTTTATTATTTTTTAATATTTTTACTTTTTTACCCCAAAAATGGTGAATCATCCCCCATGGTTGACATAATCATCTTGAATCTTATTGTTTCTTATAAACATTATTTTTCTTATACATTTTTCTTAGGAGGCCCATTTTAGACCTCAAAAGTTATCTAATGATTTCCATAATTAGAGCCTCCTATTTATGCACTTCTTAAATAATAAAATAAAAACCCTGAGGAAGGCCACACTGGACTAGGAACAAATGATAACCACCAAGGTGAAGCAAGGGAACAATTATATTGTAAGCATCATGGTATGTAATCTAATTTTAACCCATGATCCATATGAAAATTCCAAAAACGTTAAATGAAAACACTCATATGTGAAAATGGATGATGTACCTCATAATAGATTACCTGGCCTTCATCGGATGAATATGTGAGATAAATTGTTGTATTTAATAAAAAATGGGTGAGAGGCATTTTAGGCTCTCTATCTAGATATCATGGTAGTGGTTGTTGGCTGGAAAGTTGCATCATATAACAAGATTTTTCTTGTGGGGTAACCCATGTGAATGGATGGTTAACATTTGGCTCCAACTCAAGGACATGTACTCATTGTAGACTGCATGATCATGTGCTTGAAAAAAGAGTGCATGAGAAACCAACAATCCCTGGTGCTTGTAGACATGTAACCTACATCACTCTAACATTTTCTAGAATCTATAAAAAAAATATTAATAGCATAATAGAAAGGTGATGCCATTACCCTAGAATAAGAAAATTATAAATATTAGATAAAAAAATAAGCTAAACTATTATTTGGAATAAAAAATAAAATATTTATGCAATGAAATTATCATGATAAAACCAAGGATGACACACAAACTACTCTAAACTACTCTAAAATATCAATTTCAATCAAGTGTTTGCTGAAAAACAAATCAAGTAATTTCTCCTGTTAGGTCCATTAAATGATACAAATATATATCTACTTTCCCTTGAATACTGTACAACCCTTGCAGAGACTATCATAATTTTCATGCATACTAGGTTTCTCCTTTCTTTCATTCCATAAAATATCTCCTTCAAAATCTCCCTACCTTTCTCTTTGATCAAATAGTCTCTTAATTCTTTCTTGACTTTTATCCATTTGGTTAAGAGCTAGGCATCAAGACTCATTCAATTCCATCGTTTGATCAATTTTGGCCTATGTTTCCTCTTCATCTATTGTAATTATTTTCATACATTGGAGCATAGGTAATTGGATATGGATAGAAAAATTGGCTTCAAGTCCATATACTATCTCAAACATGATTTCTTCAATCAACGATTTAACAATGGTGCAGTCAACCCATAATGCATATTTTATCTTTCCATCCCAACTCTTTTTGTTTTCTCCCACAATATTTTTGATAATATTCATAATGTTAATATTTCTTGACTCATCCAATCCATTTACTTGTGGGTCATAGTTGGAAGAATGATATAGCACAATTCTATATTTGACACAAAAAGTTCAGATTAGTTGAACTAAAAGCTTTAGCATTATCACTAATAATATTGATCGATGCTCCAAATATTGTTATTATTTTATCCTCTAATAAATCATTGCAACTTCCTAACTTGAATTTTTTTAGGTATAACTTCCACCCCCTTGGTGAAATAGTCAGCAGAAGTTAGGATCTATTAGTGTTCATTGCTATAAATAACATTGAATTCCTCAATAAAATCCAACCCCCATTGTTATAATGATGTTTTAATTATAACATGTTTTACAGGTAATGAAATCCTAGTTACTTCCTTTTGGAAAAAACTTGGCAAGGTTGACAAAACCTAACATTATGTGACTATCAGAGAAAATAGTAGGCCAATAATACCTTACCCTTAAAATCTTATGGTTGGTAGTTCTTGCTGCAAGGTAGTTCTTGCTGCAAAATATCCATAGAAACGAGAATGGAAATATGTCATTAACTTTTTCATTTCTTCCTTACTAATGCATCTGAGTATCATTCCTTCAGTATTTTTCCAACCAAGTGCCTCTTGAGTTAATAAATATTTTGTGGCCTTCATTCTTAAGGCCCTTATTTTGTGATCAATTAAGTGAGGAGGACATGAAAAAAAATTCAAATAATAAATAGTGTCAAAGTAAAAATTGTTACTTTACAACTCCTCAATAATAGCACAAATGTATTCACCTTGTCCTAAGTGAAGGGCCCTTTCATTTCCCTATGTCAACATCTTAGATAAACCTTGTCCTTTAACAATCTTCTTACATCTAATATCAAAATTGTACTCTTGGATCTTAGATACCCATTTTCTCCTAGTTCCTAGACAATATCATTGGATTAGCACATCTTTCACAATAGGATAAGACTACATGTGCAATAA
This sequence comes from Pinus albicaulis, assembly GCA_034641835.2. Taxonomy (NCBI): domain Eukaryota; kingdom Viridiplantae; phylum Streptophyta; class Pinopsida; order Pinales; family Pinaceae; genus Pinus; species Pinus albicaulis. Next base: position 613,084,330 of record CM076576.1, read on the forward strand.
TGTTATTATACCCAATGTAAGATCTAAATTATTTTAACAATCTCAAAAGGGCCACTAGGCTTGATTTTAAATTATAGTATGTCTCAATTCTACATCTAGGAGGATCTTACTCATAAATGAAATTGGCTTCTCATTTCCATCATCCTTTTGTAAGCGTATACTGACAATAGTATATTGAAACGAAAAAGAATAAATGATGGAATTTTTGGAATAATGTAGACTAATGAGGATAGGTGAAAATGTTATCCTTTATTTAATATCATTTAAAGTCACTACAAGTTAATTAGTAATCCACGTTTATAGAAGGAAGGGGATAATAGTGATGACTATGTTCCCGGGTTTCTGTGCCTAGGTCGCCTCGATGGCTATACATAGGAAAATGCATGGTACAGCGCAGAAGGGCCCGAAACCCAGTGGAAGGCACACGGTCTTCACGCTATCAAACAAGAGGAAGTTTCACGAAAGGAGGAAATACAGTTGTGGAAGATCACGAAGCATCCAAGAGGTAGTGTTCTGAGGGTCTTCACAATGTTCTTAACAGTTTCAATATCACATGCTTGGAGAAGGAGCGAACAACAACAAAAGCTTTTCACATTAACCTCCAGCTTTCAAAGATGATCAATCCAAGAGACAGTGTGGATTTGGAATCAGAACTGGAGGACATCCTATCTGTATGGGGATTGGAGCCTACTCAACAGAACCTAGATAATTTTAGGCTACCACCTTGGTTTCCATCAGGAAACATTATCGTTGTGGGGTTTGATAGGAGTCTAGGGGGTGGATTTTGTCTTGCAGTTTTAGGGAAGTCACTAGTTGCACCTAAGGAGAGTTGGAGACTTTGAAATAGTATTCGGGTGGTAGATAATTTTACAGCGGATCCGGTGGTCCAGGAAGACAGGGAGCCGACAAGGAACAAGGGTGTTTCAGTCGTTACCATTTTTCGAGGACCTATCCTCTACTCGGGTGGCCTAGAAGATATTGTTCACAGTAGCGGTTTGTATTAGCCTAGACGTGATGTTCTAAAATCTTGTTTGGTTGTGGGGAACAAAGCGAAGGAAGGGAGCCCTTCTCAAAGGGTTGAAATAGTTGTAACATGGCTTGCGCTTCCGTGAACAAGGGAGGAAGGGATAGTATACTCCACAATACCTCTCGTGGACCCATCATAGGAGTCTCAAGGTTTTATGGGTGAAGAGGGGAAGGTGACATTTTCTTATGAACCACCAATGAAACAAGAGGAAGGAAGAGCTAGAGGATCCTAGCAGGGCCCAAATGTATTTGTGGTTGGGGAAGAACAAGGGCACGACCTTTTGGTTGTGGAAGGGAGGGGAAAAAATGACGGGTCAGAAGCGGAAGCGGTCTCTATTGATCTAGGGGATTTTCTTTTTCATTCTGCGCCAATAGATGAAAGGTTAGACATGATTTTTGAGGACTTGGAACATTCATGGGAAGAGCAGGAAATATAGGCTTCGGGGGAGCAAAGGATTGGACAGACTTCAGGAGAAAAGAGAAAGAAGGGCCAAGTGATCAGGAGAAAACCTGACTATCTAAACATGGTCCTAGGGGTTGATATTCAGATCATTAGGGAAATGGAGGCCTCAACATTGATTTTAGTAAGGCGAGAAAAAGGTATGGGTTACCATATATTTTAGAATGGAAAGGTGCACTGAAGTTCTAGGTAGAAGTGACTATTCTAGAAAGGGGATGGTTCATGATGTTCTTCAACAATGGAGAGAAGCTCGAATGGGTTTTGGAAAAAAATTGGTGTTTCGGAATATCCCCAATATTCTTTAAGAAATGGACACCATTATTTTATGCAGAAAGGGAGAAACTACAAGAGATACCAGTCTGGGTGAGGTTTCTGGCACTGCCACCATAGTTATGGATAGAGGATGTATTCAGGGCTATAGGGAATGATTAGGTATCTTCTTGGAAGCAAATTTGTTTTTTTTTTTAAACAAAGAACAAATTTTTGGCTCAGATATTGGTGAAATTGAACCCAAGGGAGGGTCTAACGGAGAAAATGAATCTTCGGTTCCAGGGAAATACTCATGCACAAATATTGGAATATGAGGAATTTTCATTCCGATGTCACATATGTCATAAACACAGAAATTTAGCAAGGGAATTCCCTTTGGTATTCAATCAGATTCGACGCAGGAGGGGAGATTTGAGGACTATCCAGAGGGAGGAAATGGACGAGGGGGTTGTTGGTCAAGCAGCGACCAATGAAGAGAATAGGGGCACTATTTCGGAAGCAATGGAGATCGAAGTAGCAGAAACGAGATAGTTGAATTTCATCGGTCCGCAGGAGACCCCTGTCGATGTTTTATGTACTGATCTCGATCCACAGAAAATTGGTATTCCTTTTACCTTCATCTCCTCTTTGTCTAAGTCTATGTTTTATTTTTATGATATTTCTTTAGGGCCTGATATTTCCAGGTCATTGTCATCCTTTGTTATCACTATTTTTGAGATATCTATTGGATAGCATCATCACTTCAATCCATGTTCTTAGCCTAGCTACATTCTCTTCATTTGATCCACACAGCCTAACTTTCGTGCCCTCATCGCTAAGTGCTTCCCATTACAACCTTATGCCCAGGGGAAAAAAAACTCTTACCAATCCCCTGTGGTGGGCTGGGGAGCATTAGGGAAACCACTCTATCTCAGAAATCCAGGGGCAGGAAAACCAACATTTCGAAATCCCAATTGAAAGCCAAACTGGATGTTGCGAACAGGAAACAATATTTAGAAGGGGTGCTTAGAGCAGCGCATTCCCCAAGGCAGATTCCAAATAATTGTGCTTTCCTTCAATTGCAGAGGGTTTTCTAGTACCTGAAAAAATATGGCCCTCAAAGAATTATTTAAATGTTACTATCCTAATATCATCATGCTTCAAGAAAACCTTGGGGAAGGGGAAGTGGTAAAAATGTCCCTTTGAAAAATGATGCCCAGATGGTCCTTTGTGACCATTATGCCAAAGGAATATCTGGGGGGTTGGTAGTTCGTGGGGCTCTGATTAGGCCTTGGGAGTCGAGATATTCTCAGTTAAATTAGGGAGAAATATCATGTTTCTAAATGAATATGGGTCTTGTTAGGATAGGGCTTCCTTTTGGAATTATTTGTTCTTGAAAGCTTTTATGAAGGATCCTAATTTGGTGATGGGTGTGGATTTGAATTTTACTCTGGGCATGTCTAAAGCCTCAGAACCTCATTCACAAGAGAACCCCTTATAATATTTTTCTGTCAATAAACTAATGATGGGGAAGCTATTAGATTTAAACCTGATAAATTTTGGGCCTACTTGGAGGAATAGACACACACGAGATGCTAGGGTAGCTAAGTGGCTGGACCATTTCCTATTGATGGAGGACTTAGAAAACTCTTTCACTTTCTTCAAAAAATGGTTTGGAACTGGAGGTGATTTTGATCACTTTCCCATCTTCTTAGAACTAAAAGGGACCTATAGGAAATCAGTTTCCCCTTTCAAATTAAATCTCGAGTGGTTTAAAGAACTTGTATAAAACGTCCTGGTAAAAGAAACTTGGAGTTCAGTGACAGATGATTAGGTTCAATAGCTTGGTCACATTCTCATGGGGAAAATTAAATGGTTGAATAAGGCAACACAAGCATGGGAAAAGGATAAAAGAATAAATTAAGAAGCCAAACTTAAAAATATAGAAGATACCTTGGAGATCCTAAAAATCCTAGAAAGGGATGGTATGAGATAGATGAAAAAAGAAAAATAATAAAACAATTGGAAATATATAAAATGAAAATCCTGAGCGGAATTGAGGAGCATTAGAGACTCAAAATTAGATAAATTTGGCTCTCTACAGGGAATGAAAACACCAAATTTTTTTAGGACTATGCCAAAGAAAGGATGAACAACAACACAATTTGGGAAATGCAAAAACTGGATGGGGGGACAATCAAATCCTTCGATGAGATAGCGGGCTTGGGAAGAGACCACTTCAAAGGTTTTTCCAGAGCTACGAAGGAAGACAGGATAGTAGAATTAATTCAAATGGCTCAACATTTCCCTAGATACACAGAGGATGATGAGAAAAAAATGGCAATGGACTCAATTTCAAAATTTCAAGTATAAGGAGTCCTCAAAAAAATGTAGAGAGACAAAATCCTAGGGCCAGATGGGTGGACAATCGAATTCTTCCAACATTTTTTCGAGCTTATAGGGGATGGACTAACTAGGGTGGTGGAGTAATCAAGAATTAGAGGGCAGATACACGAGCCTGTTAACTCAACTTTTATGGCCCTCATCCCTAAATCTGGGGATCCAAATACTTTCAAGGATTATAGGCCAATATCTCTCTGCAATTGTATCTACAAAATCATAGTGAAAGTCATAGCTTCCCACCTTAAGCATATCCTTTATAGGAATATCTCAAGAGAACAGTTTGGTTTCCTGAATAGGAAACAATTTGGTTTCCTGAATGGCAGGAAACCATGCACACTATGAACAAGAGTAACAAAAAATGGATTATTGTGAATACATACCTATCCAAGGCATATGAAAAAATTAGTTGGATATATCTTCGTCTACTGTTAACTCATCTGGGGTTTAGCATTGGTGTCATAAACTGGGTCATGGGATGCATCTCAAATGTAAGTTTTGCAGTCCTAATCAATCGAGTAGCCTCCCCATTTTTCATAGCCAAAGAGGGTTGAGGCTAGTATGACCTATGTCCCCTTTGTTTTTCTTTCTGGAAGCTGAATAACTTAGTCAACTAATTATTATTGCAAAGAGAAGGGGGGAGATAAAAGGGATATAATTTTCTAACAATTTATTCATTAACCATCTTTTGTCATAGTTGATATCCTTATTTTCAGTGATGGGGCTTGAGAGGAAATTCAGTAGATGAAGATAGCACTTGAAATTTTCTTAAAAGCCCCATGGAGGGTTACTCGGATGTGGATTTCATCATGGTAACCACAGTCTTCCCTTTCACAGTCAAGCCACCTAGCGATAGCATCAAATACCTAAGGTTCCAATTAAATCCAGACAGCTACAAAAAAAGTGATTGGAACTGGTCATTGGTGAAATTTGAGAAGAGGATATAGGATTGGAGTTTTAAGTGGCTTTCTGTTATGAAACCAGCTCCAAAAATAGAAGAAAATAGAGATCAATGCCTTAGAAATAAGCCACTTCAAGGGGGAAACCTCCTTTACATTACATAAATGAAAAATCCTTGGATGATACAAATGAAAAACCTCCTTCTATATA